>JAGHMJ010002615.1:922500-1020765 GCA_018749465.1 Paracanthobrama guichenoti
TTTTATTTCAAGATCATAAGAAAAACATAACTGCATAGATTTTGCACACAAAAAAAAGAGCCTATACAGGTACACTATTGGTCCGTAATAAATTTGTAATAAATTTGTCTGCTCACAAAGCCCACTTTTTTTTTTTATAATTAAACAGTAATATAAACGATAAAACAATGTTTTATCATGTATTATTACAATTAAAATAACTGTTTTCTATTTTAAAACATTTTAAAATATAATTTATTCATTTGATGGCAAAGCTGAAATGTCTTCAGTCACATAGTCCCTCAGAAATCATTCTTTAATATGCTGTTTTGAAAAACATTTCTTATTGTTATGTTGAAAACACTTGTGTTTTTTTAAAGGTGCCATAGAGTGAGTTGAAACAATATTTTAAATTGTTTTCGGATATCTACACAGAGGGTATGTGACTTATTTAAGGGCAAACATAGTCCAGATACAGTTTTACAGGTCCATTTACAACCCTAGAAATTGTCCCTAGAATGAAATGGTCTGTTTTTGCCTTATTTGGAAGCGTCATGAATAATAATGATGAGCTCTGCTCTGATAGGCTCATTTCAGTAGCTCACACAAGTGCAGTTATTCAGCTAACACAATCTCAAACAGCACAAGCGGCTCAGTGAGTCGTGACAGGACACAACACAGACCGACTGAATGACACTTTAAGCAGAAAATCTCAAATGGAGATTGCTGAAATGCAGCTTACTTGTTTATTGGTGTTTTCAGATCATCCGCGCATGAGAGAGAGCGCTCGTGTGCACATGGTTGCCAGATTGCACGTTTAAGTAAAACACCAAATAGAATACGTGTTCTTTTAACAGAAAAGCTCTGATTGGGGGATTTAAATTACTGAAATCTGGCAACCGTAAGCATGAACGCTTGAACGCTCCTCTTTTTGTTCAAGTTTATATTTTTTAAACTACATTTTAGTCTCGTCTTTTTTCGTTAACAATATTGCATGTTTATATAGTTATAATAATCGTTTAAGAACGTTTGTCATCTAGTAGTACAAAATATATTACCATGCTGTAGAAATAAAATATAATACAATATAATACATTAATATTGTTTATGCAAAATATGTTTTTGTGAAAACAGTCTAGAATTTTTTTTGACAGGTTTTCTGAGATTTACAGAGCGTTTATTTTTATGGTATCAACCATTTCAAATAAAGCCACCCCAAACTCTGGATGGTAGTTTTACATGTCTGACAATGGGCGGTTCTTGGGCATAATAATCTACAATACAATGACTTGAGCGATAGTAAGATAATCTTGCTAGATAAGACTACAAGACTACTTCGCCTCACTAAGAGAACAACTTTAGAATCAGTACTCACCACCATCTATAGCCTGTTTGAGCGCTTGCAGTTTCTTATGTTTCTCTCTGATCCGGTCGTAAGCACTGTTGAATACTGAGCCGACGGACTGACTCGAATGGTGATGGGTCTTCCTGACATCCAAGCTCCCAAAGTCCGAATAACGGGAGTCTCTGGCCTTGGAAGATGACTTGTGTCTACCGGCTGAGCGGATGCTCAGAGCACTGCTGCCCCTTCGGGCATCCTCAAGGGCCCCAAAGCGAAGCATATCGGGATCAAGGCAGGCCAGGTCTGCTGAGGAGGCCCAGCTTTTGTTTCTCTGATGGGGGTGTGAGCGCTGGTTCACCTCCATGGCTCGGCCTCGCTGTTGTTGCAGTTTTTGTTGTTGTTGTTGTTGTTGTTGTTGGCGTTGGTGGTAGAGTTCGGCAGAGGACTCGGACCCAACGTGGTACTCTGAAGGAGCGTACTGAACAAGACCCTCATCTGCTCTGACAAGGTCCTGGATGGGAAGAGAACCCATAGAGCGACTGAGTCCACGGTTCAGGTTGGCTTGCTCCTGGGTTCGGGCTCTATAACGCTCCAGTACACGATGGGCGGCACTACGACCTAATGAAAAAAAAAAAAAAAAAACATAAAAAGGTTAAACATACAAGAACTTGTAAAAGTATAAAAGAAAATAAGAATCTATTGAAGGACATAAACTAAATGTGGGACCCTTGCTGTCTTCGGGGAGCAGTTTTATTGGATCACGTTTGTCAAGGCGAGATTAGAATGGGTCATAATTGGCTGAAAGAACAGAAGGAACAATAGTGGCCTTCTAGTGGTTACGAGCTCCACTAAAGCCTCTCTGATTTCACCCTGAGCTTTCAGCGACACGCTTGTTAGCCACGCCAGTTCCAGCACTGTCAATCAGGAAGACATGGATGTTCCAGATGGTTCTCTCTTAGGGAACTGTTTGAGCATTGAATGGCTCAACAAGAGTCCTTTTCTCTCATGTTTCATAAAAAGATTAGTATATCATAGGGGCAAAGACGGATCTGGGCTGATTTCAAGCGGTTAACAAAAAGAGGCATGCTAAAGTCATTAAACACACTGACCCAGACACTTCTCCAACCCATGATGCTGGAAGGATACCAGTGTCACAAAATAGAATATAAAAGAGTGCGAAAAAGAGATACAAGAGTCTTGCCATATCGTAGACCAACAAGAACTAAATGCCTTAAAGTCACAATGAATTGGAAATTTTTGAGATGTGGGAGTTGCACTCAAAAGTGGAGGAAAATGAATGTGAGCTAAATGGTTGGAGGAGAAGTGCTGCATACATCACCAGAGAGAAGTCTGTCCTTTTCACTGGAAGATCCAGTTAAGGCATACTGATTAAACATTATGAGGTCAAAAAAACTTTGGGCACAAATTAATTCATAATAAGATCTATAGCATGCATTTATAAAATAGATTAATAATATAATTAATAATTCATTATAATTAATGATATAAATAATAACAAAAAGATACACAGAATATGTTAAATATAAATTATACAGTATATTACACATTATAAAATATAATTTTTTATTTTTATTTTATTATTGCCCTTTTTGTCACTTTTTTTAAACAATAGCAGACAGAAGATCAAGAATGATGGGGAGAAGATGGTGGACATGGCTTAGGAAATGTTATGGGTCTGTTTTAAACTTGCATCCCCAGCATCATGGCTCAGTGTGTTGGAGCGCTAACTGTTAAGCTAATTAAGAATGATACAGTTTATTTGCAAAGACTGTCTGATTTGTTGTAGCACACAATATGCTAAAGAAATTATGCTTCAGGTAAAGGCACAAACATGATCAACGTCACCTAAAAATGTGCCCAAACACCAGTTTACACACTAGAAAATGTATACAAATTTATCCCAAAAATGTTAGCTTTCTGTGGACAGCAATAGTGCAGTGTTAACTGCAACAGGCCAGTAGCATGCTTTTACTTGCATAAAAAAGAAGATGCTAGTGCTAGTGTGCAGAGCATGAATACTCTGAAAACGTCAACAAACATTCAATCTACAAAATGAGAACAATGACACAGTCGGAGACCACAGCTATTACTTTGCTACTGAGGTTTCATGACATCTGTAAAGCCAAAAATAAACTAGCGTGAAGTGAGTCACCATCTAGGCAGGCTTATTTTCTCACATCATGACCCAATGTGTGGCCAGATACAACAGCATGAAAACAAAGCTTGCTACAGAACACTCAGTAAAAAAACCCTGGGAAATATCTATTAGTGATCGATGCCATGCCTCAGTTACATAACCGGCCGGTCGTGTTTGTGCTAAAGCACCACTGAAACCACTGGGAAAATCTGGTCATATTTTCCAAAAAGAATTGCTCTGGTTTTGGTTTGTGGTGATGTGCTTGTCTAGTTTCAGTTCAAACTCTTGTCTATGCACACAGTGAGAGGACAAGAGGGAGAGAGAGAGAGACTGACAGAAGATAGATGGAGAGCGAATGAAATGAGGGAGTTGGAAAGTTGGGAGAGGAACAGAGAAGAAGGGGAGAGAAAGGTTCTTTGTTTGGCACATCATTAAACTATAAAGCATAAGCAGTCAGACAGAGAGACGAGGAAAACAGATTGAGAGAATGAAAGAGAAGGCCGAGGGATGTTAGTGGAGTCTTAAAACACAAAACTGTATGTTCAGAATGATAACATACTGTCTACAGCTGCTCCACACATTTTATAAAACGTCAATGTTCAGAATAACATGCCACTCTTATTATTATATCTGCAGTTCTATACCGTGCACACACATTGTATGGATAAAATACCTGGATGAAATACTACACAACCATTTAAAGGTTGGTGGTCGTTTTTGGGGAGAAACTATCTTATGCACACCAAGGCTGTAATTATTTGATCAAAATACAGTTAAAAAAAAAACTAAAAATATTTAATATTGTGAAATATTACTATTTAAAACAACTGTTTTTATTTTCACATATTTTAAAATGTTATTTATTCCTGTGATCAAAGTTGAATTGTCAGCATCATTTCAATTTCAGCATTATTACTCCTCACGTCACATGATACTTCAGAAATGATTCTAATATGTGACCCCGGACCACAAAACCAGTCACAAAAGTCAATTTTGAATCTAAAATCATCTGAAAGCTGAATAAATATCCACTGATGTATGGATTCTTAGGACAATATAGGAAAATATTTGGCCAAGATACAATTATTTGAAAATCTGGAATCTGAGGGTGCAAAAAAAAAAAAAAAAAAAAAAAAAAAAAAAAAAAAAAAAAAAAATCTAAATATTGAGAACAATCACCATTTGGAAAAGTTGTCCAAATGAAGTCCTTAGCAATGGATATTACTAATAATAATTTTTTTATACATTTACGGTAGGACATTTACAAAATATCTTCATGGAACATGATCTTTACTTAATATCCTAATGATTTTTGGCATAAAAGAAAAATCGATAATTTTGACCCATACAATGTCTTGTTGGCTATTGCCACAAATATACCCGTGTCCACGGTCACATATGCTGATTTGCTTCTCAAGAAAGATTTCTTATTATCAATATTGAACAGTTGAAAAAGTGATACATTTATTTTCAGGATTCTTTGATTAATAGAACGTGCTACTAGAACACACTTAATATAAATCTTTTGTAACATTATTTAGTTTTACTGCCAATTTTGATCAAATTAATGTGTTCTACCTAAATAAAAGCATAATTTCTTCAGGAATAATGTGCAATATGCAATAAGCAGTATGTTAATATTTCATTTACAATACTGCTAAATAAATAAATAAATAAATATATACACACACACAATTTGCATATTGTGATATCCCATCAGAATGTCATAAAATAATTTGGAAAATACTTTACTTCAGAACCACTATTTATATTACAAATAAATAAAAAATACATTTCACAAAATTCCCCAGAACTTTCTATCTGCAATTTTAAGATTATCTGGAAACTTCCCCACCAATCTTTAGTTTCAGTTTGGCACTTCCAGACACTGGTGCTGGTCGTGTTCTGGCTTGTCTCTTGTGGCAGGGAGGATCTATTATCCCTCTGTTCTGATAAGCACTGGCCCCTGAAGGGCCAAAGCCGCGCCATGTCAGTACCAAGCCCTGCTTTGTTTACATTCTGAATCACTTCCTCTAGAACTGGATAAATGGTGTGTGATGAGTCAGCATGAAGCTCAGCACTTCACGGTGTTAGAACAATCAGTCTGAGATTACAAGAAAGAGTGCGAGCAATCAATACATCATATACAATAAAAATATCATCAATTATTAACACCAACTTCATACAAGTGGTTGACGCAGAAGACGACTAAAAGATGGGCGGTATGAGCGTGCATTGACATGCCTGTGTGTGGGAGAAAGAGAAATCAAATGCATACATGTTTGTTCATGTGTGGATGAAAACTCAAGGACTCCCATACCACCGAAAAGGGAAACCCCCAGCTTCAAGGTCTTATATATTAAACATTAATGATATATTATTTTACATCTAGACTTGCGTGTATTACCTGCGGGCAGGCCTTTTCCTCGCAGACGTTCACGAATCTCTTTACTTCTTTCTGGAAGTGACTCCCTTTCACTTTCAGACAACAGACCGTCCAGCTAAACAAACACACATGCACAGAATAAGAAAGACATGAGCAATCATTCACTCTTATCAAAGAAAGGGATTAAAAGAAAAGAAAATATACCGGGGAAACAGATTTTCTTTATCTTGTGAGTTAATTTGTATCATGAAGACAGATGCTACCATTCCAACATTTGGGGTCAGTAAGATTGTTGTACTTATTATTCAGCAAATATGCACAAAATTGATCGACAGTGACAGTTAAGGCATTTATAATGTTACAAAATAGATATATTTAAAAAAATGCTGTTCTTTTGAACGGTGCATTAAATAAAAGAATACTTAAAGTGTATCACAGTTTCCAGAAAATGATATAGCAGCATCACTGTTTTCAACATTGAAAATAATAATAAAATGTTTCATAAGCATCAAATCAGCACAATAGAATGATTTATGAATGATCATGTGGCACTGAAGACTGGAGTAATGATGCTGAAAATTCAGCTTTGATCACAGGAATAAATTACATTTTAAAACATTAAAATAGAAAACAGTTATTTTTCACTGTAATAATATTTTATAATATTATTGATATAATTAATAAAATGCAGCCTTGGCAAGCATAAATCGTCTTTCAAAAACATAAATTATTTCCGACCCCAAACTTTTGAACAGTACTGTACTTCAATGTGCACAATGCAATTTGTTTTCTTCAAGCCACCCAAACTATTTAAGCTACAAAAAATTTCAATTAAATTAAAAATCAATTATAGTTAAATATATAGTTATTGATTTGTTTTGATATGTTTTTGATGAAGCAATTTAATTAAACAAGATCCAGAAAAAATGTGGAGGAAAAATAAAACGAAATTGACAGATTTTGGGAAAAATAAAATTGAATTTTGGGGAGAAAATGGATTTCATAGGGCCCTCAGAGGGCTTAAAGTCCAAACATCTTGTGAATAAAACGGTCACATTTTTAACTCTAAATAAGGGTTGCTGGAGGAAGATGAAACACATGATGGAAGACTTGATTGAGAGGGTCGCTCACAGGGCGGAAAACCCCCGGCATCCACTCACACAATTCAGCAACAGAAATTAGAAGATGGCATCCCTACTGGAAACTTTCACATTTACCTCCCCAGTGTGGAAAAAGGTACACAGTGCAGAAAATAAGACCAGAAACATATGTTCCTGACAATACACTGTTTCTGTATCGCTGTGCAATTAAACTACCGGGGAGTGTATAGCTGAGAAACAGGATGTGACATCAAACATGAGAAAACAAGCACAGGAAAGACAGTTAACTACCTTTTTAATTGAAAGCTGTTTTATAGGGCTGGACTGTGCAGGCAGTTCAGTTAATAGAAACAGTATGTTCACACACATTGTTAGCGCTGAATCATTATAGCTTGCATGTGATCAACTAACAAAGAGTTTGGAATCAAGAAGTTAAAATGGATTACAAAAAACAAAACAAAAAAACAAGCTGTCCATAACTTTTTTTGCTCTAGTGGTTATTAAACAGAACTGCAAGCGTCTTGTGGAAGAACATTGCAGCCGGATCTACTTCTCTGTTTATGTCTGTGGCAGGGACTGTGCTCCTCCGCAGCAGTTCCTACCAGACCGGTCTGAAATAATCCCAATATAAACACTTATTATAAGTGTACCATAATGATTCAGAGTAAGACAAAAACACGGTTTGGAAAATGGATTCATGTTGTACATTCTCACTATATAATTTTTGTAAATCTTGAACACAAAAAAAGTTACGGACAGCAGCTTTAATATATGTATTTTTTTATTCCATATAAATGTATTTTTAACAATACGCTTCAAAACTTGAAGTAAAATACTGTATGGCTAATAGAAAATTGTCTTTGAAAAGGAAAACAATAACATGAGTCATTCAATTGATTGGTAAAAAAAGAAAAAAAAGATTTAACATTTAGGTTAATCATTCTAATGACTCACTCGTTCATTGAATGAGTCAGAGTCGCTCTTTATTGACTTGAAGAACCACAAGTCATTTCTTCTTTCATATTTAACTTGAAACAATAACAAAAACAAGTGTTGAAAAAAAATACATGGGCAAGTACCTGAGAGAGACTACCAAGAACGAGTCTCACCAGCCTCCTGACATATGAAAATGAAGGGTCACAGTTGGAGTTACGGATGTGAGTGCTGCAGGTGTCCAGAACCGATCGTGCAGACAGTCGAGTGAGTGTGGAATCATCACACATGTTAAGCAAGACTCTGTTCAGGTGTTCTCCCAGTTTCATTGGCTAAAACACACATGAAGAGGTCAGTGAAAAGATACAAGTTGCTGCTGAATCATCTAGAATCTATTATTTGTCTGGGCAGATTGAATTTATTTCCATAATTTAACATTGTTGCTATGGCAGGCATCCCACCTCTCCCGGAAGGTCCGGGAGTCTCCTGCATATTGATAGCCACCCACAAATTATATACAATATGCCAAGATGCATTACCGCTACACCTGATATTATCCCGAGTTTCAAATGCATCTTCTGTGACCACTTGCGTTCGGACACTCTTTTTTTTGTCACACTCATCTACATCACTTTCAGTGTTTAAATACTATTGAATGAACAAACCTGTGTTAGGCGGCTTACACAAATGAATATAATAGTATAATATATTTAGGTGTTGTGACATATCCCGGAAATTTTTGCTGGGTGGGATGTCTGCTATGGTACAGCAGAATTTAACTGCTAAGACTTGATTCTCTATTGATTCAAAATTGACTTTAGCATGTTGCTAAGCTAACAACATGATATTCTACAAATCACTATTAACATACATAGTATAAACAAATATTGGGTTAATGTATACACTCTAAATCACTCCTTTGTATTGAATGTAGGTCCATAATTTAACTATTTTCAGCGGAAGAGCCGATTCTTAGCATATTGCTAAGCTAACAATGTGATTCTCTATAAAAGCACTATAAAATTACATAGTACACAAATACATATTGGGTAAATATATCCAATTTAATTGGATTCTAAATCACTCCTTTTCTATATTAAACTAAGTAAAATTAACTGTATTATTATAAACCATTATAAATTATAAACATTTAAAGCCTCACCTGGCTCTGAGGAATCTGATAGTCTGCACCCCAAAACAACGTCATGCCAAGTGAATACATGTGCATCTACAAGTTGACAAGGAAACAGAAATGTCAAGTGACAATGGAGAATTTTATATGATTGTATTTGATGTTTTAGTCCACATAACAAAATGGAGAAACAACAGACAGCCACATTCTGACATTTCAGCAAGCATAGACAAGTGCAAACAAGCTTGTGTTGCCAAAAGCATTTGCTAGCCCAGAGTAGGTTTAAGGCCTTAATCAGCATCAAATTTTATATATAGCACATATGCATAGTTTTGTTTCTCTTCCCCATCTAGTTCTTCTGTCCGTTCCTCCTGCTAAAAAATAACTTTGGGAACAGAATATCAAAAAGTCTGCCAAAGAATGTAAAAGACCCTTTAACTTCTCTGTAAATAATCATGCCTTGACTCTGCATTGGTGTATCGGTCTCACTCTAAGAACATCATGTGTACACAGGAGTGTACTGTCAAAATGTTTAAGAGATACACATACACCGCTGTTCAAAAGTTTTTAAAACTAGGTCTCTTTTGCTCACCAAAGCCACATTTATTTTATTAAAAATACAAAAAAATACAAACAACTATTTGAATATGTTTTAAAATGTAATTTATTTAACACTGAAGACTGGAGAAATGATGCTGAAAATTCAGCTTTGCATCACAGGAATAAATTATATTTCAAAATATATTCAAATAGAAAACTGTTCTTTTACATTTTAATATGATTTCACAATATTACTGGGTTTTATTGTATTTTTTTGATAAAATAAATGCAGCCTTGGTGAACATAGGAGACTTCTAAAAACCTAAAAAAATCTTACCAATCAAAAAAGTTTGAACAGCAGTATATGTACACATAAAATGTAAAAGAAATGGTTGCATGATAGAATGAAATTCATTTTCCTCCGTTTTTGGCAGCAATGGAAAACTTGTTTTAACGTTCCCATTTCTCTCATATTCACATGATGATCATAAACAAAAAACATCTGAATAACAGTTCTGAATAACCTCACTAAAGAAAGACTCTGTAAACAGTAACAGTAAAAAAAAAAAAAAAAAAAAAAAAAAAAAAAAAAAAAAAAAAAGAGCAAAATTGATCAAATGCAAATTGATACCAGAAGTAGTAAACAAGAGTTTTAAATGGGGAAACAACAAGCCCAACAAAAGTCATTCAAAATCCATAAGGTACCTTTTCCATATCAGAAAGCGAGGAGAGGTTGAGACCATCCAGCACCTCTGGAGGAGTGAAAGCGCGCAGGTCCTTCTGTGTCACGTTCTCATCAGTGAAAGAGATGTTTCCGGAAGGCATGAGCAGCAGCGACCATGGAGAGATGATGAAACCCAACGCAGATGGATCTGTTGAACCTAAGGTAAACCAAACATGCACAGTATTGACCAAAACTACAGTTGACATGGTCTGAATCTTTATCAAATTCTTAAATATAAAAATTAGACTGATCAATAGATCGATAGACTAATTAATCTGCTCCTTTGGCCTTTTTTTTCTTTCTTTGACATGATGGAAACAGCCAAGTTTCCAACACTGGCAAGGTTCGATTTTGTAAAGTGACACAAAATGGCATTGTGTACAAGGAATTTCTAAGACAATAAAAGTTGTGTTGCTTAAGTGTGGGAGATTATGGCCTTGGCCTAAGAATACTTCCTCCACATGAGTACAGCATGATATGACTGCACATGTTACAGGAACTTTGGAGATTTGGTGGTAGAAAGCCAATTATTTTCATCTGGACAAAAAGACATGTAATAAAGAACTACATTATTCTGTGAATGAGTACAATTCCTTGAAATACGAGGCCTTTGGGATCTCTTTCAAAAAGATGATTCTGTATGACAGTTCATTTTTTGTCTTTTTGATGTTTTTTCCCCCCTTTTCTTTTGTGCTGCTGCAGGGACAAAACAATGGAGCCTTTGCAGTTCACAATACAGCCCTGCGGTTTGGCTGGAACAGCTGTACAGAAATAACTCCTCTATTACATGGAAATGTGGAGTTGCTTTTAAGAAACGTATTTTTATTATTTCATGTCACGTATACCACAAAACCAGAGTGACATCTCTAAATGCTACAACTGAACATTTTGATTCTTATATTTTGTAAAGCAAATATGAGTGGTGCTTGCTCAAGCAAATGCTGTCATTATGACGCTGTTATGGGTCAGTGAGAATTTGTTTTAAAAAATTGTATTAATGCTTTTTTTTTTTTTTTTTAGCAAGCATGCATTAAATTGTTTAAAACTTTACCTGGCAGTAAAGACAACTATAATATTACATAAAATGTCTATTTGATATCAATTGTTATAAATGAGCTGTTGAGCTTAGCTGTTATAAATGAAAGAAAAATGTATCAAATGCATTTCAACATTGATATTAATAAGGAATGTTTCAGCAAATCAAATTTCTGTAGGATCATGTGACACCAAAGACTAATGATATAGAGTAATGATGCTGAGAATTCACAGGAATAAATTACATTTGGAAATATATTCAAATAGAAAACCTATTTTAAATTGTAATAATGTTTCACAATATTACTGCTTTTACTGTATTTTTGATCAAATAAATTCAGCCATGGTGCGCACAAGACCTGGGGGTTTATTTTGGCATTAGTAACATTCACGTCAGTAGCTCAAACAAGCTATGCTCCTAATACTGTACTTATGAGTTAGGGGTTTGTGCAGATAAACATATTAATACAATAAATTAACAGAAACATTTTAATAATGTCAGAATGTGTTCAAGAGAACAAAAAAAATATATATATAAAAAAATAAAACAATTCAAGCAGCGATGCTATAAAGCACTGGAATTCCCAAAGTAAACACATGCTTCCTGTGGAAACTGTCTGACCACAGTTGGACCTCATTGTGAAAATCTAGCAGTGCACTCTCGTTTCGCATCCAGCACAGATATTCCAGCATTTTTATAAAAATAATATCCTATTAGACCTACACAGGTAACATACTTTTCTTTGGAATGCATCGCAACAAATTTTCTCAAAAGCTGGAAATGTTGGCGTGCTAAAGTTCACAGTCATCAAGTTGTTAATGGGAAGGAAGCTGACGCACAGTTGGAAATATCTCAGAAGGGGCTTATCTGATAAGTTATCTGTCCTATCGGAGACTAGCCTGCTCACAAACCCAATGAGGAAACAGCCAAAAATAGCATCACAAGTTATGTGTATATACATAGACACATATAGTAGACACATGTAGCACATAAATATATATATAAAAAAACAAAAAAAACAAACGTGTGCTACATGTGTCTACTGACTTGGGTGTCTTTTATTTAGACAGTATCTGTTTATTTTAGATGCTCAAGATTATGGTGCAAGGACAACCAACCAAATGACCTAAATACCCATTTTAAAACACAGGAAGTGGTGGAAACCTTTGCATTATTTATATCATGATAAATAAACTAAAAAAAATAATTTAAAAAAATATAAGAAATTAAAAATTTTATATTTTCTATGTGAAATAAAATAGTAATACACACACACACAAAAATAAAAGCGTTGCCTTAAATTAAAACGGCATGTTACACAAAGCAAACTTGCTGACTCCCATGACTCTCGTCCAGGGCCTAGAATTTCTGCAAACTCTGTCAAGAGGGACCTTTGCCAGCAAGTTTTCACCCCAGAGCAACTCAAGGCCAGATAACAAGCTACTGTGAGACGAGGAGATTCCTACTTCTCCCTGCGAACACATGCCGAAGCAGCTACATCATCTTTATCATCATCGTCCTCCTCGACCCTGAAGACAAAGGCTTAATTACGTTCCAAACCCTACTGGCTAATGGCCAGGTCTGCTGAATAAAGAGGGCAACGACTGTCTGGGATGACGACAGAATGAGAATTGTCCACTGACTGTGAGAAAGACTTGTCGAGAGTCTCAAGATCTGTGAAGGAATGGCAGCAGATATTGGTCAAGGGGAGCTGGCAACATCTCAATCACCGCAAACTGCCCACCAGACTGCTCTTTAGGAAACCAGGGTGCGGGGGACAATAAAGAGGCTTTTGTTCACAGCGTTGACACACAACACTAGCCCACACAGTCATTCTGAGAGACAGTGGACAGACATAAGGCTGAGTAAGCCTTCTCATAAATTTCACCAAAGTGTTACCCTTACCTTCAGAGACAGAAAACGAAGATTTCTTCTTTGAATCAGACTGATAGGTGCTATTTTTGGTCTGGCCTACGCTGACAGCTTTAGAAGAGGCCAGAGATTTACTCTAACCCCTTTTAAAGGGGTCATGAATTGAGAAAATCAACTTTCCCTTGAGCTTTTGATATATAAAAGGTCATGGTAATATAAGAATATCCTGTAAGTTTCAGAGCTGAAAACTTCCTTGTTAGTCAAAGAAAAGCTTTTATTTGACAGCTGGCTGAGCAAACGCTTGATCTCTCTGCCACTGGATTGAGGACTTCCTCACTGGCAGGCCTCAGGTGGTGAGAATAGGCCAGTCCACCTCCACCTCCATCACCCTGAGTGTGGGAGCTCCACAGGGCTGTGTCCTGAGCCCCCTGCTCTACTCTCTCTACACGCATGACTGTTTGTCCACACACAGCTCCACCTCTATCATCAAATTTGCTGATGATACTGTTGTCCTGGGCCTCATTTCCAACAACAATGAGACGGCATACTTGGACGAGGTGGAGCATCTAACATCATGGTGCCAGGACAACTGTCTCTCTCTGAATGTTGGCAAGACCAAAGAAATGATTGTGGACTTCAGGAAGAGACAGCAACGGACATACTCCCCCTCATGATCAGCGGGTCACCAGTAGAGAGTGAGCAGCTTCAAGTACCTGGGAGTAAACATCTCCGAGGACCTGACCTGGACTGCTCACATTCAGACACAGGTGAAAAAAGCCAGGCAAAGACTGTACCACCTGCGCCAGCTGAGGAAATTCAGGGTTTCACCAGCTATCCTGAAAACTTTCTATTTAGGGGCGATAGAAAGTGTTTTAACTCAGTGCATCACAGCGTGGTATGGGAACAGCACCAGTCATGACCGCAAAGCCCTGCAAAGAGTCGTGCGCTTATCCGAAAGCGTATCTCAGGGTCAGCTCTCCGTCTCTGCAGGACGTCTACACCAAACGCTGCAAAGGTAGAGCTACCAAGATCATCAAGGACTCTAATCACCCTGCAAACCCTCATTTCACGCTGCTACCATCTGGTAGCGCTTCCAAACCCTGATGGCCAAAACTGAGAGACTCAGGAGGAGCTTCTTCCCCAGGCCATCAGACTCCTGAACTCAGTCACTTAACATCACGTGACTTCACTTCAGGATAAACATCGATACACTGACATTGCACTGCACTTTCTGTTCTCGTTGTTACTGTGTAACAACCTGTCATAAACCTGTTTGCACATTATACTCTTTATACATTTGTTAACCACATATTTATAAGTCTACAGTTTACTCACTGCAAAGTCTACTTCAATTATTTTATTCCACTTTATCCTTATTTGTTACCTTTTTTTCTCTTGACTTGATTATTTATAATTCTACAGATATAGACATATATATATATATAGTACTTTTTTTTTTTTTTTTTTTTTTTTTTTTTTATATCCTATTTCTATTATAATTTCTTCCTTGTGTTTTTTAACTGTGAATTTGCACTGTCCATGGAGCGGACCTGTTTACATTTCACTGCCGGTTGTATATTCTGTATATAACTGTGTATGTGACAAATAAAACTCTTGAATCTCTTGAATCTTGAATCTTGAATCTGGGAATGTGCTTCCCTGTGACGTCAGAATGTGATGAAACACCACCTTAACCAAAGACGACGAACTGATTTGTGCATGACATGTTATAGATAAATAGCATAGGCCTACATGGAGCTAAACCGGATCGAACTTCCAAGCAATTAACATGCTGCATAAGCTTCATTCAGATTCCAATATTACGAATGCATGGATGAACTTTATTTTTTAATGAAGATCCAGCTCACGTGGGGAAGACATTGCGCGTTTGTTCCTTCATTTCACCACGGATCCATTTGCAAACAAGAGACTGGATTTGCAGACAGGATGGGATTACACACTAATGTGAGTAAAAAAAAATGTTTGATGACAGACAGACAGACAGACAGACAGACAGACAGACAGACAGACAGACAGACAGACAGACAGACAGACAGACAGACAGACAGAACAAATGGTAGATAGACAGACAGACAGACAGACAGACAGACAGATCTATTGATTATGTGTACATGTCTAACTGAACATATCGTAGCACGCTGGCACGGGCTGGAGAATCCTTTATTTGGGGTGTTGTTGGTTTATTGTGCTGCAATTTGGGATCAGACTCGGCCATGTATGGGCCAGGCCTCGCAAAGCCCAACATCCCGGGGCAATGCGTTTCCAGACGGGCTACCAAAATGCATCAAGCCCAATGGGCTATCTTAAAGAGTGAAATAACATTCCTTTCTTGATGTGCGTTGTTCACTCTCTTGACTTGACATTTGAAGGAAAAATACAATCGCGGAAGATAATCATGCTGTCTGCATACTTGGTGTGTGCGTTGCACGGTTCGCACTTTTATATCCACCGATCGGGCGGGCCAAGTAATAAAAAAATAACATCCCAATCAATCGCGGGAGGATGAGAGATAAATTATTGTTTGTTTGATAAAGACATTTTGTGAGCCCTGTGGGCGATTCATTCCGGTTGCCGTTTTCCCACACACTTTCAAAACAATTCCTCACGTGTACTCACGGGGGAGCTGAAAATCATTATTATTTTATTCAGTCCTAGCCGTGGGCATTTACTTCCAAGTCTTCAATGCGGCACGCCCATGAAAAACCGAGCGTTTCATGAGAGAGGCTCAAAACCAGGGTAGAAAATAGCCTGTTACTTATTCATTATGATGTTTTTGAATGTAAAAATCACGAATGTCATAAGTTGACCTCAGACAACAGTATAAAAAAAATAAAAAATAAGCCAGTTCATGACCCCTTTTTTGAGTGAATTGGCTGAAGACAATGCTAAACATGCATATACTAAAAGAATAATCATTCTACAAAAGAATTATGTTGAAGGTATTGATAACATCACAGCTGAGGGTTGTAATGGCTTTGAATTGTTTGCAAGATACGGACAATACAGCGAAATATGTTTTCACATTTGGCATACCTGTGGTCTTAAGGTGTCGCAGGGCATTCACTTAAAGTCATACTAGAGACATGACTTCAGTTTTTTGTTTTTCTATTTCAAACAATCCCCAATTTCAAAACAAAATCTCACCATGATAACCATAGTTTCCAACAAAATAAAGATACTGTGGTTACTGCTACAATAAGGCCATTCTAATCTTATATTAGCAACAGTCATCCAAAAGAATGATAGATTTTAACAATTACAACAAGAGATTAGACCAAACATAAGATTTTAACATTATTTTCTAAGAAAAAAATTGGTACTTGCCTATGGAGTTGATAAAGATTGTTTTTAGCAAATTGCTAGCTACATAATAATATGTAATATAATTTAAGTTATATCACATCATACAAACTGGTATTTTGGTGGAAATTTTGACTACCATGGTACGTTTCTGCATTTGTCCTACACAAACAAGGTTAGTGCAAGAAATTCTACTGAATAGAGAATGGATTCCTTCTGAAATGTCAAACTGGGACATTTTGTACATTTAACAAACAAGAAGGTTTGCAATCATGGTGACGAGGAAAGAATAGCTACAAAAATTCAGGTTAAAGAAAACCTGCTACAGGCTGACCAAACCAGAGAAACCAGGTGAACAAGGAAAAATTCAGACAGAAACAGAGTGAAAAGAATAAGAGACAAAATGAAGAACTAAACTGGGATGATACTCTGTGCGTATCATTACAATAATGGAAGGAATGGAATGTAAATCTTTCAAAAATTCCACAAACTATCAAGAAAAATCACTCTGAATGGCACCTCTCTGGTTTGGAACACACAAGGTCAGATTTTTCAGCATATTCAAAATAAAGCAGCATTCTCTGCACGTTACTTGGCAACAGAAGTTACCGGGTTCTGAAGAGGTCAAAGATGATGGCTTAAACACATCAAACTCAAACCTGCAGAATTCATGCCGCATGCTCTATAGGAGACAATTGCTTTCAATTGCTTTCAGTGAGCATGTTTACATGCACACCGGTACGCAGATAACTAAATTGAAATAATCCGTTGTCCGGTAATAAATGCAAACCAAAAATCAGACAACGCAAGTAAACCGTGTTTACAAGACTTTATTAATAAATCAGGTTATTTCCCGGTGGTGACGTCAAAACGTGTGTATGTACCAGCCATTAGACAAAAAAAGGCAGTTATGACACCAAAATTTTCGATGCCAAAATCTTAGGTAGGTAAGGTAAATTTTGAAAATTCAAAATCCTCTATTCCAAATTCGATAACACAGCTAAAAATACTAGCTTAAAAGGATAGTTCACCCAAAAATGAAAATTCTGTCCAAACCTGTATAAAGTTCTTTCTTCTGCTGAACACAAAGGAAGATATTTGGAAGAATGTTTGTAACCAAACAGATCTCAGCAGCCATTGACTACCATAGTATTTTTTTCCCACTATGGTAGTCAATGGCTGCAGAGATCTGTTTGGTTACAAACATTCTTCCAAATATCTTCCTTTGTGTTTAACAATTGTTGCTTTAATAAGGATTAATCTATATTTAACTTATCTATGCAGTGCAGACTGTTTGATAACTATTACTTTTTGGTATATTTCACAGGTAAATATGACATTTATTATAATGGGTTTATGTGAAGATTGTTTTAAGTACACTTAAAAAAAAAAAGTTATTTCTTTAGCCTAATAAATGTTGAAATTGATATAGCTTTCAATGATACTGTAATGTTGAATGTTTATAATTAATGTTTGAAAAAATCAATTATATAGAGACATCAGTAGTAGTAGTAGTAGTAGTAGTAGTATCAGTGATACTGGATGCCATTACAACAAATATTGCGTAAAAGAAATGCTGTCTTTAAGTTGTTTCTACATTCATTTGGAGAGAAACTAAAATTACAATATAAAAACCATCATTCAATTCTGTATTTAATTGCAATTAATTACAGAGAAAAAAAAAGTGGGATTAATTAGTAACAATTTTTTAAACAATTGACAGCACTAATATTTATTTATAACCTACATTTCTTTCGATTTGTTAGCAAACTTTTTAACTGATCTTTTATTTGTAAAGAATACATGCAAAATTTGGCCAAATTTAAAACAAAACTACCTTTTGGAACTACCTTCACATCAGAAGCATGAATATGATGACTTAAAATGTAGCCTATGTAGGCAGCTCACTAGGTTTTGGAACAGATTCCTTCACAGAACTTCCTTTAGTTTTGGATGACTGGTGCTTACACCACATTTATGTAACCTTATGGCTTGCACCATAACCAAAGTAAGCCAGAGAGTTGGTTTCATTTGCAAAAACCCTGCGTATTTTGAGCAGATTGCTGAATACTTTGGACATGTTTTATCAACAAATGTTCTTATGCGCTCCAAAGATATTAGACTGCAACCCAAGGTCTCGGATTGTCTCGGCCATCCCAAGGCCTCAAGTTCAGAGCCAACATGGCTGGGTACCCTTGGGAGATGTGTGAGTTATCACTGCGGTTTACCTCTGCGGAGGAGTTCATGCAGGCTCTCTGCGCTCTGGTTCAGCACGGCCCAGACCTCCTCCTCCTGCAGGGGCCCTCCTCTCACCTGCAGCGCCTCAGCCAGAGACACATGCATGCTGCCTGAGGGATCACAAAACACATCAGCGTTATTCTTACAATCATCATCAACATTGTACATAATACATCCAGGACATTTACAAGTGCTCTCTGCACATCTATGAGGATTTTAAATTCTGAAGAACCCTTCTTTTTCCAATACTTTTGGAAAAAGTGTAGAAAGGTTGCATCACCTACAACAGTAGCCTAAAACAAATTGTACAGTAAATAGCTGTTTGGCTATTGTTAACCAAGTGATGCCAGCCAGCCAGCCAACACACACACACACACACACACACTTGGAAGAGGAGCAAGTAATGAAAGATTATGAAGTTGATTTTTTCTGATAAATTTTTCTGAAAAAAACGTTATTCAGAGGACCTGTTACCACCACTTAAATAAATGCATGGTTGCAAGTTTTTTTGTTTAAATTCAACCTTTTAAGTTGAGTTCTATTGGCATAATAACGTTGATCATTACATTAACTTAATATCGCCAGTAATTTAAACTAAAATTTCTATGTTAATTAGCTTTTTTTTTTTTTTTTTGGTTGTAGTAACTTAATTTCTGAAGTTATCAACACAATTTCATTAAGCATAGGATTTCTAGTTAAGGAGAATAAATGTTGAAATTAAGTGTTAATTTATTTGTTTTAGTGAACAAAAATGCTGTGTTTGACATTTAAAAGAGTTTCTGTAATGTTCTGTAAAGTTTTTTTGGTTACCATTGTGCTGAAGAGTAGATTCATGGAGGTAAACTAAATTGAATCAATGACTGCGCCAATGCCATTGACAAGTAATATCTTATTTGTTCATTAAAATATACATGTTAAATAAGTTATGTTTGCGTGTGCTATGATAGTTGTTGATTTGAACTTAAACATATAATATTAATTGGTTCCAGGGTTACAACTCTGGTAGTTGGAGCGACTTAGCCTGACAAGCCAGACCCACATCACTTGAGAACACACCGTTGTCAGGGCTCAATCCAAGGGGCGGGATAAACGGTTCTCTTTCAAATTCCAAGCAATAGGATAGCGCTACAACCAACCAGAGCAACGAAGAAGGTGAAATGGAGCTAGTTGATGGAGTAAACTTTTACCGTATCCGGTCGGAAAAACTCCGAACAAATCTTCCTTTTTTGTTGTTCTTTGTTCTTTTCTCAAAGAAAAGCTTAACTCCAAGTCTTCCAGAGTCGCGGCCAAAGCCGATTCGAAAGACCGCTGTTCGCCAGCTTCTTTGTTTTCAAGTAGCACACAGAACCGCCGAAACTCTGCCATCATGTTAAGCCCGCCCACCGACTACAACTGGCCTGACTAGAGTTTGGTTTTTCCAGCTCGCAAGCCAACAGAGAGTTGCTAGACGCCCTGGCTGCAAATTATATTTGCTGCCGCTAGGGTGTGTCTAGATTTCTAGGCTAGGGTTCATTTTGATTTCACGCTGATTTGACACAGCTGTACATTTAACGTCTAAAATGTACCATATTCCTGAGTGTAACCATATTCATCTGGAAATAAATGTAGAGCAAAGCTTGATTTTATCCATAAGGATTTAAATTGAAAATTAAAAGTAGGCTATGATATATATTATTTGCCCCGCCCACATGGCCATGGTTACATCCATCTGCAGACCGATGGAATACATGGATGGAGTGGGTGGAAGAAGCCATCTAAAACATTCATGATTATTTTTGCAGCTCCATTTCGTGCCATTAGTGGTGCAGAAATTATATACTTCACCATTAAGAACAGAAACGGATAAATGTAGAAAAAGAATTAACAAGGTATTGTGCTTGTGTGCATGTGCTCTTCACAGAAAGAGCAGTTCATTCATCCTCTCTCCTGAAGCATGAGTTCATAAGTCAAGCTGTTGACCTCAGGAGGCTGAATCATATGGTTGCTGAAGCTACAGTGAGGTCTCTACAGAATACCAGACAGCCTACCAGGAAATAGGTGAAGAGAAATATGATATTCATTTCATTTTAAATATTCTGAAAAAGAAAAGACTTCTGAAATTGTACAGCTGATCCAAATAACAGTCCATCAACCGCCATAGTCACAACAAAACAAGCAAACCTGTTGGTGTCCCGTCAGGTCTAATTGTCAGGGTGGGGTCAGTTACACTTGCAGAGAAATTGCTCATCATTATGTCTAAACTTCTGCACTGCTGCCACAGCTGTAGTTACAAAGAGCCATAAACCCCTGGAAATCCCAGCATGCTGTGAGGCAAGAGAGACAGAGGAAGCTCAGGGTTTAAGGGATTACTTTTGAGCGGGCATTACGAGGGGCTACCTAAATGGTTATGTGTCACATTTCAATTGAACTGTGGAGTCAGATATTTCAGGCAGCACGTGCATACATGGAACAGAGCATCTGTGACTTCTGTCATGTTGGGAGATACATTTTTTGTGAATTTTTCATTTTCGTATTAATAAAAAAGTGATAAAAGCACATTGGGGAGAAAATCACAAATATGTGTTAAAAATATATAATTTATAATAAAAAAAATTATTTATATACGATTTACATACATACACAAGCAATAAATCAGTTTCAATAAGGCTGATTTAACAAATTCACGTTATCCCAAAGTAAAAAAAAACAAAAAACACCCCATAATCTTTCATTACAATTTTGTCATTTTAACTTTTAATTTGACAAGTGGAATTTTTTTCAAATATAAAAACAGGTTTAAGGGTGGAGGTGCTTTCACGTACGTGTGTGTGTGTGTGTGTGTGTGTGTGTGTGTGTGTGTGTGTGTGTGTGTGTGTGTGTGTGTGTGTGTGTGTGTGTGTGTGTATACACAATTAAATCCGGTTGTTATTTTAAGCTTAATATTTTTATTTCTTATGCATATGTTGTGATTATTTTAATTCATTTTCTATGTAAAGCACTTTGAATTACCATTGTGTATGAAATGTGCTATATAAATAAACTTGCCTTTCCTATGCGTGCGTGCGCACATGCATGCATGTATGCATGTATGTATGTATGCATGCATGCATGCATGCATGTATGTATGCATGCATGCATGTATGAATGCATGTATGAATGAATGAATGAATGAATGAATGAATGAATGTATGTATGTATATTAATGGTGGCTGCTTCCAGCATTTACAAGCAGAGATTATTTTTTGAAAGCTCTAAAATCTCATTTTCTGAGACCAAACCCCATCAAGAATGCACTAAAAGACATGGCAATCACCTTCCATCTAAGATACTTAAGGCCCCAGCGAGAGCGGGTCATTCCACATAAGAGAAAGAAAGCTCTACAGATAGGCGCCGATTTATGCAGGAATGCCACTGGGGATGTGAAACTCTCTGAAAGAGGGATATGAGGGGAGGAAAGTATGATCCAGACCGCTCCCGCATGCCTCATTAGGCTTTAGTGTGGGGGGCTGTCATATGCAGATTGTTTTCCTCGGCTTTTGTTATTCCAACACAGCCACTGAGTGGAATGTTTTCCCCCGTCTTTCAGGGTGCTGTGGAGCACTGGGTCATTCCCACCGGTATGTTTAGCCACAGGAGAACAGGAGAGAACCAGTGTAAGAATAATGGCGTATATTCAATCCAGTAGAGCAACACCAAGGTCATAGGTTCAAGTCCAAGAGAATGCATGAACTGATAAAATGTCACTTTGGATAAAAGTGTCAGCCAAATGCATAAAATGTGAATATTTGGAATGGGAAACAACCAACTTTTTTTTTGGTTTTTTTAAGCAGTAGTTTGCACTGGATGCAAATGTTCAGTTTGCATTGAATACTCGCATGACCTACTACAAGGAATACTGCATCTTAAAATAAAAAGCATTTGTCCTCCCTTTAAAGGAATATTCCAGGTTTAGTATATGCATAATGTGGATCACCACAACTTCCACTTGCTCCTCATTTTCATTAAAATAGTAAAAGACTGATCTACAGTATATACTGTACTAGACACACAGTTAGAGGCTAAATATGCTACAGCTCAGTCTGACATCATTTTGAATTATGAATTTAAGTTTGTTTGATTAAGTTGATTAAATTATTATATAAACATTTCAACTTATATAAACACTTTAATCTAAAATACATTCAAGATACATTCTGAAATATTCCATGTAAACATGTTTCTGAATAAAAGTGTTTTATGAATTTTCAAGTTGCCACAACTAGTTTTTGCTAGTTGAAAATGACTGTGCCATTGACCAACAAAAACCTGATTTCAGACCTGGTTTATTAACGCAAATAATTTGTTGTGTTATTTAAAGAGCGCGTTCATAATATGCGCCTATAGGCGGGTGCACAACCAGGTACACTCTGCTTAATACACACACACAGGGACGCGCAGCAGCACACAAACATTTTTAAATATAAAAAATAAAAGGATTCCTCTCTGGAGTCTTTCCGCTCGCAAATTCCGCCATGTAAACAATAAATCAGTTGCAAGTGCAACTGTCTTTTAAAGTCAATGGGAGATGAGACTCTGATTTATTACATGTTACACCCAAAACACACCCATGACTCATTAAGAGAATAGGTACAACCCTTTTGGACCATGCACCTGCCACCTGGCGTGCCAAACGTTTTTTCAGTCGTCAAACTACCAAAAGTGGATTCGGACAAGCCCTAAGCCCTGCGTCATGCACTTCAGACCATGTGCTCAGATCGTTAAAATAGCCTAAACCTAAATATGATTTTCATTTACAATAATAAATCCTAAAATTCTGCATTAGTAACTTACTTTTCACGTCAAACACACTCAAGCTCAGAGAATCTCCTTTTCTTGACTCATGTTGAGTCTTACTTGTGAATTCCTAACTCTGACTAGACTGTTTAAACCAGTGAGCTGTTGACTCGAGAACAGATGCAATCGGATTGGACCAATTTACAAATTAATACTTCAGGCTTATGATGATTTTGATAAATGCAGCACTAAGTAGATTGTAAAAATACTTTATTCAGTGGTTGACAAACAAAGTATGAAGTAACAAAGGCAATTTAACTGTTCTTATTGTGGGTGCAGATTAATTACACGTGCAACTTAGGGTGCTTTCACACTTGGTTCGATTGCCTGCACCGAACCAGAGTCCGACTGCTCCGGGAGTGACGTGCTGCCAAGATGGCAACGGCCAGCTTGACCCTACTGCTCTTCAGAATCCTATGGGTGACGTCACGGACACGGCCATTTTTTTTAGTCTAAGCTTCACATCTATATAGAGAACTGGACTGCTCATGATGTCATAAAAAGTGAAGCCGCCGCACCACCATATTGGTATTCCCTAGTAAGCTTACGCGTTATATTGAATCAATAGGAAATTATATGATTTTACTGAGAAAACATTGCCTAAAGAGACACCTTTTTATATCTGAAGTCTCCCTGTACATGCTTACAACACAAACGTCCTAAGCATGTAAATTGTTATTCGTTTAATGTCAGGAATTTCCCCTGCTTTAGTAATGGGCGATATGAACGATATGCAATATAAACAATACAAAATTGGCCTACAACAGAGATTTTAATTCTATTACACTATCGCGATAATGCGTGTTGATGACGCAATGTACCCGCAAAATTTAGAGCCACGAGCTGCAACGCATAATCGTATTCGTCATCTTGAGTAAACACAGCTGAAAGCGAAACGGAGGAGCTGGTGAAACATCCATTATTTGGATCCGACGGGCAGCAGCAAACTATACTGTAGAGTATGTGGGGCAACAGTTCCGGCTAAGAGAGGTAACATGACTAATCTGTTCTACCAGCTCACAACATTCCCTTCAGGGGGTTTACCTTATTGGTATTTTTGTATTATTTCTTATCATATATCTTGTAGAAAAGATGAGAGTCGCGTCTGTTTCTATTGAGCCTGATTTCTCAAAATGGTGTGTGTGCGCTTATCCTGGGTGCCATGACAACAGTGCGAGTTATAGTAATGCTGCCTTCACGTGCTCTCGGAATTATCGTAAATATGAGTTCCCTAGGTAAAAATTGCATATGAACTCCCTCACATTTTGAAACTTGAATGCAATGATCTCATAATCACGAATTAAGAAGTCGGAATGATCAAATTTCCGATAGCACCTGAGTTCGGAAGACAGTGTTCACATCATCCAAACGAACCGAACTCTGACGTCAATCGAACCCGGGTGCACACCAGAAGTTCTAGTGTGAAAGCACCCTTACTTAGTCATGTGTGCACAATACGTTACATACTGCATGCAGCATACAATATATACCATGCAGTGTGAGGTACACTAGCATTCCATTCCGAACATTCTGTAGCATATGCTACACCTTCCCAACAATGTGAGCTCTCACACCCGAGTGTTTATTTCATTATGTAAATTTCAGAAAAGTTTATTTTCCCAGTCATTATGCAGTTATTTCTAAAAACATTAAAAGACATCAAGCAGCACTGAAACGCTTAGGACTGCAGGGGAATTTGGGTTATGCGGTATGTAATCACTTCAAGGAGAAATCTTGCACATCTGGGGAATTTTTTTTACAGCGTTATTTACACACAACCAAAAAAAGCACAGTTTCAAACTACTTCTGTAATATTAAGCTTTGTAAATGCCATATTTAAAATGTGTTTTTGTACATTAATAATTTTGTTCACTGTAGAAAAAAAAAAAAAAAAAAAAAAAAAAAACCCACAATTAAAAAAGTACATTTAATGCTACTGCACCTTTAAGACTTAATGTAAATAAATATATAATTGGCTAACCTCTTTGCATATGAAATTAATTATTTCCCACCAGTGCTATTTTAGGATAATTGAGAAAATATTATAGTTTTTATTAATATTTTGTATTGGCTTTATTTTTTTATATTTTCTGTTTTCAGTTTAATTTTAGTTTTAAGTTTTAGTAATTTAGTTTTACTTTTAGTTAAGTACATTAGGTTGAAAAACTTCTTGGCAACTGATTGAAACAAAATAAGTTTAAAGTCAGCATGAACTGGAAGTTGCAATAGTCTTTTCTTCTTACTGTGACACATCTGAGTGAATCTGCTTCTCAAACAAGAACAAATGTAGGGCTGGACTTTATTTTGTCCATGGGGAATTGACTGGATGGTTGGGGTTTGCTATTGGTCAATCTCATGTGAGTGACAGGTTGCCCCCGCCCCTCACACCAGTAAACAGAGAAGAGAAGCAAGATTATGATGGCACATGAATAAAAATAATAAAATAATAAATAAAAAAGTATTATGTGCACAGATAAATAATTAATAATAAATGCTGCAATATTACACAAAAACAAGATTTATCCATTTTGATTTCATGGTGACTAAGTTACGTTTATTTTTGTATATTTTATTTTATGTCAGTTAGCATTTATTTTCAAGTAATGAAAACATTTTTATGGTTATATTTTCAGTTAAGTATAATAACCCTGCATCCCGCCCATAGACTGTATAAAACAATGGGCGTAGTGTCCGTGATGTCACCTGTAGGTTTCTAAAGAGCATTTTTGTAGCCCAAAGTGGGCAGAGCCGGTCGCCACCATCATGGCAGCACGTCACCACGCGCCACTCCCAGATAACTGAAATGTGCAAAGAGGCAGGATGTGGGAGGAGCAGGCGAACGGCTAGTCGACCTATCACTCAAGTCGCCCTTAATTATGCAGAACTTTAATGCTTAATATAATTTAAATGGATGAGTCAAAAATAAATAAAAATTCACCCCCTCACAGTTGTCATGAAGGGCAAAATTAACTATATAGAAAATATATTTAAAAAATTCTGCTGTAAAGTTGGCCATTTTAAAAACTGGGGGTCTATGATTTCATTTGCCATGTAAATGTGGGCAGTTATATTACCAAGTTGCTCAATTTTGTGAATTTCTTAATGAGCCAGTTTTGCAGCTTATTTTCCATAATGGTCTAGTTGAATCTTTTTAAGATTCAAGATTTTCTCTAGACAGTAGCAATGAGCTGAGACGTGAAACTTTAAGCCCTTAAACTAGTCAGCACTGAAAGAAGAGCTGCAATGGACAGTAGATTCAGGCCAAGATTACTCCCCAGTGCCCAGCAAGCTGGGGAAACACAAACAATGATCGTGGCCAGGGTTTTCCTGGTCAAAGTAAAGAGGATTTTAAAGGGATTCATCTTTAAAACATGATATTTCATCATGCTCCTCAAGCAGGAGAAATCCTTTTACCCAAAGGAAACTTCCCTGGAACCTCCCTTTTTATAGTCGCAAATAAAACAAAGATTATTGGAATACTATTTTAGTCTTTCTACTTCACCTTAAAAAAAGTCATGTTTAGTTCAATGTTACTTGCCATTTTTTGTAATTATTAATTGTGAAATTTACTAGAAATTTCTGAACGAAAATTTTTCAAAAGTAAATCCTACGTGTAGAGACAGAGAGTTAATGAGATAGGCGAACAGCGCTTGTTTTTTAAGTCATCTTCCAGATGATACAAGCCCTCTGTTTTTCCCATAAATGCCTGAGACCAGAGTCATCATTTCAGTATTTTCCATTTAGTTGCAGAACTTGGCAATATGTAGATTCAAGAATAAAACTCTAGAAGCAATCCATTTTTTTTTAAAGCATGGGGTAACAGTTTCCAAAAGAACACCAAAGCCCAATAGAGAGGATGTTTAATTTTCTCATAACATTAATCTGTGGTTGGACCCGGTTAAATCATCTGTAATTCTAAAAACAGCTCGATGCCAGTAAGCTGAGCCGAAAATCTTTCTTGGAGATGCTTTTGACCAAAGAAAGCAAAAAACACTCCAAACTCCCAGAATCCTTTGCTGGATCCCCTTACCTCTCTCTAACTTAATCTCTGTTAAAAATAAGGAAACCTTGAGAGCCAGGAATGCCTCATACACAGATTTTCTAAATACAGATCACTAAGACCCAAAAAGCTTGTATGACATAAAACAGGAAGCAACTACGCTTCCTCAAATTAAATTCTTCTCATTTCAGCTTTAAACAGTAGTTCTCAGCTAGTGGACCATGACCCAAAAATGGGTCACAGGTCTGTTCTAAAAATGTCCTGTCAAAAAGGAAATCATCAAAAGCAACTAACCATAATCACACAATTGGGAGAGTCAAGTAATCCAAACCCATTTTTTTTATAATAATTTTAATGGTGCATCTATGGTGCCCTGGAAATAAATCTTGAGATGTTTTTCCCATCAAGCGGTACATACATTTTTGGTCAAGATCTTGTATTTCCAATGCAAGAGTCAAGCACTCTGTAAAGTCTCCTCCAGCACATCCCAAAGACGTTCAATGAATTTAAGGTCTGGACTCAGAGGTGCCGATTCATGTGTGAAAATAATTTTTCATGATCCCTCACAGCCATCTTTCACAGTTTGAGCTGATGAATCTTGACATTGTCATCCTGGAATATGGTCTTCATACATGGTTGTTTAAGAAATGAAAAGCTACACACTCCATCAGTTAGGGTTAGAAGAACTGATGCCAAATGTAGAACATGCTAGAAACATAATCACTGCAATAATGATCCAATCATAGACTCTTAAGGCGTTTGCCTATTTAAATCCAAAGTTTTTTTGTTTTTTTTTTGCCGGATATTATATTATATTATATTATATTATATTATATTATACCACGTTACAGCTTGTATAGGCCTATTTATTTATTATAAAATTTGTAATATCTTATTCTAACAAAATCCTGTAATCCAACCATCTCCTCCCTTCCTCTTTCATCCTCATCACCAAAAATGTATTTTAGGTGGACAGATCAATACAGTACAAAGAACATCAAACAACACGCGGAACAAAGCATCTTCTCATCTCATCTCACTCAGCGGTAGCGCTCTGTTTTTTGCGTAGTGCCATGTGTTTAAGTAAGCCAGACTCACGAGTTGAGTATTTGCACCAAATCTGTGATTTGACAGCGTTACCCACCACAGCTGATTTTTACCCGCATTTGGCGGGTGTTAATTTCAAACCCTGGTTACCGTGATTACATTTACAGTAATCATTTTGTGAAATGCACTATAGCAACTTACAATAGTTAGCAATAGTTACAATATAGCAATAGTTACCTCAGTGTTCTTTTTTTGTTTAGTTTTTTACAGTAGGAGTATTGTACAATAATCCCTGACAACACGCTACACTAAAGGCAGATCAGAACAGTAGGCTTCTGTCTGCAGTATATGGGGCAGTAACACAGGCGACTGGAAGGACAAGATTACTGCACCATGATGAATCTGTGCATATTTTCTGCAGCATAAAACAAAACACACTATTACAAGGTAGAGGCAGGACTCCCTTTTACCCTGGATGAGTCACCACTTGGCTGAAAAATTGACTCCGCCCCTGATCTTCATTTCTCTTTTCCTATTCCACTGTTTTGCTTTTGCAAGTTCATCATGATTGCTCATTCCTCATGATTTCTACACTCATGCCTAGCCGTTACTACTTTACTTTCTCTCATCTCTAGTAATAACAAGGTTGCTATGGGGAAGAGAACTATGCAAATCAACAACTCCTTTTCTCCTCCGCTTCTTTTCTTCCACAAGCTCCACCAGGGCTGGACAATACAGTCTATGCAGCCAATTAGACTCAAAATGTTTAATTTATGAAGTAAGAGTAAAAAAAAAAAAAAAAAAAAAAAAAAAGTAATGAAAGAACGCAGAACGTGAAAAATAAAAATGTACCTTATTTTCCAGAATGTTATCATCTTGTGCTGTGACTTTCAGCGGCAAATGACTCAAATATTATATAGTGCTAAAATGAGAAGTATAAATTCACTATATAAAATCAAATATAATTAATCTACAAAAAAGTGATTTTTTTCTTAGTTTTTTGTTGTTTGATTAACAATAAAGCCATAGACTGCAGCAGGTATATTAGGCTGTAGTCACTTTAAGACCGAATGCACAGATCCAATATACTGATATGGATCAGTTTTCTTTCTCAGTTGTTAACGTTCAATTAAGACATAATAAGCAAATGTGTTTACGCGAATACTTGTTGAGACAGCCATTTTGACATAATTTTATGTCCATTCAAGCTCAAAAAGACAAGAAAGGAAACTGAATTCAGTGTTCGGTGTTCAGAAAACAGCGTGCAAATTCCGAATCAAGTTTACTTTCACCTCTTCTTGCGCTTGAATGTTTAAAGTCCTCATGAAATCAAAATTGACCCTATTTACTTTGTATTTATTTCACAATTAATCCATGTTAATACACAGAGAAAAAAAAATAGTTTGTCTTGATCAACAAGCATAATTCAAAATGACCCTGTACGCAATTGGATAGTCCTTCAACTAATCAGACCACAACCGGGCATTGATCCATCACTTCTCTATCTGTCAGTGTGTTAAACCCGCCAATAGCGCGCCAGGAGGATAAGCCAGTCTGTGATTGGTTCCCGCAAATGTGTAACAGAAGCAGGATAAATTAATTAGGTACAGGTTTCCAGCCTGAGGACCAAATCAAATCGACGGCAGATCAGGCTTTACCCAATCTAAATCCCTTCCGTTTCACTTGAAATCTGACAACAACTGTCTCATAAATTGTGTTTCTAAATGTTCGAATCATGACAAAAAAAAAAAATGCATTTTTCAGCCTTGACAAAGCTAATACGCATTCCTAAACACGCATCTCAGAACACTGCCTGTTTCTATAGTAACCGAAGCTTCTAACAGCAGCGGCAGTGATGGGAAGAATTTACTAATCAACGACTGGCCCTTTCATTTAGAAGGCGGGGCTTATTCGCCATATTGGGCGTTGCACTTTCTCCCATTCATATGTAACCTTTGATATTGTGCAGCCCTAATTCAACTCCCAGTGTACGTTAAAGGGTTAGTTCACCCAAAAATTAAAAAAGCTAGCAATAACAGTTTATAAAGTTATAATTATGGATATTTTTCTTACAAAACGGCATCACTTTGCTTCAGAAGGCCTTTAACCCCCTGGAGCCGTATGGATTACTTTTATTATGAATGCATTTTATGAATGTTTATTGTGAATTGTGTTTTTTGGGCTTCAAAACACAAGGCACCATTCACTCCCATTATAAAGCTTGGAATATGTTTAATATAACTCCAATTGTGTTGAAAGAAGAAAGTCATATACACGTAGCATGGCTAGGAGTAAATTATGAAATAATTTTCTTTTGGGTGAACTAACTCTTTAGTACCAAAACTACATTTCTATATTTAATGTTTGCTAGGTCCAATTGTCAGTTTTGTGATCAATTTTGTAATGGTAATGCTTGTAATTCACACAGGGCGGCTCTGATCCCAGATCAGTGAGGGTGAGGCTTCTTTTCTTTTTTCTTCTCCCAATGGTGTGATAAATCAAGCCTCTAAACTAGAGCTCTGGATAAAACCAGAGGCCTCCGGAATAAAACTGCCCACTCGTTGCTGCTTCTCAGGGTCAAACGCTCTAATATCCGCCACGTGTTGAGCCTAGGCCAAAGATATACACACTGTGCCCAGGGCAACAGCCTGGTTTGACTTGGATATACAGTACTGGTAGGAAGCAAAATATACGAGCTTTCAATAAGTTTCCATCCTGGAAAAACCCAAAATATGTGAATCATCCAGGAAATGTTTCCATTTTTATTTTAAACCTTACACCGTCTGCATTACTAGAAAAGAAAAAACATATCAAACATTAGCAATTACACTGCCACTCAAAAGTTTGGGGTCAGTAAGATTTTTTAATTATTCAATCCTCTACGGACACACTGAAGCTCGAATTGCCATTGGCTAGTATATTTTTTTAATTTTACTTGCCAGACTTTTCGCATGGCTGCATATAATTGACCAAAATACAGCAAAAACAGTAATATGGTGAAATAAGATTACAATTTAAAATAACTGTTTTCTATTTTAATATATCTAAAATGTAATTCATTCCTGTGATGCAAAGTTGTATTTTCATCATCATTACTCCAGTCTTCAGTGTCACATGATCCTTCAGAAATCATTCTAATATGCTGATTTGCTGCTCAAGAATCATTAATATGATCAATGTTTAAAACAGTTGCGCAGATTCTTTGATGAATATTAAAAATAATAATAATAATAATAATAATGTATCTTACTGACCCCAAACTTTTAAACAGGAGTGTATCATACTATAAAACGCAAATGCACATTCTAAAGAAAAACACCTCACATAGATGACTGAATTTAGCCAAACTAAAAACCTGAGCTGTGCGCGTCTGGAGTGTAAAAGCGCACTGAACTGTGGTTCAGCAGAGATGGAATTTCCTCAGTGGAGACAGGCCAGAACAAAATAACACGCTGAAAGAGCAGAATTAGCATCAAAGGTGTGAGGGTGCGGCTTGATCCAGGCGGCCATCAAAACTGAGACTTCCGTTCAACACATTTCTCAATCCAGCGAGAAAGATCTCCTTAAAGCACGACCGGAAAAACATGCTGACACAATGCTTATGTTATTCTTTTTGTAAAATCTGAGGCCAACCAAGATTGTTGTGCCACTTTATCAAAGTCGCCTACAGAAGCTTCCCGTTCACCCGAATGTTAGGAAACAGAATAAACATTTACACAAACGTAACAAGCAAGCAAACCAGTACTCGCGCCCTTTTCTTACCCACCTGTCAAATGCACCATCCAAATGGCTGTTACATCACATAATAAGCGCCATAATCCTTTTGAAAGGCTCATAGCAAACAGAAATACATAGCAGCTGGATTCAGATAGTCAGAGGTGACCTCATCCACAGGACGAAGGTAAACCTCTTTCACTGTCGGCCTACTTTCAAAACCATCCAATTTTGGTCTAAGTACTCAAAACGCAGGGCTAAAACTGATGGATTGAATTGTCATCACATTGTTGGATCAAATATGCTTTTACACAGTATCAGAGTTGGCTTGCTAAAGGCCAGTTCACACCAAGAATGACAACTATAAAGATGATTACAACAATAACTATATTAGCGTCCACACCAACGCACAATGACTCCCTTTTATTAGAAGCACAAACTGCAGGTATGTCGTCTGCCGCTTTAAATGCTTAAGCTCTTTAAGGTCCAGTGAATTTTGATTGGCGCAATGTTTTTATCATACGTCATATGGGAAAGGTTTTGAAAGCGATTCCAATGACATTGTTTCTCTGTGTTGTATATGACACTATATTCTATGTGTCAAAATGCAGTTACATCATATGGCACTTTAAAGGGTTAGTTCACCCAAAAATTTAAATTAGCCTATGATTTATTCACCCTCAAGCCATCCTAGGTGTATATGACATTCTTCTTTCAGCCGAATACAATGAGTTATATTAAAAATGTCCTGGCTCTTCCAAGCTTTATAATGGCAGTGAATTGTTGGGTAATTTTTGAAGTCCATAAAAGTGCATCCATCCATCATATAACTGCTCCACATGGCTCCGGGGGGTTAATAAAGGCCTTCTGAAGCGAAATGGTGCGTTTGATAGGGCTGGGCAACAAACTCAAGCCCCTCTTCTCTTATATCGAAATCCTCTGCCATTTCTCTTTAAAAATTCTCGTTTTAGACTTCTAATTCACTGACTGGTGTTTTGTTTTGCTCTATCTGCACTTCTGCGTTCATCAACACGCATGCATCAAGGGTTCAAGGGTCAAAGGTTACTCTTTCACCATAAGGCGACTTGCTACCGCGGAGCAGTTATATGATGGATAGATGCACTTTTATGGACTTCAAAAATGACTCAATTCACTGCCATTATAAAGCTTGGAAGAGCCAGGACATTTTTAATGTAACTCCGATTTTATTCGTCTGAAAGAAGAATGTCATATACACCTAGGATGACTTGAGGGTAAATCATGGGGTAATTTTCATTTTTAAAATTCGGATTCTGATTGGCTGCCAATGTTTTTATCGTTCATCAGCTAAAAAAAAAATAATTTGAAAGTGATTCTAATGATGTTGTTAGCGCTATAATTGTAGTGTGCACATCTCTAATTCCTGTTCATACCAAAGAACGATAACTTTACAGATAACTATAACGATAACTGTGGCAACCGTGTTAACGCGAGGCAGAGAGTCGTGGGAACAGAGCAAGGGACATTACTACAATAACTTAGGATCCACACCAACAAATGACAACATTCTGATTATTATAAGTGTGTATTATAAATTGTCGTCTGTCTCTTTAAACGCTCAAGCTCTTAAAAGCAGGATGGATTCAGATTGGCTGTGAGTCTTTTTATCATTCATCAACTGGAAAAAATTAGTTTGACATTGATTCCAATGATATTATTTCTCTGTGCTATTACTGTTATAGTGGTGGTGTGGACTAAGCTATTGTTTTTCCATTTAGAACAATTTATAAAACTTTATCGTTATCATCCTTGGTGTGAACCGGCCTTAAAGGTGCTGTATGTATGTTTTTTTGACTGCAGTAAAGCATAAAAATACCCTGTTTGCAGTTAAGTTCACATTCTTGTTTCTCCTAAAAACAATTCTACAGTCAGTTATTCTACTTCGAAATGTGCATTACATGTCGGAATGTCTGCTTTTGTTTTAGTATGTGTAATCCCGCCCACTGACAATTTATCCAATAGTATTTCGACACCCCAGGTTGCCAGTAGGTGGAAAGCACTGTATTGCAGCCATTGAAGTCAACAAAGAGATAACCGATACTAGGTCTGAAATTGGGTAACAGAATGAGGTCTGCATAACCTAAAAAGCCTCAGCATCTAAAACCAAAGGCATATTCATCAACTTCCATTGTCAGGCACGTCACCTTCCATTGTCAATTGCGCTTGTTCCTTCTGCGTGTCCTCAATCTGGCAACCTGCATGAGACTGAGGAGGAGGGGGGGCAAACAACTCCCTCCAATATATTGAATTTGGACTGCAGTATCCATTTCAACCAATAGCTGTCAATATTACATCATCTTTCAAATCAGCATGAAACAAACAAAGTTGTGATAGTATTTTCTTCCATATTGTGGTGTACATCCGAGTGAAACGGCTTCTTGAACAAGAAAAAAAAAAAATTTAGGACGGGACTTGGTTTTGGCCATTGGGAATTTATTGGATCATTAGATGGTTTTGATTTGCCATTGCGGTGATCTCATGTGAGTGACAGGTTGTCCAGCCCTCACTCCGGTAAACGCGAGAAGAGAAGAGATGAGCAAAAGGGAGGGAAAGTTATTTTGATTAATGAAGCTATGAGGGCACATGAATAAAAAAAAAAACAAACATAAGATGTGCACTGATACATAATGTATAATAAATACTGCAATATTCCATTTAAAAAAAAAAAAACATGAACTGTCCATTTTGATGTCACGGTGGCTTGGTAAACCATCTCCTGTCCAGCACAAATGAACTTTGAGATGTTTGGCTAGGCAAGATTACCGAGCCAGATTCACACAACCCAGATGTAAGCAGCACCCAAACTGTATGAACTGCAATAGAGACATGAAACAAAAGATCCATTGAGCTCAGCGCAGAGGATAAAACAAACCTTGGGACCACCGCACAAAAGCAAACAAGAACTTGTATTGGCCCCTATAACTATGGCTGGATGAATCAGACACCCTCAGTGTCAGGAACATTCCTCTGTGATTCCAAAAACCTTCTCTTTCACTGCTAATTCTGTGAACTGTAAACCACACAGCATCATTTCATAAGAACTCCTCATGTTTACACTGGAACGAGACAGTTCCGCCTGCCATTAGTTCAGGAGTGGCATCGTGAGATATAAACAGACTAAAAATGACAAGTTTCAGCTCTAAAAATGACAGCTTTGGAGAGCTGAAGTGCATGGGGATGAAAGGTTTCTCAAACTCATGATGATGGTCATCAGGATATAAATAGAGTACAACCTTCAAACTTTTGCAAAAAAGTACTGTGGCGGTATCATGGTATGGTAATGATCTGGGAGGATAATACTATTGTACTAAATGCACTTTCATTACTTTCAGGTCATTTATGATTGCGGATTTTATTCAAATTATTTGACAGAGATGCAGTTTTCTATGTCAGGTAATAAGATAGAATTGACTTTGCCGGGACATTACAATATTATAATTCTCTCTTTCGTTACCATATTAAATGTATGAAAACGTACCATCCATTTTCATGGAAAGGAATTGTTTTCTAGAGAGAAATACCATGGCACTTTACTGTTAGTTTGAAATTTCTGTAATAGTATCACATTCAAATATGCTTTCTAACTTTTATACTTCACAATTCCCCATTAAACAGGCTCAAATTAGACATAAATGACCATATCCGTGATATTATCTTGTAGTGTGATGATTTGGGGTCGTCAGGCTACAAATAAGGAGCCAAAACAATGGCATACCTACAATAATTATACCAAATAAAAGATAGAAAGTCTTTAATTTCAATATCACTGACTGAAACTGCATGTTAAATGCACAAAATTATCGAAAAGAGACCCTCAAGTGGACCAATGGCCACCATCAACAAAACACCTGCGGTAACTTCCAACTCGCTCCACCATCCACCACTGCAACCCTTGGCACATTTTGTATTTGCAGAACTCATATGTTTAAATACATAAGGCCTTCTTTGATCTCGCTGTAGACTGTGATAATAAAACTCGAATAAAAGTTTTTGCTCGAATACACACATGAACCGTTCCTAATCCAAAACCTGGTGCCTCATGGTGTGTAAAGCTACTTGCGCGGTTTATAGACTAATATAAAAGCTGGTAAACTTTGCAAGTAGCAGCATCAAACTCAAAGTATTGATGTAAAAACAAAAACTCACCTCGCAAATAAGTGGCCTACAACTTCAAACTTCGCTCCAACTACCAGCCAGAGCGCAAACAAGAGTCCAGCATCACATCCACCAGCAAACCTGAAATGGAAAACCAGCCCGGGTCGAACTGGCAACAGGTTTTACTTCATAAAATCTACTTCGACCGTGAGGTCCATGATATCCGTAAAAAAAAAAAGTAGCCCGCACTCCCTGGATTGTCCTTAAAGGATAATGCGTAAAATCTTGCAGAATCCGAGTAAACGGAGAGGCTGAAAACAGGCAGCGCGTCTTTGGTTCCTTTGGGAAGCCGAGTCACCCTTCCAGCCCGAGAGGTTCAGATCTCTCTCTCCGTCTGTGAGCCCTCCTGCTCGCTGGAGAGAGGGAGTAACCAGACACCGCACTCCTGCCTCCCATTGGTTACTTTCCACTGGAGCAGGAACCGTCACACCAGCAACACGAGGCGTCTCTATAGAAACTCTCCTCGACTGGGAGGAAAATACCACGAAAAGTTGTTAGAGTGAGGCGCAGTCCACGGTGGCCACGCATCCAGATATGTAACGCAACCAAAACAAAACATCTGAAGAAATGAGCAGGCTTGCGTGTAGGTTTTCCCTACCCCTTTAAACGTGTCACTCAATCTCATTAAATACCCACATATTTGCATATTAAGCGATAAGGTCTAACGTTGCCACAAAGATATTTAACAACAAATGTGATTTAATTAAAAAAATAAATGCACAGTTTTACTCATTTAAAATTTTTAGAATGTGAAAGATAGACTCTTCATTAAAAAAAAAAAATTAAAAAAAACTTTTTTAAATTGCTTGTTTTATGGGATCAAACCATTTTGTCAAACGTGACCATTGACCACAAAACCAGTCATAAGGGTCAATTTTTGGAAATTTGAGATTTACACATCATGTGAAAGCTAAATAAGCTTTCCATTGATGTATGGTTTGTTAGGATAGGACAATATTTGGCCAAGTACAACTATTTGAAAATATGAGGGTGCAAAAATCTAAATATTGAGAAACTGCAATGCACATTACTACTACATTTTTATATATTTTACGGTAGGAAATTTACAAAATGTCTTCATGGAACATGATATTTACTTAATATCCTAATGATTTTTGGCATAAAAGAAAAATCGATAATTTTGACCCATACAATGTATTGTCGGCTATTGCCACAAATATACCCGTGCGACTGGTTTTGTGGTCCAGGGTCATAAATGTGTTTTTAAATATAAAATCAGAATATTTAAATGAAGGACTTTTGTGTAGGCTATGTGTAAAACATGGTTTTCTATGAATAGCTAATACATCAAAGACAGTCATCAAAAATATTAATTATCAAAAATCATCATGCGTGTCAAAATTTAAAATTGCAGGATTATTTAATAAAGTGTTCACTTTGAGTATAATTTCATTTGTTTAAAAGCCTTTAAATGATTTAACCAATAATGAAATGCATAAAGGTGATATCAAAAATGTCATATTTATTATTTTTAGATGCCATTTCGGATGTTTTTTTGTTTTGTTTTTGTTTTTGCAAAATATTGTGAACAATCAAAGTAGTTAAATCCATTATCATCACTGACCTCCCATTAGGAGAAAGAAGAAATATTGCTTGGTTGTGTTTTAAAGGAATAGTAGGCTACACCCAAAAAAAAAATTTGTTCCGAACCTATATGGATTTTTTTCTTCTTCTGCTGAACACAAAATAAGATATTTTGAAGAATATGGGTAACCAAACAGTTGATGGACCCCATTGACTTCCATAGTATGGAAAAAATATGGAAGTCAGTAGGGACTAGCAAATGTTTGGTTTCCGACATTCTTCAAAATATCTTCTTTTGATTGCAGCAGAAGAAATAAATTCATGCAGGTTTGGAACAACTTGAGGGTGAGTAAATGATGACAAAAATTTTATTTTTGGCTGAACTATCCCCTAAGAGTTCATGCTGTTACACCTCGCAGTGTTTTGTTGTGCTTGAAATTCTGTTCTGGGGTCAGTCATACACTCTAATGTTAGCCGTGTGTTGCCTGAGAGCTACTGAGGAATGAGAGTTTAGTACTCTAACCACAGAATTCCACCTCCACCCCTCCTCCCATCCCATCTCATCTCCAATCTCTCTCCTTCACGCTCCTTTCCCTCACCCTGTGCCATTATTGACCCTGGAAGTCTTTCTTTTAAACTTGAGCAGAGCTTGCTGCCTTTACCTGGGGCCGCAGGGATCACCACACACGCCTGCATGTGACCCCTGCAAGAGATTAAAGGTTGTTGTATACATATTGTTTTGATCAGAGAGATTTATTTTACTTTAATGCTTTCATTAAAACTTAAACGGGGTCATGAAAATGTCTTTTCAAACATGCAAGGGCATAGTGTAACATGGCTGAGGTAGGAAGGGTGTGTGTGCTGTGAGTTAGCACTGTTTCTATGACTAACAGGGGGAAAACTGAGTTTCAAGCCACAAATAGCAGGGTTCGGATGAACTAAATGTCACTCCAAAGTACAGTGCTAGCTTTGACATTTCTTCCTTCAAAACAGAATCCGGAGAGAGGCAGAATGAGTGCTATTTTAAAACAGACCACTGGATTTTTGTTTTCAGGCCTGGATTGCCCACCTCCAAAACGTGGAGCAAAAGACTAACAGGACGGAGGAGCAGGATATGAAGAATTAGATGAGGAATATGGGACAGGAAATGCAATGCAGAGTGCAACAGTATAAGTTAAAATGTCATTAAACATTATATATATATATATATATATGTATATTTAAAAACAACAACAACAATGAACAACATGTACAACAAAAAAACAATAATGTATAAGCCTCTCTGCCATGAGATCCAGGATTGTTAAGCAGTGTCATATTCTTCTGTGGAAGCCACAAGTCAGCGTGATTTCAACTTGTTTAAAACTAATAATAAATAATAGAACTACACATAATAACAAATCAGATGAATTGCTATTAACATGCAGCATCCATTGCACTGAAAAAATATAATAATAAAAATGCCTTTTTGAGTTGTAAATAAAGATTATTGGAGTGTTTTACAAGAAAATACTATTTCAGTCTTTCTACTTGTATAATTACGTTTAATTGAATTGCCGTTTCTTTATAATTGTGAAATTTTCCAGCAATTTCTAAGTAAAACAATTTGTTTTCAAAGTGTGGAGATGACAAAATCAAATTGGCCTCACAGCATTATTTTAAACTTTTTTTATTAGTTTAATAGATTTACAAATACAGCTAGAGATAAACAAAACAAAGAAAGTACATAAATACAAATAAATAAAATCAAACAATAGAAATAAAGTTATTTTAAAACATCAAAATATTTACATATATTAACACATTTTACAGCTTTCTTCATTTTCAAACGTATATTGTTGAACTTCTGTCTTTAAAATGAAAAACTAAGGCTTATACACTGCCCAGACAAAAAAAAAAAAAAAAAAAAAAAAAAAAAGGGCACTTTTTGGATTTAAATAGGCAAACGCCTTAAGAGTCTATGATTGGATCATTATTGCAGTGATTATGTTTCTAGCATGTTCTACATTTGGCATCAGTTCTTCTAACCCTAACTGATGGAGTGTGTAGCTTTTCATTTCTTAAACAACCATGTATGAAGACCATATTCCAGGATGAAAATGTCAAGATTCATCAGCTCAAACTGTGAAAGATGGTTGTGAGGGATCATGAAAAATTATTTTCACACATGAATCGGCACCTCTGAGTCCAGACCTTAAATTCATCGAAAGTCTTTGGGATGTGCTGGAGGAGACTTTACAGAGTGCTTGACTCTTGCATTGGAAATACAAGATCTTGACCAAAAACTGATGCACCTCTTGATGGAAATAAATGTATAAATTATTCATAAGTTATAAATTGAATGTCACAAGTGGAAAACAAAAGAATAAAACATTTTCAAAACACTGTTGAAAGATGGGCATGATGTGATCCTTAATAAATCAATAGAACATTTACCAAAAACTACCTAAATGAGGACAACTCCAAAATAAATGAAAGCATGTTTCAGCATGTAAACCACAAAATATATCAGTATGACAAATAAATCTGTTTACCAGATTGTAATTGTAATATTTATAAATGAGTTTTCTTTGATTTCATTTGTGATTAAAAATGTATGAGATACTTCCAAATTGTATTCCACAACAGACCATCAACGCTGTTGCTACCTTAAATTAAGTACAATGAACTTGGATATTTAAGTCATTTCAACTTAAGCTGACTTAAATGAGTTAAATCTTGTATAACTTCGATTAAAAGTTGAAAATTGCTTAACTTATTTTGATGAGTTAAATCAATGCAAAAACATATATTGTTATAACTTATTGGTCATATATTTGTTTACAGTCAGGCATTTCAAAATGTTATAAGAGTAGTGCTGGAAACGATACATATTTTGAAACTAAGCCCAAAAGCATTGATTATGGGAGAAAGAGAGAAACAGATTCGACCAGCCACAGTATCGACAGGATCCAATGAGTGTAGAGAGAGCTGAGAAGGGTCCATAACTACAGCATTATTTTTTTCTGTATTTCACTGTAAAAAAAAAAAAAAAAAAAAAAAAATCTGTAAAAACCAGTAGCTGTGGTTGCCAGAAATTTACTGTAAAAACCTATTGAAGTACTAATATCTGTTTTGTACCTTTGTAATACACTGACAACCACCAAAAACAGGTGGTGATGAGAAAGTCACATGAATAATTAAAGCTCATCACGAGCAGCTAAGTTCACTTAAGTATGAGTTGAAGGTGAACCCATGTGCAGTTTATTAACATAAACATGAACAAAATACACAGTAAACAAAGATTTGGCTTGACTCAAACCATGAACTAAACTTGAAAAGAAACACAAAAAACAAAGATAGACAAGACACAATAGGAGCATGAGGGCTGTACAAAGATTAATGACTAAAGACACACCTGTACACAATAAAACAATCAAGACATCACATGAGGGCAAGGAAGTCACGTTACAAGAAATCAGGAACAAAACTTCAAAATAAAAGACATGAGCCCATAAACCAAAACCTAAACACAGTGTCATTCACAAATACTAAACACCACCATGCTAACACACGACAGTAAAGCAATGCAATAAACATTAATTTAACAACGTTAGATGTAACATAAAACCCTAATGTACATAACTGATAAGAAAAAACTAATACATAAATTGTGAAGTGTCACACAAGGAATTCTAGGAATGTCAACTTACGTTTTTCACGTAAAGAATTACTTTTTTTTCATGAATGTTTTGCCAATTATTATTACATAGACGGGTCTTTAGATGGATCTCTACCAGATCATGATAATCTAAAACTCTCCTGATATTAGAGTAACAATTCCAGAAGAATAAAATAAAGTATATTTTACCTTTTGGAGTAGAAGGGTTCAGTTTGAGCAGATGTTTTATACCACCATCACTGTTCTCGTAAGAGCTCATTTCCAAGTACATTCAGCATCTGGCTCATATTCACAATCTCAAACATATTCTCAAAACTGTAATTTTTAACATCTTCAAAATCAATATTTAGATCGCTGACAGCTTCTTCACCAGATCCATCATCAAGTTACAGACACACGAATATTAGATTGCGTTCAACACTTGCTCTGCAGTAAATCTCTGAGCCCTTTCAAGTGTTGCTGATGATACTTCCTATTCTTTTGTTTTCTGCCTGCAGTAACTATGAGTGAAACGTCACTTCATCAATGTGTATCAGACATCGCCATCTTTTGGAATCAGAGGTGAATTGCACTTATTCAGTCATCAAAGATTAAATTATTTCTGTGCAGATGAATAGGAAATGAATGAATGGGAAAACAGCCATTATATATATTTTTTCTTGTCATATAGTGTATAATGAATTAATTGAGGAATAAAAGGTTGATGTCTAACTTTACAAAGGGTAATGGTAAATGGACTGCATTTACACTCACCTAAAGGATTATTAGGAACACCATACTAATACTATGTTTGACCCCCTTTCACTTCAGAACTGCCTTAATTCTACGTGGCATTGATTCAACAAGGTGCTGAAAGCATTCTTTAGAAATGTTGGCCCATATTGATAGGATAGCATCTTGCAGTTGATGGAGATTTGTGGGATGCACATCCAGGGCACGAACCTCCCGTTCCACCACATCCCAAAGATGCTCTATTGGGTTGAGATCTGGTGACTGTGGGGGCCATTTTAGTACAGTGAACTCATTGTCATGTTCAAGAAACCAATTTGAAACGATTCGAGCTGTGTGACATGGTGCATTATCCTCCTGGAAGTAGCCATCAGAGAATGGGTACATGGTGGTCATAAAGGGATGGACATGGTCAGAAACAATGCTCAGGTAGGCAGTGGCATTTAAACGATGCCCAATTGGCACTAAGGGGCCTAAAGTGTGGCAAGAAAAATCCCCCACACCATTACACCACCACCACCAGCCTGCACAGTGGTAATAAGGCATGATGGATCCATGTTCTCATTCTGTTTATGCCAAATTCTGACTCTACCATCTGAATGTCTCAACAGAAATCGAGACTCATCAGACCAGGCAACATTTTTCCAGTCTTCAACTGTCCAATTTTGGTGAGCTCGTGCAAATTGTAGCCTCTTTTTCCTATTTGTAGTGGAGATGAGTTGTATGTGAATGACGTTCCGGGTCACTAAAGACCCGAGGTATGCGTTTAAGGTTTAACAGGTTTTTACTCTAGCATTTTGTTAAAATCATGTTATTTTTTTTAGAGAGAAATAGAGTAGGTCAAACTTATTGTTGATATTATTATTTTATTGTTATGCTTTATTTATGGGGACACTTAACATTCAACATTATTATTGATTTGACTGCACTGACGCTGTTGTATGAGAACTGAAATTAACTGAGCTGGACAACTGCTTTATAGATCATTTAACTGAACTGAATCAACGGAGTCATTTAACGGAACTAAATCAACACTGAACTGACTTCAGCTGAACAACAGCCGAAATGCATAGTTTTCCTGTATTCTGTATTGTATAAAGTGCTATACAAATAAAGCCATGAAACTATTGCCTCAATTCAAATTTGATTCTGTGAATAATCTGATAACTGTTTAGTTTATGACTTCTTTATAGAAGGAACAATGTTTTTTTTTTTTTTTTTTTTTTTAAACAAATGAACAGATCTCCTTTTTTTCTAGGTCTTTAATATTTAGAGAATAGGATATTCTTTGTCTGTTTGGATTTTATTTGTTTATGATGTCTGAAAATGTTCCACCGTGACTTAATGGCGAGTGACAGCAGGCTTTCTCTACCCAGGGCTTTGGAGGTTTGTACCTACAGGGCAAAGCAGCACAGAGCGCTCCTGGCTCCCGACCAGGCCATTAAAACCTCTGTGGGGATGCCGGAAAGGAAAAGGGGAGGAGGGGACGACAGTCTAGATTGGTGGGTTTGGTAATTGCATGCCCTGGTTTTGCAAATATGCTTCCTCATGCACTTTTGCTACACCTCTGAGGGCCCTGAGTAAAACAGCATGTCCCAAAGAGATTCGAGTTTTCAACAGGATTGTATTGTAGCACAGGATTGTAACACTTTTTGTTTATGACTCTAAAGTTGTACTATAGCAACTAAATGTTGTTCTTTTGCTCCCTAAAGGCCCAGTTGAATGCAGAAGCTAAATAGGCTTGAAGCCATCTGATCTCATACATCTGATTCATATACTGTATGTACTTTACATAAGAAGCTGAACTCTATAGGCTCCAGATTCATGCAGTGGTTTGCAGACAAACATAAGCCACTGACTCTCTCAGAGTATGCAGTACGTTTAGTTTAGTTGACTATTTCAACACTGATTAAATAAATAAATAAATAAATAAATAAATAAATAAATAAATAAATAAATAAATAAATAAATGAGAACCAAATGAGCATATTCATGTGATCTTCATGGAATGGGTTCCCATGGCCGAGCAGCTGCATCCAAGCCTTACATCACCAAGTGCAATGCAAAGTGTCGGATGCAGTGATGTAAAGCATGCCACCACTGGACTCTAGAGCAGTGGAGACGTGTTCTCTGGAGTTACGATTGCATTGTGCCATGTGTAAAGTTTGGTGGAGGGGGGATTATGGTATGTGGTTGTTTTTCAGGGGTTGGGCTTGGCCCCTTAGTTCCAATGAAAGGAAATCTTCATGCTTCAGCATACCAAGACATTTTGGACAATTTCATGCTTCCAACTTTGTGGGAACAGTTTGGGGATGGTCCCCTCCTGTTCCAACAAGACTGCACACCAGTGCACAAAGTAAGGTCCATAAAGACATGGATGAGCGAGTTTGGTGTGTATGAACTTAACTGGCCTGCACCTCAACCCGACAGAACACCTTTGTGATGAATTAGGCCCCGTCCACACAGAGACGCATTTAGCTGTATGCGTTAACATTTTGTATCGCATCAGCGTTTCGTCCACACGGATCCGGCGTTTTGTGAGCATGAAACCGATATTTTTTGAAACCGGGTCCCAGAGCCCTTGCGTTTTCGTGTGCACAGCCAATCCGTATATTTTGTGAAATGGTGATGCCATCACACCACGTCCCGCACTGGAAAGACTAGAAAGGGATACAATTACGGGCACCGGGCATGCGCACATCAATATTGCGTCATTTAATTACTGTATTTGCATTATTGTAAGGGTAGGTTTAGGGTGTAGGCGTTACTAAAACACATCTGGTAAGTAGCAAATTTATTTATTGTTATTTTATTGTGAGATTTTTCCTCACTTCCTACCATTGCTGTACCCCTTCTAGCCACAACTCCTTTTCTCCATTCTTAGTGTATTTCTGTGGCAGAATTACAGCAACACATACTGGCCTGGCATGTATACTACATCGTTTTGAGTCGGTTTTCAGGTGTGTATTCAGATATTTCTTGAAATGAGGACAGGGCCTTAGAGTGGAGACTATGAGCCATGCCTTCTTGTCCAACATCAGTGCCTGACCTCACAAATGTGCTTCTAGAAGAATGGTCAAAAATCCCCATAAACACACTCCGAAACCTTGTGGAAAGCCTTCCCAGAAGAGTTGAAGCTGTTATAGCTGCACAGGGTGGGCCAACTCCATATTAAACCCTATGGATTAAGAATGGGATGTCATTAAAGTTCATGTGCATGTAAAGGCAGGTGTCCTAAAACTTTTGGCAATTATATCAACTTATTCTACTAACCGAAACCCTAACACCTAACCTCACAGTCTACAGTCTACTAATACTCTAATGAGAGTTAATTAACTTTAATTAACAATTAATTTTGTAATTGCAAAGTTACTTATAGTTAGTAGAATATCTAAAGTGGACCATTGAAATAAAGTGTAACCAAATTCAAACTTTTAAATGACATCTGGTTTAATCATGTTGAAATATCTCGCCCTATACTAAAAGCAATGAGGTAATACAATCTCATGTAGCTTATTCATATGTAAAACAACGATCCAGATTCCAGATGCATATATAAATAGCAATTTCCTAGTACTCAGAAAGTGGTTATTCTAATCTATGCAGAGGCAGAATACAAAAAACTTGTATATTTCCTTGTCTGGACCATGTGTTGGTCATCATCATTACAATGACAATGATTAATGGTGTATGTTGAAGTATGTTGAGTATATTTTAAGGTGCTCTGCATAGTAGCAACATTCCCTTTGCAGTGATAAGGGCCACAGCGGCCAAAATAAATGCAACTGACTAAAAACATGTATATTTGTATGTTATTTAGAGAAAGTCACATGCAAAAAGATCAACAGAGAAACAGCATCACTCAGTGCTTGAAAGTTGGTTTTCAATAGCTAGAGGTCAAGTTTGTCAGGAAGTAATTGAGCCTTAATGGCTTCCTTCCACTAAGCGTTCTGTTGCTTTTGCATTTATAATGCAAGACACGCCCCCTAGTGGAATTATGGTATCATTATAAAAAGCCATCTTTGCACTGGAGGACTGATCATTTTCAAAGTGTTGTTTATAACAAATCATATTCATATTCACTTGAATATGAATTTCAGTTTTCATTTTTTGTGTGTAGAATGAATACTAAGATACTAATACTAAGAATACTAAGATACTTTCACCAACATCAAAATGGAACCATGTTCTCCAACAATCATGAAATATGTATCTGATCCTCCTTGATAACACCGAAAGCCTTTTTATGTGCCACTCTGCAGAGTGTAACGGAGCTCTCTTAGTGTATAAAGCAAATACTGCATCTGGAAGATGGAAATTCAACAATAGGAGATGAAATGTTAAACACAGTTGTGTTCATGTGGATTGATTAGATACACAAGGCTCATAACTTCCCCTGCACAGAAGTGGCAATGTCTGCAGTCGATAATTTCCATAATGATATTACATAAAGATTTTCTCGAGTGCTCTTGATTTTCAAAGTGGACCACTTCACTCTGGCACGGCTTGGTCGATATTTACAGATGCTGGAAGAACTTTGCTTGTTCTGTCACAAAATGTGAGACAGCTGAGCTGTAATATTGCAAGTTCTTTGATTTTAATTAATATGCAACAACAGCACTGAGGAAAGTCCCAGTTGAGCCCCAGATTCACTAAAGCGCTTGGGGGTGTAAAAGTGTGAGAGGGCATCATAGGACATTGTTATGCACAGGCTGTTGGATATAGTCCCCAATGAGGGCTGATATGATTAAAGTAATATACTCAGAGAGCCAGGACAGTAATTGTGAGATAGACGCCCAAAGCATCTTGTGTATTCAGCATTTTCTGCCACTTGACACTGCTCTATACGTTTAGAATGATGACAGCTTGCCTGAGAATTGGGGCTGCCAGTCATTCTAACCACAGCTCTTGTGTGACAATCAGGGGCGTCGGAGAGGGGGTAACAGTGGAACTGAGTAACAGGGGCCCTCAGCGAGGAGGGGTGGGGGGTGCTAAACCTCTGGTGACCCCTCATGGTTTACTTACCTTTCTAGGCCTCCCAGTAAAAAAAAAAAAAAAAAAAAAAGATGAACAACAGTGCACAATGTACTGTATAAATATGAAGGAATTTTCCATATTGTGTTTTTTTACCCGTATTTTGAATTATGCATTGCATTAGGTTGTGTTTTAAGGGTTAACAGAAATGTCTGTAAACTTGCTGGATAATGTCCTGGCAGGATATTACCAGAACATTTCTGTGTTCTTTTTCTACAGTGCTATTCAGTTGCAACATTACTGCATGTCTGCAGGGGTCTGGAGTCATGAAAATGAAAAGAAAGCAAAAAATAAATAAATAAATAAAACTTCTGAAGTGTGCTATAAGGGTATTTTGTTGTTGTTGTTGTTTTTGTTTTGTTTTGATTCATTTTTATTAGCATTTGCTAAATGCATTGATGCAAATTGTATCTATTCTGAAATAAGAAAAATATAAGATATAATATAAGATAAACCAGATATGTGTTTATTCTACTAGGGATAGCCTATGTATACATTAATTAATTATTATTATGGATACATTAACTATTATACATTGACTATTATTATTATAATGCATGCAACTCTCATGCCTATGGTACAATGTTTATAGGGCCCTATTTTTGTCAGTACAGTGGCAATCAGTGATGTGCGATTCGCGAATGAACCGATTCTTTGAAATCCAAAGCGTTTGTGCTAAACTATAAGGGAGAACTTCGGAAAAGAAACGGTGTTGAAATAATAAATTACGCAACATTTAACATTTGTATTTATTCGAGCATGTTGGAAAATGATTTGGCATTAACTTACACTAAATCACTAAATAGGCAACGACCAACTTACAGCAAACCATCTTTTAGCCTACATCATTTAAATTATTGTAGGCTAGTAGACTAAACACTGCTAAACAAGACGGCGTTTAAGGTTGTTGATTAGGCTGTTAATTGGTTCGTGTTGCCTTTGCTAGCCTAATATTAGACCTTAATATCAGGAATCCTAATATTGTGCGTGGTGGGGTAAATTTTGATGAATGAATCGAAAGAATCTTCACAGAAATGTGTGAGCTGATTCCTTTGAACTGATTCACCGGAAAGAACTGTCCGAACGAACTGATTGTTTCAAATGAATCGAATGCGCTATGATGCTGCCTGCTCACTGCCCGCCTCCAAACACGCAGGCGGCGGTCATGTGCGCTAAGGCCCACCAATCTACAGACGCGAGATCAGAGCGCCGCTCCTCTCCATCTCCTCACTCCTATGAGACCGCTCTCGGCTTTGACGTCATATGGCGCTCCCTCCGGTTGCCACGGCAACCCATCTCCCGCACCCCCTCCTCTTCCCATCCCTGCGCTGGTAGGATCCATAATGGTACAGGCAGCATCCTGCAGCACAATGGTGAGCGCGCAGTGATTCAGCATCGCAAACTCAGGCTTTAATCCTTGTCTTTTTATTTCAACTAGCTTTATTTCTTTATATCTGTTTGGTTCGTCCTCACAGTGGTCTTTAAAACCGTCGCCTACCGGCATGTTTTGAACAGGACTGGACTGTCACCGGACCGGGAACGTCGGACGGGCAGCTGGCACGGAATGGTAGGTCGGTCGGTGGGAGATGTTGATGCGGGAACCTGAAGGGTGGGGTGATGAATATTGATCGCTATGAAGGTTAATGAAGTCGATGTTTTTGTGGCAAAGGAAAATAAATGATCCGTCACGATCGCACGAGAACGATCAGACCCGTAAACAGCAGGATTTCTCCGGTGTTTACCAGATCTGAGCGCGTGAGCGCACATCCATCCATGTTTTTCCTGCATCATATGTCCTGTTTGCAGTGACGCCAGGCCTTTGTTAGAATATGGATTGATAGAATGTGGAGTCACAACAATGACATGTATATGCAAATGCAGGTTAATGTATGAGCTGTTTAATTATGATATAACGCTCCATTCTACTTAAAGAGGTGAAATTGATTGAATTATGTAAAATTATTGCTGTTAAATTCCAAATTCTTCGTGCATTTGATATTTTTATACTGTTATCAAAGCATATGAGTTCATCCTGGAGTCTGAGATGGGGCATATGGTAAATGCACCTGGCTGTTTTTTTCATGTAGGTAGGCTACTAAACAGGAAGCAGCAAATGTGTATCTCTTTTTAAAAATAGGATACACAAATTGATAATAATTTTGATTTCTGTGCATTGATTTACTTGTTTATTCCAACCCATGGATATAACCATTATTCAATAACTATTAAAATTAACACTTAAACACATTTTTAGATTATATGTTTTTTGTTTTGTTTTGCACATGATGAAAGTTTGGGTTTTTAGGGCTATTATTTGGTTTCCGGTTTGAAATAACATGTCAACATCACATCACAGGATGTGACGTTTTCATGCAATTTAGTGCATCATTTTTCATAAGACTGCATGGAATAACAGTCTTAAAAGCTATTAAAAATGCAAAAGCGCATTCATATATATTTTTAACACAGAATGCAAATGGCTCTGCATTTATTAATGCATTAACTTACATAACCTGAAAGTATTTTTATAGTGTACTGTGTGCTTAAAAATCTAAATATAATATTTGTGCATTTTGTTGCATTCAATTGTGAACAGTAGTGCATTTTTAGTGCATAAGGGGCTATATGTAGAATTCAGAAACATTTGTTATTAGCGACACCGGTGGCCATTAAGTGAACTGCAGACAGCAATTTTTTGCTTGTTCTCGCACTTGTGCACACGTAACATACAAGAGACTGAATGTGATTCAAGACCTCGATGTACCCACGGCAAATTGCTTTTTCATTCTTCGCTTATAAGTAAAAAAAAATGGAAATACTTTGCAGTGAACATCTCGACACCATACGCTGCTGAGAGTGACGTTTAGATGAATATGTAAATATTTTATTGGTATAAGTATCGGTCTTATTGGTTTATTTAAAGGAATTCAATTATTAAAGGATTAAAAGGGATTTAAGGAAATAAAGAAAACAAATAAGAACGGTAAAAGTTCCAGTTCTATTGTAGTTAAGTAGGTAAACTATTTGCAAATATTTTTTTTTTTAAATATGCACTCATTCACTCTTATTTTCGTCTGCCTAATGTGTAAAAATGCTAAACGTTTCTTGTGACGTTAAATTCAGTTATGATTTACATGAAAAGGCTAATGTCATATTTTCAGTTCAAAATGGTGAAATTTCATAAAAAATGTTAAGTAGCTTGCATCACTTGCATCACTATTAGTCGCTGAACGTTTTTATCGTCGAACAGTTGTCAAATATTAAATGTTTAGCTACTCTTACAACACTTTTTCACTGCTATAACTAAAGTAACAGTAAGCCCCGCCTTCTTTGATTTGATTGGCCATCTCACTCCTTCAGTGTCGAGCGCTGTTAGACCGCTGAGGCAGACCAACCTAAACATGTAACATTTTACTTTTGTCATCCTAGCAAGAAACAGAGCCGTGTGTAATGCAGTACAGCAGAGCAGCATCAAGAATATCAAATATTGGGGGGGACAATTTGGCCATTTCTGATTATTCGGGGGGACTTGTCCCCCTCAATGTCTATGGCGGTTACGGCCTTGCTATTGTTTGAATTAATCCCTTTTCTTTGCATGACTCATTGACGTAACAGTACAGAATAGCTCTTTCGGCATTATCCTGAACATTGTACAAGCATGTGTCACTGAACAGAAGAGAGGCTCTCGGGAGCGTGGGTAACCGTCACATCCTTTGGATTTTCCCTGCAAAACCGGCCTGAGTCCTTCACATAAAAATCAGTCTACAGGCTTTCATAGACAACCTAGGAAGTCAGGGAAGGTCTTGTTTTTTTAAGTTTTGTTACAAGCTGTTCACATATTGGCAATACAAAAAGTGATTAATACATGAAAACTCTTACATATAGTTTTAAGCATTTAAGCATCTATATTTTTGTTTTAATGCAACGGCATAATGTGGCTTTTAAACATCAATACTCTGTTAAAATGGACCAATTACTGCAGAGTTTGGCAAGGTGCAGTGCATAGCTCTGAGGGATGTCCATGGACAAATCAACCCACACACCCCCCCCCACCCGCACCCCCAAAAAAGACCTCATATGGCTAATTAGGCTGTTCTATTGTGTCTGTATATTGTTAAATCACATACCAGTGGGTGCCCTGGTTAGACTCACCTCATGGTTTATTGTCAGGGGTTGTCGTGATCATCTGAATTCTCATATTCAGACATTTGGAAAGATTACTAGAGTGAATTTGGGAATGAACTTGTGAAGAGCTCAGAGAAGCTGGCTGGATATGACTTGGAAGGTTCAGCAAACAATCCTTCCCTCGCTCCTAGGGAATCGTCACTGTGTTTTTCAAGGACTCTTTTTCCTGAATAGATTATTGTAAATAGATACTTGACCCATCCAGTTATATAATCCACTGTAATAGACAGGGTTCAACTTGTTATTTCCATTAATATTTATTGGCTTGCTTGTCTGTTTGTGTGCATATTTAGCTATTGTTTGCACTCAGTAACCTCTATGAATCTTGATTTCTTGTGCCACGTCTATTTGAAAGCAAAAGTTGTGTTTTGTATGACTGGCTAGTTGCAATTTATTTATCAGATATACAGTATTATGCTGTGGTCATCAGGTTTTGAGGTCTAAAATGAAAAATGACATATCTAGATGTCACATACAAGCTCTGCGGAACTGCAAAATCATAATATTAGTCTCTGCTGCTGTACAGTCAAAGAACAGTCCCACTTAATATTTGATGTTTTGGAGCCAATAGCTTGTTCTGTCTCTGGTTGATTGTGGTTAGGATTAGTCGACGCCAGTTAAGCCATCTCAGTGTTGTAATGTTTCTATCGCATGCCCACATTATGCAACTATATTTGGCGTGCTACAGGTCAAAGCCATTTGTAATGAGTTTGTAGATGATGTCAATGCTAACCAGGGAACACAATGTATCAGTGTTATTGGAATGGTATCAAGTATTCCCAATCTGCTGTTATCAACACTTTTTAATGTCAATGTTTGAAACATTGGCTTGTGCCATGGCACATTTTCAGGGATGCTCATTATTTTTGTAAGATTGTAAGATTATTAATAAGTAAAATATCTTTTTTTCCTCATGCAGTGTTGGAATTTTAGAGGGATTACTTGCTAATTTATAAATCACACAATCAAAAAGGCTTAAATGGGCAATTTTGACATCATTTACTCATCTTCATGCCGTTTTAAACCAGTGACTTGAAAAGAAGATTTCGATGGGCTAATGAAAGTAAATTGGCACTATGGAAGCTTATTTCTGCCATGGACTAAAAGTATAAAAAGATAATTGCGACTTTTATCTTGCATCACATTTACATCACATTTTACATCCCACAATTCTGACTTTTTCCCTCAGAGTTTACATCTCGCATTCCTGTAATTTTTTCTTCTCCTGTATTTTTTTTTTCTGACCTGACTGCATGAACATGCAGAATTCTGAGAAAACAAATTGCAAGATGTGAGGTGTAAACTTGCAATTCGGATAAAACATCAGAATTGTGAAGTATAAACCGCAATTGTAGCATTGTAGTAAAAAACGACTTTGTAATATTTTTATTCTGTGGTGTAAATAAGCTTCCATAGGGGACCATGGGTTGTCAAGCTCAAAGGACAAAAACAAAACAAAACCATAAGACCATAAAATCAATTGCTTTCTTTGACAAACAGGCTTAAATTTAAGTCATTATTTGCTGACAATATTGCTTTACAGCTGTGGTCACCATGTAAAAGATGACAGAATATTTATTTTTAGGTGAACTATCACTTTGAGGGCTTACATGGATAGTTCACCCAAACATGAAAATTCGGTCATGATTTACTCACCCTGAAGTTGTTCCAAACTGGTATGAATTTCTTTCTTCTGTTGAACACAAAGGAAGATATTTTGAAGAATGTCAGCAACTTAAACAGTTGCTGAAAACACAAATTTTCTTTTTTTGGGTGTACTATCCCTTTAAGACTATTTTAGCGGACTATAAACTAATATAAAAATACAATGCAAACACCTAATTTTATAAACTACTATAATATTTTTTGGCTATTTTAGGACTATTTAGTATGTTTTACAGATTTTAAACCATAACATTTGTTTTCCATACACATTTTCACACTGCCATATATATTTATTTATATGTTTAAATGTTGGATAATTTGGTTGGTTTAAAGGCTCAGAACTCTGAATTAATTGTCCATGATTTTTTGGGACTCATTGTCCTGAGGGGTATTCCAGAAAGCAAGGTTAACTTACCGTCACATATACCCTGAACTCTCGGTTGATTAACCAGACCTTGCTTACTCGAGGTATGCTGGTTCCGGGAGTAAGTTCAGCCAACTCAGAGTATGTTAACCGTGAACACACAAGACATTCTCAACAGAGCGACGAATCGATGATTCACCATGGAAACAGACGCTAAGAAAAAGCGTGCAATTCTACTTCCTCTTCTTCTTTTGTTTAATGGCGAGTTACATAACCTACTTAGTGCACATCGCCACCTATGTGGTGGTTATGCAATCATTTTTTTCAACGTTTTCAAAGTAATCACTGAGAATAAGGATTATATTGTTTTGTCTGATGCTAATTAATTGAATGCAGATCCATGTGTGAGATGACAATAAAATAAATAATACATATATTAGAATTGCATTAATATTTAAACTTTAAAAACAAAAATATATATATAATACTGTATATTATATAACTGGAACAAATTTGGTTATATTAATAACTATATTCATTATATAAAACACATCTGAATACCTCTTAAGCAAACTAACCCTGGATCATGAGCCACTCCGGAGTAGGTCATGTTCAGAGAGTGAGTTGCCATGGTTACTTACATACTCTGAAAGTTACCTCCGTTTTTGGAACCAAAAGTTGAGGTTATCTGCTAACTTACTCTTAAACATAGCCAGGTATGTCACATAACCTGCTTTCTAGAATACCCCCCTGGCTTATGATGGATGATGTCATTTGTGGGTGTGGCATTACAGGATGCTCATTATACATGTAATTATGTGAGAGGAGGGGCGTGGCTTTAGACCAAGCTCCACCTGCTCCTGTTCTGAGTGACCTGACATCTATAGACTCGCTTTCTGATTATCAGTCGCTCTTTTTTTATTATATGCTGTAAAAGCAGGCCCACACAATCTGTAGCATAGAACAGAATTTCAGTTTTTTAGTCTGCACTCCCACAAGCTTCCAGTGTACCGTAAAGAGATTTAGCATTTTCTGTACACTGTAAAATAATGTTTATCGTCAGCACAGAATTTCAGCCCCAAGGAGAATGTTTCCTGTGCAAGCCGATGGTTTTCAGATACATACCACAAAGGCTGATGGGATTGATTCTGAGATTACTGAACACAGCAGCCCACAGCATGAAAAACTCTATGACTTTATCAATAGCTTTCCACTTTCATGTTTGACCTTCCTGCATCACTTCAAAGGGAAAGTTAATCATGACTTAGTTTGCTAAATGTGTGTGTTTTTCATTTCAAAAGTACAACTATATCAATTAGAAATGAGCTCTTTAAAAAAACAAGATAGCAGAAAAAACAATCCAAACTATCGGCATCAGCATTGGTATCAATTCCTAGGCCAAAAAGACATTTATGTTCATTTTATACACTATGAGCAATGTTAATCTACAATCATCTGGTATGTTGTTCTTCACATTTGATGGAAGCTCTTGAATTGACAGATGGTGCAGTTATTGGCTTGCTGTTTGTTTATATAATTTCAGTTGTTCATTAGGATTTGGTCTTATATAACTGTTAGTCTCTCTGTAGATGTAAATCCAGTAGCACTGCATCAACAGCACACTTCTACTAGAGTTGATTGGCTGTCGTAGATTACTGTTTGTTATTATTTTATAGTGATTGTGTCCTAGTGATACCTTGCATTTGTGCTATTTGGATATATTAAATCTTTCACAAAATGTGCATGGCCCCCAGAATATTTTGTTGTATCTGAAGCAATATATCAAAATAAAGAATAGGTCCTCTGCTTTTAGACAGACAAAAAAAAAAAGGCCTTCATAGGCCTAATAAATTAATAAAGGCCTTCTGAAGCGAATCGATGCATTTGTGTAAGAAAAATATCCATATTTAAAACTTTATAAAGTAAATTATCTAGCTTCTGGCCGATCGCCTTCTGTATTCAACTTACGGAAAAAGTGTAGTGCCTCTCGAAAATCAAAATGGTTATGCTACGCACACTAGTTACGCTCGTCAGACGTAGCTTAAGCATTTTGAACTCGCATCGATTCGCTTGCAATAGTGCTAATACAATAGTGTGCTGCGTGACGTTATGCAATTGTCCACGTCTGTTGCTATGGTTTCTACGGCAGTAAAAGCGGAAACCGAAGGTAACACAGATATGATCCCATTGACAGGTGACTCCCTCACACGTCCCGGTTCCTTGGTTAAAAATCGCAATTTTCTCACGATTTACAAATTGTTGGAAACATTTGGGATATTGTAAGTACTCAACTGAACAAAATATAAAACACTGGCCTAGTGGTTGTTGGATATTTTACTGCAAAATCTTACATATTGCACCTTTAAATAGGGTACTATTTGAGGGGACAGCCACTTGTAGTGGTGTCCGAAACCATAATGGACGATATTGTGTGCACTCGTTCAATCCCACAATGCACCGCAATAACAAGTGTACAACTGATATACGCTCAATGGCTAGAGAATACCCATAATGCACTGCAAGTCGCGCGGCACCTGCAGCTGAATCAATCAACCATCCATTTTCCAAACTGCACTGGTCCAGCGTAAAATCATACAAGTATAAATTCATTTTTAATTGATTATTAAATTGTTTCATTATGGGTTATACATTCTAGTTTCCATGGCAGAGTTCAGGAGAAATCTTTTCATTACTACAGGAGCTACCATTCTACTACGTTTCAAATAATTCTTAAACAGCAAGCAGAAACTATGCAAAAGCTCCAGCCCTTCTGGCACACTCAGTGTCCAAATTCATTTGTTTTGTTCATTCACAATATTAGTGGAGTAATGTAGGGAATAGTGATTGAGCATATAGGGGGCGATTCCGAACACAGCATGTGATATCGCTTGTCTCTGCTTCTTCTTCATGTCTTTTATTCAGGTGATTCAGTGCTCTTTCAGAAGATGTGTCATAGCGCCACCTACTGTATAACAGTAAAAACATAGAAAGCCAGAAATTTCTATCAATGGCGGGGAAGCGTTGTCTCATAAATGATAAGTTAAATGAGTTAAATATGTCATATTGCATTGCTTGTGACTTAGTTTGTGATTTAAAGTGATTCTAAATGCCATAAGATTTTTTTCCAGAATGCAAATGGAGATATTTTGCAGAACATCCAAGCTGTTCCTTACAAACGACAAAAGTGGACATTGATTCAAATGCCTCTAACAATGCATTCATCACAGTATACATTTCATCAGTTCATAAATTCCCTGGGAATTTAACATGACTTATTGTTGCTAGTGCGGTCACACATTCACTCTTTAAAGATCCAGAAAGTATAAAACACCATAAAGTCTTCTGAAGCCACATATTATCTTTGTGTGGTGGAACAGCATGAAAATGAAGAAATGAGATTGTGACATGCCAGATTGTGAAGATTTGAGAGAACTGAGTGAAGTATTTCTTTAAGTACAGTACATTAAAAGATCATTACTGTTGGAGATCATAGCATTTTAAAGCACAAATAGTAGAGCATGACACTAGCAACGACAAGGTCATGGGTTTGATTCTCTGATTAAATGTATATCTTAAATCCAGTGTAAGCTGCTGTGGACAAAATCATCTGCCAAGCACATAAAATGTAGATTCAGTGTTGTTTAAGAGTCTTAACTATACAGTGTAAAATTAACATGTTGATTAATGTCTCTGACCCATTGTTTTGTCAGAGAAATTAATCTCTAGAGGCATTAGTGTAAATGTCATGAATTCATATCAGTTACATAAATTGATTTTCACATTTCGCTTAATTGATTTTATTAGGTGTGTGCTACGGACTTTAGTGACTATAGGTGTTTGTGTGAGAGAGTGTATTCACTTTTTTTTATTTTCCAACACACAGGAGAGAAAGTGTAAGTCATCATGCTCAGCTCAGTTTAGAGAGAGTTGTGATTAAAGCCGGGAATACTGCAGCTGTCAGCAGAGGATTTATCTGATAGTATTAATGCGGACAGGAGTTGTGGGATGTCAAACCACTGGAACATCTGCACTAGCTATTTTTGAATTACTATACTGTATCTTTCAGATGCTACACAGTATGAGTTGTTAATTCAAAATGAAAGCGTATCACTGTGGCAAGCAGGACGAGGCCGAGGGAGTGATAATGAGCGCCAGCTGTGCGCCGCACCGGTCTCGTGTCTCACGGAGGAGTTTGGGCGCATAAAAGGAGGAGCGATGACAGTGAAGGACGGGAGAGGACCAGACCTGGATTTTATGTTATGTTTTATTTACGTTTTGTTATGTGTATGCGTGGCAGTCATCCGTGAGGGGCTGCCTGCGTTTTACTTTCATTTTGTGTTTATTTATTTATTAAAGTTGTGTTGAATGTTTGCCAGTTCCCGCCTCCTTCTTCCCATATCTACAAACTGTGTTACAATCACATTATATACTTTATATGTATATAACATGTATTTTTAACAAAGATATGGAGGTATAGACCCTCCTGTAATGTTCTAGTTCACTTATTTCCTATTATCTGAACCATCCTGAATTAGTTTACTGTAGTCCCACTGAAGACGCCAAATTTGTTTCACATTGAAACTCATAGCTGTTCAAAACATTCAGTGAGAGTACAGAAAACGCTTTTAAAGGTTCTTAGAAAGTATAATTTCACTGTATTGGGGTTCCTGAGATAGCTGTATGGTTGCATTTGGGAGCGAAGTACTCCTGGTTTCTTTAAAGTAAGAAAGTGGTTTGTGGTTTGGAGACAGCAAGCTTGAGGCACAGAATGGAAAAGAGATGAATATTAGGAAGCACTGGACTTTAGTTCAGGGAAAATGGGGGAAAAAGAACTGTCGCTTGAGAAGTGGAGGGGTCAGGGCTCAAGGAGTGGGTTGGCCCCTGCCGTCCGGTATGATTTGGTCTCATGCTGATCAGGGAGGGGAAAGGAATGAATGAACAAGTGTGTTTACTGCCTGGGAAAGACTGAAGACTCAGCGTGTTACCCTGAAACGAAGGTAGGAAGGTAGATGGATGGGTGGTAAATAGATAGATGGATGGACGGACGGACGGATGGATAGATAATTCACTTATAGTGAATCAGCCAAAAAGATTCAAAGTTTGTAAAAATGAACTCTTTCCTTCAAGACTCCTATCTAAACCACAATCATTCTTTCAGCATTTGAGTTGTTTCCTCTCTGTATTTTGAAATGAGTCCAATGGCCTCATCATTAATCAGACTGCAGGAATGTGAATAATTTAGATGTTTTTGCTTTGCCCTATAGTGGCAGAGCGTGTTATGCAAGAGACAACTTTAATTGCCTCAGCACACTAATGAGATGTTATTATCGCTGCGCTTTGTTTGTGTTCTTCTAAATAGTCATGCAAACAAGTGTTTGGACAAATGTCATTTCCCCCGGGATAACCCCCTGTCCTGGTGACTGCTTTCCTTCCACTCTTTTATATACTACATATGTGTGTTTTAATTACAGACACTGGGAAGTGTGTGTCACCGTGTTTGTGTTTCTCAATGAGATAGAGCATACATGTTTGCTGCTGTCATCCGAGGGACAGAAAGTTACACACTTTGACTTCCTGAAACTGAGTTTAGTCTTTAAAAAAATCTTTCTAAATGATCAGCTGGTTATAGTGGCTTATTTAAATGCTCAGGTCCTGAAAAGCAATTTACTGTTGTCATTCTAAATGTTTCACTGAAGTAACTGCAAGCCATCCACTTCCACTCCGCTCTGAGCTGTGAGGTTCAGTTGTATGTCTGTCTTTAGTGTTTGGTTGAATGCATCTGCTGCTGCGGAGCTCACTTGACAGGATTTCAGGTTCCCCACAGCACCGTGGACAGAGAGAGAGAGAGAGAGAAAGAGAGAACAGGAGAGGGGGAGGAGAAAGAGGGAGGAAGGAAAGACGAGAAATATGGGACCAATGTGGAATTACTGGCATATTTATGTGATGCTTGTAAGCCGACTTAAGGTTTGCCTCCGGTGCACAGCAGAAAAGAAGAAACTAAAAGCACACACACACATACACACACACACAGCAAGAGCTTTAAATACACACACACAAACAGCTTGCTATGATTGTTATACACCTGTAAGTGATACAAAACTAAACCAAGCAATGTGGTGTATTGTTTATTTTAATATTTTTTTCAGACAGTGTATATATATATATATATATATAAAATTATTATTAAAATTAAATGTTTTATTTTTGTTTTAGTCATTTTAATACTTCAGCTTAAACTCATTTCTTTCAGTTTGCTTAAAACAACATTTCAAATTTTTTATTTCTAATTTACTATTTATATTTTATTTCATTTTAGGTTTATTTCAATTACTGAAAATTATTTTGAATATTTTACAAATATTGTGTAGTTGATTTGAATTAGTTTAGTATATTTTATTGATATTTTCAGTACTGATGAATGACTATATTGATTGATGCATTTCTGGGATCTCCTTCTTACATGATGATGCCATTTGGCCAAAATAAGGCAGCAAAATTTATTGTATTAACTTATGTTTGTAAATATATAACATGTTAGATGTGATTAATCACGATCAATTGTCTAATTTATTACCTTAAATACAGTAAAAATGGTAATTAATTTGAAATATAATGTAACATTATAAATGCCTTTACTGCCGCTTTTGACCAATTTAATGCATCCTTGTAAAAATTTAAAAGTATTAATTTCCTTAAAAATTCTCACTAACTTCAAACTTTTGAATGGGGGTGTTTATTTTTTTCCTAAACAATTTTCTTGCATGAAAAATGTGACTGGCACCTCCAATATTTTTGAATAATGAAGCGAATGAATCAGTGCTCGGTGAAACCGAAAGTTTACGCTGGTTCCCAGAAATGTATTGAACATTATAGCTTTTTTCGAGCTGATTGTTTAGTAGTCATTATTCTGGATCTGTGAACTAACTGAAACGTGACATATTTGCACTGTGTCAAACAGAAGGGTCATTTAAAATAGGTTTTCCCGAGAGGACACATAACGCTGGCTAAAGCAGGTCTCTCTCTTTTGCTCTCATTCTGTGAAAATACTCAGACAAAAAGCAGGACAGAGAAGTGAGAGATCACCTAAACTTCAGGATGGATGGATGGTACAGACAGACAGACAGATAGATAGATAGATTCTAAAAAATGCTGGGTTAAAAACAATCCAAGTTGGGTTGAAAATGTACTAACCCAACGATTGGGTTGTTTTAACCCAGTAAATGGGTTGTTTTAACCAAGCGGTTGGGTTAAATGTTTGCTTAAAACAACCCAATCACTGGGTTAGTCCATTTTCAACCCAACTTGGGTTGTATTTTACCCAGCATTTTTTAGAGATAGATAGATAGATAGATAGATAGATAGATAGATGGATGGATGGATGGATGGATGGATGGATGGATGGATGGATGGATGGATGGATGGATGGATGGATGGATGGATGGATGGATGGATGGATGGATGGTAAAGGTAGATTTGATATTAACAGAACAGTGAGTGATATTTGCTTTGGACACTCAAGGCATCTGCCATTGTGAGCTCAGTCGTTCAGCATGTTTTCTTCTATTGTTTTTAGGATGAAGGTGGTACAGCAAGTCAAATGGCTGACAAGATAATAAGAATCATAGTCATAGTGGTGGAGAACATTGCTATTGACATCTTGAGTGTTTCGGCAGTTGCTAAGAAACTCGTTGAGTCACTGCAGAGAGTTTGGGTACATGATGAATGCTGTGAATAGGAGAGACATCATGACTGACTGTTAGTAGGTGGTGTTTGTTATTTGCTCCTCCCACCCAATGAGGGAGGTATGGAATATGGATTTGTCAAAAAGGTTGATGTGTCACTTGAAGAAAGTTGTTGAGAGTTTTGTGGTTTCTAACATATTAGCTCTTAGTGAGCTCCCTAGAGTACCTTTTAAGGCGTCATAGACAATAAGTGAATGGTATAAGTTTGGTATACACAATAAATGCTGCCTTGTAAGATACCTCATTTTGGCCAAATGGAAGCATCATGTAAGGAGGCAATCCCAGAATTCCCTGCGACAATTAAGCTCAGAAAAGAAATGCATCAATATAGTCATTCTTCAATACTGAAAATAACAATAAAATATACTAAACTAATTCAAACGAACTACACTATATTAGAATATCATGTTGTTTGACATATCGGTATTGTTCTAAATCTAGAAATATTAAAAATCGTTTTCAGTAATTGAAATAAACCTGAAATAAAAGAAAATATAAACAGTAAATTATACATTTAAAAACCTAATATAAGAAATGTTGCTTTGAACAAACTGAAATAAATAAGTTTAAGCTGAAGTATTAAAATGACAAAAACTAAAATAAAAATGGAAATAAGAACAAAACTAAAAGTGACAAGCAGGTTACAAAATTACTAAAACCTAAACTACTGATTCAAAATATGAATACATTAATATACATATTAATATAAACATAAAATCTAATTTAAATATGAATAAATTATATAATAGCATATGGTAACACTTTATTGAACTAACCCTAACCCTAACCGTAACTCTATAGTAAGGACATGTAGTTCATTAATATTACTCAGTACTTATGTAAGTACAATGTAACTACGTCAAAGTGTAACCTATATACATAAAGTGAAATTTTCTCTAACATTCTAAATCTAAATTTTGTTTTGATTCATTTTGAGTTGTTGCCTAAAGAGCATCAAAATCCGTCATCGAGTCACAGGATCTCCATTTGTTCCAGGGTTTCAGTCTTTTATCTTATATAAAACACATTGTGATGTGCACAAACCCTGACATATTATAAAAAAGTACATTAAAGCAAATTCTTTTGTGCTGTTATCTTCCGTTTCTTTGCTCTGAAGTGAATGGAAATGACCCACAGGATGAGAGCGAGAGAATTTCCTGTTCTTGACCTAGTGGGCAACTGAGCATGCTCTGTTCTTCTCTGTGGCATAAAGATTAATTCAGCCGTCCGCTATCTATGGACACACTCAATTCAATAACATTAAAAGCTCCTTTGTCTTTTTGCCCTTATTCACTTATTTAATATGAATATATTTATTTATTTCTCCTTCCTTGATAAAAATGCCCTGGGATATTACAGGGACCAGTATACTGTCCATCCCTCACTTTATTTTCGTCCATGGGACAATAATCTAAAAGGGTTTGTAAACTATTGCAGGTCAGAATAGTTTAAGGATCTGAACCTGATAGAATGATCACATTATTCCCTTATCAATCTGCATTATCCGAGAGCCAAAAGAGAAATTACATAACACAAAATCACAAGCTGCTGTTCTTTTTTTAAAGTAATGTGCCTCATTAAATCCATTATTATAATCTGATCACACCGGCGGTCTAATGATCAACCACACACAAAGACGTGTTGTCAGATTAACGTTGAAACCCCAGCTAAAAAAAAAATCCCGTCTCTAATCCAGATCGAGCCTGTAGATTCTTTTTTTGCAGGGATTTTGCCCAGCACGGAATGTAGGCCTGATCTAATGGGAGTGTTGGAATGCAGACATACTCCTGGATTTTACCTCTCATTTTCATCAGCCTTTGTTGCTGGTTGGCATGGTTTTGGATCCATATTTGGAAACTGCTATACAATATTGATGTTATCCAGCTGGTGGTGTGTTTACAGCCGGGGCAGCAGTCAGATGTTGTTTCTGTTTGAGAGAGAGAGAAAAATAAAGCTTACCCGATAATAGGTCCTTTAGAACAATGTTTTCAAAAATGCACAGACCATCAAGGTTAAATATCCTTGATTTATATTGACCATTTTATTGTACACAATAAAACTTTGACTCATAGCTGTTCAAAAAATTCAAATTCAACAGTAACTTTTAAGTGAATGATTTGGAACACTATACTGTACACTCACCTAAAGGATTATTAGGAACACCTGTTCAATTTCTCATTAATGCAATTATCTAATGAACCAATCACATGGCAGTTGCTTCAATGCATTTAGGGGTGTGGTCCTGGTCAAGACAATCTCCTGAACTCCAAACTGAATGTCAGAATGGGAAAGAAAGGTGATTTAAGCAATTGAGCGTGGCATGGTTGTTGGTGCCAGACGGGCCGGTCTGAGTATTTCACAATCTGCTCAGTTACTGGGATTTTCACGCACAACAATTTCTAGGGTTTACAAAGAATGGTGTGAAAAGGGAAAAACATCCAGTATGCGGCAGTCCTGTGGGCGAAAATGCCTTGTTGATGCTAGTAGTCAGAGGAGAATGGGCCGACTGATTCAAGCTGATAGAAGAGCAACTTTGACTGAAATAACTGCTCGTTACAACCGAGGTATGCAGCAAAGCATTTGTGAAGCCACAACACACACAACCTTGAGGCGGATGGGCTACAACGGCAGAAGACCCCACCGGGTACCACTCATCTCCACTACAAATAGGAAACAAATTTGCACAAGCTCACCAAAATTGGACAGTTGAAGACTGGAAAAATGTTGCCTGGTCTGATGAGTCTCGATTTCTGTTGAGACATTCAGATGGTAGAGTCAGAATTTGGCGTATACAGAATGAGAACATGCCTTGTTACCACAGTTGCACACTTTAGGCCCCTTAGTGCCAATTGGGCATCGTTTAAATGCCACGGCCTACCTGAGCATTGTTTCTGACCATGTCCATCCCTTTATGACCACCATGTACCCATTCTCTGATGGCTACTTCCAGCAGGATAATGCACCATGTCACAAAGCTTGAATCATTTCAAATTGGTTTCTTGAACATGACAATGAGTTCACTGTACTAAAATGGCCCCCACAGTCACCAGATCTCAATCCAATAGAGCATCTTTGGGATGTGGTGGAACAGGAGCTTCGTGCCCTGGATGTGCATCCCACAAATCTCCATCAACTGCAAGATGCTATCCTATCAATATGGGACAACATTTCTAAAGAATGCTTTCAGCACCTTGTTGAATCAATGCCACGGAGAATTAAGGCAGTTCTGAAGGCGAAAGGGGGTCAAACACAGTATTAGTATGGTGTTCCTAATAATCCTTTAGGTGAGTGTACATAGGCAGCAAATACATCATTATACAAATAGTGCTCCTTATGTGAACTGCACAAGTGGCACTTGCGAATCTAAAAATGCAATATTATGACTATAAAGTATACATGGCACATGCAAATACTGGCTAAATGGCCATTTTAATGTAATTTATATTTTTCTAAATACTTTTCAGTACTGAACTAAATATAAAGTAGGGGAGAGCGGGGCACACGCTTTTTGACTTTCTCAGTTTGTGTAAATCCACTTGGGGTTCAGAGTATTTATTTTTTCCCACATTAGTCTAGTAAAATTATGTGGTTTTGTTTCATTAATATAGTGTATACTTTTTTCTTGATGTACCCTGAAAGAATGGAAGTGAACTGTGACAACATGCCCCCATAGGTAGGGTACATTGTAACATCACCAAATGACAGCTTAAAATGTTACCTGATATAATAAAAAATATCCAAGACAAACTAAAATATTTTGTCAATAAAATACAATTATAAATTTTTTTAAATTAAATAATGGCATTTTGTAATCATTAAAAATAAACAAATTTCTGCATTTGACAATAAACACATCGCTAAATACAGCTATACAGCATAGTTAAAAACATAATAATAATGAATAATTTCTCAGTCATTATTCACTCTTTTCTCATGGTTTCTCAAAAGAATTCATACAAGTATAGAATATAATATCGTAGTTCTAACAGGGTCTCATTGTAATGCAGTGTTACAACACACCCCATCTGCTCAACTGGGATTTAACCCCGGCTCGTGTCTTCTGCTGTTAGATCAGCATTAAAGAAACATCTCAACTGTTAAATAACAGATATAAGATTACCATAATATCAGATTTGTCTTATTTCAAATAAACACAAAAACAGAGATGAAAAATAAACTTAAGTGAGAAATGTACTTTTGCTATGGTTAAATAAATGTTCAGTGATATCTTCCAAATATTTCTTAATTTTGCGCATTTTTTCTCTAAATTATGTTGATATGGCAACTAGTAAATACACAAAGTTTCGTCATCCTGGCATGTGCGGAAAGTTTTAAACCATGTGTGTTACAACTAACCCGCGTTAGGTTGTGCCCCGCTCTCCCCTAATTATAACGTTGAAAACTGTGTCTAAAAATCAAGAATCTTATTAAATTATATTAGCATAATAATATTAGCAATAAAGTTCAGCCTGAGTTTGACATGGACTTTAAGGTATTTTCTCGTTTTCCTGTGTTTAGTGCCTGTTGTCTTTGTTCTCATTTTCCCGCCACTCGTTTGTTTCTATGGTCACAGATTATGTTTACCTGCACCTCCTCCTTATCTCCTGAGAATTTAAGAATTTAATCCTGTTTCTGTTCATTGTCTGGTATTGTCGTTGTGTTACACAAGCTGCTCTTTGTTGCTCCTGTGGTTGCTTTCTGGGTTGTTGTGTTTATTTTGATTAAAAGCCTGCTGCAAATATCTTCATCTTCTCTTCGTTGCCTGAATGTGACACCGCCTGCCCTTTGGAACAGCCTTCTTTTTAGGAGCGCAGTTGCCAAATGCTCATGTTGCCAAATGCTTTCTATGTAGGCAGCTGACTAACAGTTTTTTTTCTTCTTCCGTGTTCACTACTGTTAAAATTTTGGCATCAGAAATATTTTTAAAAATCAAATTAACAGTTTTATTCAGCAAGGACACATTAGATTTATCAACAGTGACAGTAAAGACATTTAGAGAGACCTATCATACACCCGGCCCAATGCGATGCCATGTGTTTGTGCTAGTTTCATCCCGAACCAGTTACCATTTTCACGTCCAGCGCCATCATTGTTTAAATAGCAAATGCACTCTCGCCCATCTGTTCACCCATGGTTGTGGTCTGAAAATGAGGTGTGTTCAGGCGCATTGTTTGGTGTGTTGCTATTTTGAGGGAACTGGCACAGTATCTTTTGTGTTATTTAAAGGGCACGTTAGTAATATGCACCTATAGGTGGCTGCACAACGTGCGTGCACTGCTTATTACACACACAGGAACGTGCAGAAGCACACAAACATTTTTAAATATTAAAAATAAAATGATTCCTTTCTGGAGAAGCATTCAGTCTTTCCACTCGCAAATTCTGCCATGTAAACAGCGAATCCGCCATGGTGCAAGCGCAACTCGCTTTTAAAGGGAATGGGAGATGAGACTCTGATTGGTTTATTACACGTTACGCCCGAAACACACCCATGACTCATTAAGAGACGAGGTACAACCCTTTTGGACCATGCGCCTCTCGCGCCCGACAATTTTTTTAGTTGTTAAACTAGCGAAAGTAGATTCGGACACACCCTGTGTGCACCTGCACCATGCACTCAGATCGTTAAAATAGGGCCCAGAATATTTCGCACAATTTCTATTTCTAATAAATGCTGTTCTTTTGAACTTGTTTGTTCTTTTTGAACTAATTCATCAAATAATTCTATGCAATGTATCACTGTTTCCACCAAAATAGTAAGCATAATAACTAATGTTTCTTGAGCACCAAATCAACATATTAAAATGATTTCTGAAGGATCATGTGACACTGAAGACTGGAGTAATGGCTGATGTATGCTGTACAATGCAGTAAGAGAGGAAGAAAAATGCAATAGTAGGAATATTCGGTTGAGTAACGAACAGACTGTGAGTGAGGGGAGTGTGTGTGAATTATTCATATCATTAATCCATCCAGGACCCTGCAGAGTTAACCGTGAACTAGAGTGGGATTAGTCTGATGTCACACACACACACACACACATACACAGACACACACACACACACACACACACACACACATGCAAGAATTAACAAAAAGAGGCCCAAACTGAGAGAGCAAGGCAATTTAAGACCAGGGAGACAAAATGGAAAGAGAGAGAGTCTCATTCTGGCATCTCGCAACCCTTTGCGCTGATTTACTGCTCTAGTCAATTATGTGCCTGGACTCCAGCAATGCATTTGTGCAGCCAACTGCAAAATATTCAAGTGCTCTGTAATTAGTGAGTGATGTCTGCCATTGATTTAACAGTATAAACAAAGCAAATTACGGCTCTTCCCAGTGAGAGCGCCGACTATTATGAAGGTTTGGGGGATTTGAAGTGTCTTGCATTTTTTGGTGTCTTCTATGATCTTCTGAAAGGATTCTGTTAGAGTTATATAGAAGTATATAAGAGTATAGAAGTTCATAATTTAAGTTCAGTAAGTGTACAACTTTAATGTGAATATTACAGCTCAAATATTATTGGATTTGATGTGAAATATTCTTCATATTGAGAACATGCCATTTTGGTATCTTGGCAAATGCGAGCGCACACAGATATTGTTGAGATGTTTTACGAAACTGTGAGTTGTTGTCTTTCCTCAGAAAGAGAGTCTTTCCTATGAGAAGTAAGAGACTTATCCAAAAGTGTCCATTTGCTCTCAATTTAATTGTATTGCTGTCAGGGCAATAATTGGAATAATAATGATTTTTTTCTATCCTATTGCCAGCTAGCAATGTCTGTTTTTAACTTTGTCAGCATGTTTGGGGGGAATTAATGTAGGAAAAATGTGTGCTTGTGTGTGTGTGCATGTGTTTGTGTGGAGTGTGTAAAAACTAAAGTTTAACTGCAGAACTGCTGAATAATCCAGAAGAAGGTTGAAAATACGTTCCATTAAGTCAGAAAAGCTGAGGTGTTAAATGAAATTGTCAGCACTCAACATTCGGCAGGTTTGATTCGCTCCCTGCTCGACTTTTACCTCTGAACAAGCGCAAGTCAAATAAAAACGTTTTTCAAATGACATTAAGGCAGAATTTATGTAAGTTATCCTTTATAGACAACATGACAGGAAAATTTATATTATTTACTTACTGTGCATGATTTATCAGGGCACGGCATTCTAAAAAAATTATGTTTTCATAATGTTTAATATAAAAATTGATACTTTTCTCTGAATTGTATTTTCGTTTCTACTGATGTAACTGAGGCAGTATAGTCAGGGAAATAATATTTGCCCCTAATATCATATTTTATTAAGTCCTGTCCTACGTTATTTACCACTAATGTTCTGTTTCACCTACATTTGTCATATTATGGAAGTTTATTGCTCCCTTGTGGCCCACAGCTCTGCTCTGGTGAACTACGTTTTTACTCCATCTGTCTATGATTTCAGTCAGTTTTGTCTGAAATGCTCATCTGATATTGTCTGGCTATCACCAGACCAAGCTCAATTTAAGATTGAACATTAGTCTGGGGAGTCTGCTCTGTATTTTCTACTGCACAAGAGGCGTGATCAACGGCATAGTTCAAATGACTCTGTATGCAATTGGATAGTCCTTCAACCAATCAGACCACAAGAGGCGTGATCAACGAGCATAATTCAAATGACTCTGTACGCAATTGGATAGTCCTTCAACCAATCAGACCACAAGAGGCGTGATCAACGGGCATCGTTCCATCGCTTCTCTATCTGTCATTGTGTTAAACCCGCCAATAGCGCGCCAGGTGGATAAGCCAGTCTGTGATTGGTTCCTGCAAATGTGTAACAGAAGCAGGATAAATTAATGTACAGGTTTCCAGCCTGAGGCTTACCCAGTCTGATTATTATTACATTTGATACCAAAGCTTTGGTCTCTTTTAGAGGAAGATATACTAGATAAGACCTTCTTTGAACTGCTGCTTATGGAGAATGTTGACTTTTCTTAAATCCGCAATTTGTTGCATTTTCAGATTTGATAGAATTACATATTTGACCCTGGACCACAAAATTTTACAGCACTTTTTTTATTTTTTTTTATTGAGATTTATACATTAAGCTGAAATTTTCCATTGATGTATATGGTTAGTTAGGATAGGACAATATTTGGCTGAAATACAACAATTTGAAAATCTGGAATCTGAGGGTACAAAAAAAAAAAAAAAAAAGAAAAAATTGCCTTAATTGAGAAAATTGCCTTTAAAGTTGTCTAAATTAAGTCCATAACAATGCATATTATATAATAATATATATATATATATATATATATATATATATATATATATATATATATATATATATATATATATATATATATATATATTTATGGTACAATTTTTACAAAATATCTTCATGGAACATGATCTTTACTTAATATCCTAATGATTTTTGGCATAAAAGAAAAATAGATAATTTTGACCCATACAATGTATTGTTGACTATTGCCACGAATATACCTGTGCGACTTATAACTATTTTTTTGGTACAGGGTCATATATAGTGTCCAATAACATACTGATTGTTCAGATGATGAAACATCTTTCAGAAAAAAAGTTCCAGAAGACAAAAACTCCATAAAATAGTTATGAAAGTTGTTGTGAGTTGTGAAAATTACATGATTTAGGACAGCCCTCATTTTTATTTGTGTTAAATTCAACATGGTGTCTAACCTGTCTACGGTCTATATTTATATTATTTCAGTTTCGTTTCATTTAATGAAAATTATAGTTGTAATAGTTTTAATTATTAATAACAACATTGAACTTTTTGCTATGTAGTTGCTAGGGTGTTCTGGGTGGTTGCTAGGTAGATACTTTCCAGCCCACCCTCAAGTCTTCATGGATATTGGACATTGTCCATCCTTCAATGTATGTCAATGGGATTTACAGTCTTCCGTTTACACGACACCATTTTCAACTAAAAACTTAAAACCAACTAGTGGCCTGGAATACTTAATACAGCGTTTTTAATAGTTTCCGTGGATCAGTGTGAGCGAGGATCGTTTCCACGTTGTTGTTGTTGTCTGTACACGAAAAACTTTTTTTAGTACGCCGTTGTTGTGTAAACTTACCCTTACAGCCCAGCAGGTGAAAATCATTCACTTAGAAGAGAAATACCAAGCCATGTAACAGCATGCTAAATGTGATTATTAAAGTTGCATACACATAAACATATGGTAATGTATTAGATTTCTAGCAGTTTGATGTGTTTGTGTGACAACATGGCTGCCCCATATATCATTATATGCATGCTCTGAAACATAAACAGCACAGACACCAGCAAGGACATCTGTCTTCTTTTTCAAGTTGATGTTGTTCTACGGTATCTGCCGCCCACACACAAGATACCTGCCAGTTGTGTCAGGGAAGACGGCCCCCAGCCCCGCCGACGGAGCCCAGATTGGCTCCCGGTGAGCAGAAATGTTTTATGACCTGCTACTTCCCCCGAGGAAATCAGCCTCACTGCCATTGACAGCCTCTCACGTGATGTAGAGCAGAAACCATCCTGCTGTTCAGTTGTTTTCAGGACAATGTTACAGTGCATATTGTCAAGGGTTAAAATTGGATTTTGAGGCACTGTAAGTCTGTAATTTGATTGTGTGTATTTTTCATACACCCGTAGGGAGTTTATGCATCACTCTGGTTTTGGTTGTCATGGAAATTTTGTGAGATAATAAGTCTGGAGATTTTCTTTTGGTATTAAGGTGGGCAAAACACAAATGTGACAGGGACCTCTTGACCCATGTGCGTCTGAGATCATTTCCTGTTGTGTTTTGTTTTTTGTTTTTAAGCTGGATATATTATTAGAGGCAGGTCAGATAGCCAGTAGTTCAGGTTTTTACTTAACTTGCCAACATTTTATATTCCAGAATTTTATCAATTTTCTTGGTTTCTAATTTCCAATAATAACCGGAAATTATACAAATTATATTGTATATTGTAAATGTAAATGATAAATTATATCAAGTGTTGTAATTGTTAACTAAAAGCTAATAAAGGTTAATTTAAATATTAATACATTCTATAATAGTATATAAATATATATTTTAAAAAGTAATTTATTCCTTTTATATATGATCTATCTTGAATGAGTTTAAGGCATGAAAAGGTGGGCTTTGCACAGAAAAGCATCACTCAGAATGTAAAATCTAGTTTCATATACAAATTGATCTGGGATTATTAATTTAATTAATTATTAATTAATTATTATTTTATCTTCAATTCTAATTTTGGAGGTTTTACATTTTGGAGTCAGTGATTTACCTTTATCCCGGTGAATTAAATATTATTAAAACAAAAATCTCTGTAATTAAAGGTCATCCATAATTATCCTTGCCATTCTCCCAGCCAAAAATCTCTTCTCCATCTGCTCTCGTTTTATCCCATACCCCTCCCTATAAGAGCAATATTTCCTCTGATATCTCATAATATCAGGAGAATTTAGCTTTTCCCAGACAACATATTCCTGCCAAACCTCTGATGATTGACAGATAGAGTGATTGAATAATATTAAAATTCGAGACATAAGCCAGACATGATGTATCTGACATTAAAGGGGAGAGAGGTTGAGTATCTGTTTTTATCGCCCTCATTATTATCATATCCAGCTTCAATTTCATGCATTATTTTATGTCCTGTCTTTCTCACTTCTCTTTGCATATTTATGAAGGTTATGCGCATATCTTATCAGAATCTAACGCTACTCGTTAATATACTGGGGAACACTAACGATTTGACGGTGGCTGTAACAAATCAAGCACAGTTGAGGTGTATGATGGTAATTATAGCATATCTGGTTCTCAGGGTCTCAAAATGCTGGTGTACCAGGGTGTTGTTTTAGTATTATTTATAGACATATAGTAGCCTATACTATATATTTATTATTAAGAATATACTTTTATTTGTATATTTTCAGTTCAGAAGTACACTGTGTGTGTACTGTTGTTTAACAACATGCCAATTGTTCAGATGATGAAACATCTTTCCAGATAGACAAAAACTCCATAAAATAGTTATGAAAATTAGGTGATCTAGGACCTTTAGTCAGTGCTTTCTGTTGTAAAGACTGTAAGTCTATCGCAGTCTCACTTTCATCTGTTGAATTCAATATGGCGAATGACCTGACTAAAGTCTATTTTAATTTAAGTTTGAGGCTTTTTGTTTTGTTGTAATACATCTTCATTGAGTCATTAAATCTGAAAGCAAAATAATCTTGTACTGAAGGGCTGATAGATTTTGTTCTGTAGTCACAACACAGCTTTAGGCCTGAAACAAGTAGTCTATGTGGATGCAGATGTTTCTAGCTAGTTACGCAAGCTCTATTTTGTTAGCATAGCATAGCTAAACCTTGTTTTATGGCCCGTTTTCTCTTTTAGGTCAACTATTGCCGTAGCAGTGCAACAGTCTGAAGAGAATCCTGTTGAGTTGGTTTACCTGAACATACATGTTTACCTGAAAAACAACACATACATTTTGACATTTTAAGTTAACTCTATCGCCCCTTTGAGGTTTGTTATTGCCACACTAGTGCAAGAAAAAATAAAATGTATCAAGTTTCCAAATTAATAATGAAAATACTTCAAGTGTGTAAGACATTAATTCCCTGCTGAAAAACAAAACAAACAACAGCAACAACAAAAAACCCCAGCTAAAACCAGCCTATTCTGGTTGGCTGGTCAGGCTAGGAGACCAGCTTAAACCATCTAAGACCAGCCAGACTGGATTTAGCTGTTTCCAGCAGGGTTGTCCTCTTAGTTGCTAACTGTACACCTAGCACTGCATAGCATTGTTTAGCCTCTGCAAAGCTAATGGATGGATGCAGCACAGCATAACTTTGGACAAGCTAGCATTAGCACTCTGCGCCACATTAACAACATCACTTTAGCATAGATCCTCTGACAGATCATCAGTGTTAATTGACCTGAAAGCTCTAGACACAATAGACTAATTAATCAATGTTCTCCATTCAGGAGTTGAAGAAGAGACAAAGAGTACAAACAGGGATGGAGTTTCAGTGATGCACACTTTCCATCTGTCGGGTCTCAGGGGTGATGATTCATTGTAGCTCTGAAATCACCTGTCTGTTCATCTCAGTATGGCTGCCGTGTACTAAAGGTTTCACACGCTGTCCAAACACTTTACAAAATTAGTCTCTGGTGCGCACCTGTGTGAACAATAAATTTTGGCATAATAGCAGCACACACAGCTACTAGGCTATGACGTATATACAATTCAGTGGTAGAAATGTCTACTGGTAGAGATTCTGCTGTATCATTTATACCACTTTGCGGCTATTTGAGTCTATTTATAATATAGTACTGTTTTGAGACATGTTTTTAACCCAAGTGCTACATAATGTGAAGCTGACTTATTTTTGTTATGGATGAACTTACCTTTTAGTCCATCAACTTAAAAAAATCAACTAATACAATTAAAAAGAATGAGATTTTGAGGTTTAATTTTCATTTAAATACATGGTTAAATATATTACCATTCAAAAATGTGGGTTTGGTAAGTTTTTTTTTATGTTTTAGAAGTCTCTTATTATCAGTTCAGTATCATATATTTTAAAACATAATTTTTTCCTATGATCAAAGAAAATTTTCAGCATCATTCTGTGTCACATGATCCATCAGAAATCATTCTAATATGTTGATTTGCTGCTCAATAAACAATAATTTGTTAGTGAGAATTGGACCTTAAAGTGTGACCTTAATTTCCTTTTTATGTGGAAACATTTATACAATCCAAAAATTCAGGATACTTTGATGAATAGAAAGCTCAAAAGAACAGCAGATCCTTTACGTCCTGTAAGTTCCGAGGTGGGGCCTCCATGGATCGGACTTGTTTGTTCAGCACATCCCACAGATGCTCGATTGGATTGAGATCTGGGGAATCTGGAGGCCAAGTTAACACCTCAAACTCGTTGTTGTGCTCCTCAAACCGTTCCTCAACCATTTTTGCTTTGTGGCAGGGCGCATTATCCTGCTGGAAGAGCCACAGCCACCAGGGAATACATGAAAGGGTGTACATGGTCTGCAATGCTTAGTAACATCCACATGGATGGCAGAACATTGCCCAAAGCATCACACTGCCTCTGCCAGCTTGCCTTCTTCCCATAGTGCATCCTGGTGCCATGTGTTCCCCAGGTAAGTCACGCATGCATCCATCCATCCATCCATGTGATATAAAAGAAAACGTGATTCATCATACCAGGCCACCTTCCTCCATTGCTCCGTGGTCCAGTTCTGATGCTCACGTGCTGGAACACCCCACAAGAGCTGCAGTTTTGGAGATGCTCCGACCCAGTCGTCTAGCCATCACACTTTGGCCCTTGTCAAACTCACTCAAATCCTTACGCTTGCCCATTTTTCCTGCTTCTAACACATCAACAGAGGACAATATGTTCACTTGCTGCCTAATATATCCCAACCACTAACAGGTGCCGTGATGAAGAGATAATCAGTGTTATTCACTTCACCTGTCATAATGTTATGCCTAATCAGTGTATATATACACACACATTACCTTATTGACAGGCATGAAGATCGACTAAATATTAAATATCTTGTGCACCCTAACCAAATCAATATAGGTCTGTCAATACCTCGAGAGGGCTTACCCACAATCCAGTATTATTAAACTCATCCGTTCTGTTCTGCTTGATCCACAATAGGAAGACTTTTTGTGCATCCGTCTAGCTCTGTTTCTAATCTCCAGGCATCAGTTTTATAACCATTTGTGCCCTTTTTGGACCCTTGGGAAGGCAGTGTTCCTGCTCTCTGCTTGCGTCCTGTTGTCTGTTAATGTCATATTTGCACTCAGTAATTCATCACTTTCTTATCAAGGTTTTTCATCGGTTCTCGGCCTCATTCATCACGCCTGACCTTGCCATATCCTCCTCTTTATAGATAATATTTCTGTGCAGCTCAACCGTGCTGTCAAATATTTATTGAAGAGCGGGTTTAGAGTGGGTATACGTTTATCCCATCTTATCTAAGCAATCGATAATGTCTAATTTAAGAGGATCATGTGACATGCTGAATGTTGCTATGGAAACTTTAAAACCAGTAGTAGCTATTGATTTGATGCCACACTAAATACCACACCAAACTTCTAATAAAATAGGAGTTTTGAGAATAATGAGATTTGGATGGATTTGCTTTTCTATTTAAGTCCATTTTCTCCTATAAAACACCATTCATTCATTAGTAGCATTTGCTAAGTCTAGCATCAATCAGCGTTATTATTGAAAAAAAGCAGGACAGATATAAGGAACAGAATATGCAAGAGCTCTTTTGACATGGGCTAGTAATCAACACCTTTGCAGTGCCGTAGCAACAACCCAGAACACCCTAGCAACCATACTAGAATGTGCTAAATACCCCTCTAGCATCATCGCAGTATGATTAGCATGTGCTAGCACCATTCACATTTTCTTCGGGAAAATGTAAATAGCTCGTTTTTGTTCATATTTTGTTCTGTAAAAATCACAAACACGTCCTCGTTGTTCTGTTTTTGTTCCTTTGGTGAGAGTGTTGATGTGGTGGGATTTTATTTTATCATTCATAGCTGGTGCTGCTGTAAACACAACCTTTCAGCCGAAGGTGTTGAGAAGCATAGATTGGCCTTTTCTTTTTCCTATATATTGGTATATAGCATTCACTTTTACAATCCAGTCAATTTCCGATGGATAAAATAAGCCCCATCCTATATTTTTCTCACTGAATATCCTGTTTCACTCAGAAATATGTCAGTTTACAGGAGTAAAATGTGACTTTAAACCTGCTGAAGTAAATATTGGAGTACCATGATTAAAGAGGACCTATTATGCCCTTTTACAAAGTCTTGATGTAGTTTTTTGGGGTCTATTGAATAGGTTTTCATGCTTGAATGTTTAAAAATAAAACATTATTTTTCAGATATTTTACATTATTGCAGCATCTCTCTGTCCAGGCTGTCTGTAACACTATGGCTGTGTTCAAAACCGCCCCCTATTCTCTGCGATATCCACCATATGAGGGGACAGCCATTTGTAGTGGTGTCCGAAAGTGGACATTATCGAGTGCACTCATTCAATCCCACAATACACCACAATAACAAGTGTACAACCAATGTATGCTCAGCAGCTAGAGAATACCCATAATGCACTGTGAGAGTTTCCATTTCCAAAGACTGGTCAAATGTGGCTACAGTGTAATCTTACAGGTAGCCTGTAGCTCAAACAATAAGAGTGTGGCGCTAGCAACGCCAAGGTCATGGGTTTGATTCCCAGGGAAAACAAGAACTGTAAAATGTGTACCTTGAATGCAATGTAAGTTGCTTTGGATAAAAGCGTCTGCCAAATGTATAAATTCCTTTTTAACGGATTATTAAATTGTTTAATTAAGTTCCCTTTCAGTCATTCATGTTTGACGTTACATCTTAGACTTTTCTATGACAGAGTTCAAGATTAATCTTTTCATCTTACTACTGGAGCTACCAATTTGCTAAGTATCAAATAATTATTAAACAGCAAGCACAAACGATGCAAAAGTGGCAGCCCTTCCGGCAAACTCAGTGTCCTCATTTTCATTCACTCCCTCTAGTGAACTATATTAGTGGACTAATGTAGGAAATAGTGAATGAGTGTATAGGGGATGATTTCAAACACTTCTTTTAGTTCCGAAAAGTGCTCTGATTGGTCGACTGGACAAGTGTGTTGTTATTGGTCAACATCAAGCACATTTGGGGAAATGTCATGTACCATACCATAACCACAAGTTTCACACTACTAACACAGCTCAACCAGGCCTAATCCCTTTTATTTTGCATATACCTTAGGCAGGAATTATTTGAAGGTGCACTGTGTCAAGTTTAGCACCATCTAGTGGTGAGGTTGCGAATTGCAACCGCCCACCGCTCACCCCTCCCTTTCAAAGCACATAGAGAAGCTACGGTGGCTGACACAGGACAAAGATGTCATCGTCTGAGACAACAGAGATTAGCTAGCGCTCTGTAGAGAAGTTTGTCTGTTTAGGGCTAATGTAGAAACATTACGTCGCAAAATGGCATCTTCACTGTAAGGGGACCTGCGGTGTATGTAGATAGATATGGCTCATTCTAAGGTAATAAAAACATAACAATTCATATGTAAGGTCTTTATACACCACTGAAAACATAGTTATGTATATTATATTGCATTTCTGTCAATAGATCCTCATAAATACTACACACTGTACATCTGTATTCTGAAAAGGGGCAGGATTTTAGAGTGCTATTTATGTTTTCTGTTCTGTTTGATGCTGTTAGTGGTGTTGAAAATTGCTTACAGTAACTTCTCAATATCTCAAGAGTTTGTATCTCACTGCAAGTAATAAAATCTCTGTGCCTTCAGAAATCTGTAGGATGTTCTCCCCGACGGCTGTGCGTCTCATTTTGAAAAAGTTAATTTGTTTAAAAGTATTGGTTTGCCGCGATGGTAACAGACTATCGGAATGTTTGAATCAATTGCTTTCGGTATAAAGGAACACATCTGCACTGTTATTAGACCAACTCCAGACGGCAATTAATGAAGGAAAATAGTAATTAAGGAGCAGCATGCAAATTACTGGACCAGGAGCTATTTAAGATCTCCCTTCCTCTTCTCTCTGGGTTATACTTTCCATCATATTGACTCATTTTAATCAATAATAAATAATAAGGTTAATATTATGAAGCTGCAGGAGCAGTGCAGGTTCAGCAGCCGCTGTGGAAAGGAAATGAAAGCAGTGCTGTTAATGTCATTCATTTGACAAACACACGTGGGCTGTAGGCAGTCCTCATGCCATTTACACACACAGCTGTAAGCTGCCACTCAAAACCAGCAAGAACATCACCTCAACATCACCTTCACTGACACATCCTAACCAGCATATGAATATGTGTCGAAGGCACAGCCATTTATGGTATGTTTACGGAGCCCATTATATTTTAGCTTTTTGCGAGTTAATGTATAGTTTCTCGATAGAACGCAAAAGGTTTTGCGCTACAACGCAAAGTTTCTCGGGGGGACACAAAACATTTGCAAGAGAATGCAAAAGCATTTTGTCTTTAGGGGCTCTGTATATTTTAGATATATAGGCTACGTTATATTTTATTCTTTTATTTTCAATGGCTGGTACAACAAAAAAGGGTAGCCTATGGCTGGGGGTTGATGAGGGTTTTTAAATGTTTTTTTAATGAAGTGTCATGCTCACTAAGGCTGCATTAATTTAATGAAAAATACAGTAAAAACAGCAGTATTGTGATTTTTATGTATTGAATCATTTTTACAGCTTTTTGAGATGTTTGTTCTCATTGATATTGTTCACTGAAGCTTACTGTATTATGTAGAGTATTGTGAGAGAGAGAGGTCTAGTGAGTGAGTGTACCTGCATTTAGATATAGCATTTTCCTTCAGGTCAGTCCTATGTTCGTAATAAAAAATAGTTTTGAATGTCCGCTGTGATATCTTGTCTTTTAAACCGTTAAGGGCTTTTCCGTGTCCCGACCAATTTTTTTTACAGTCTATGGTCCTGACAGACAGCGCTAATTAGCATTTGTCAGTTGTGTCTTGTTCCGTGTTGACAAGAAGTTTTAGTCCTTTGAAAATAAAAGTTTTCACCACTGAGTGACTCACTCATAAAGACGGTCTTTGCCACCATCTAATGGCACAATAATGCAACTTCAGTTGCTGTTTATGGTCAGGGACTATTTTTTACAGGGACTGAGGCTTTTAGTGATTCTACTTCATCATACGTTTTTGGCTTTAATATTTGTATTGTGTGGTAAGCATTTTATAAAAGCAATAAGGTACTCGAGGCTAGTGCTGTATCGCAAATAAGTCACGGCTGAAGCTTTGTGACAGAGGACGCCACTAAAACATGACCTTTGTGCCTGAACAGCCAAATATGAACAACACAATATTCTAAAATACAATTCTGATTAATTATAATAAGAACCTCCTGGTCCGCATCGACTTAAACTGAATGTTTTCATCAAGGGAGACTGATGCAGAGGCAATTGCCATTACATTTAGCTTCATTGCCTCTGACAGACGACTTCTCGTGACAGTTTTAATTTTGTTCAGGGGTGGGAATTACAGTTACAAGTTACAATAGATCACTTTCAGTGTAATCAGTCAAAATGACGGACGACCTTTAGATTTTTCTGTCACAATCAGTCAATGACAGAAGATATTCGGTTGAAGGGATCACCCTCAAGTTGTTAACCGGTGTGTGTTTCTTTCTTCTGTTGCACACAAAAGAAGATATTTTAAAGAATGTTGGCCAGATAGTTGACGGGAGCCATTGACTTCCATTGTAGGAAAAAAATAAATGACTACCATCAACAACTGTCTGGTTACCAACATAAAATGTATTTTTTGTGTTCAACAGAAGAAAGAAACTTGTACAGGTTTGGAACAACTTGAGGGTGAGTAAGTGAAATAAAATTTTGTGAAAAGTGAAATTAACGTTCCCTTTAACCGAATATATATGCATTATATAATCGTCCCAGTCAGGTTAGAAAAACTGTCCGTGGTGAAATGGGCCGAGCAAATGAACAACTTTGAATTAAATTGTTGCGGTATCCGGTTATAGATAAACATCAAACATGCCTGTTGACAGTTTTGTTCTGTGGGAAGGGTATGAAAAGTCCTCACATCCCCTGCACAAGCTGGAACATAACATTTATTTCCATGATCTGCCATTTTCGCTATCCTCGCTTGTCGCTTGTTTCTTCACAATACCTGCAGAACCGATGATTTAGCTGTGCAATTCTGCCTGGCCTAGAACATGGGCTGCCATATGCAAATGTTAGTACATATTAATGATCCCGACTGTTGCGTCACAGTTGTGTTACATTGAGATTTGCCTATTTTTCTGTGGTGTTTTTCACGCACAAGATTTACATATGAAGGAGGAGGCAATGGTGTTTGAGACTGCATGTGATGTCCATGTGACTCTTGTTATTCAACTATGCCAAGGTTAATTCAATTTTTCAATCTAGGGCACCTTTAAAATGATGTGTTGATGGCTGATGTTATAATCTGCAATACAGATTTTTGTTTATTATTGGTAATATTGAAATTTATATACAAAGCCGATTTCAAAAAAGTTGTGACACTGTACAAATTGTGAATAAAAAAGGAATGCAATAATTTACAAATCTCATAAACTTATATTTTATTCACAATAGAATATAGATGTGAATATAAAGTGAGACATTTTGAAATGTCATGCCAAATATTGGCTCATTTTGGATTTCATTAGAGCTACACATTCCAAAAAAGTTGGGACAGGTAGCAATAAGAGGCCGGAAAAGTTAAATGTACATATAAGGAACAGCTGGAGGACCAATTTGCAACTTATTAGGTCAATTGGCAACATGATTGGGTATAAAAAGAGCCTCTCAGAGTGGCAGTGTCTCTCAGAAGTCAAGATGGGCAGAGGATCACCAATTCCCCCAATGCTGCGGCCAAAAATACTGGAGCAATATCAGAAAGGAGTTTCTCAGAAAAATTGCAAAGAGTTTGAAGTTATCATGATCTACAGTGCATAATATCATCCAAAGATTCAGAGAATCTGGAACAATCTCTGTGCGTAAGGGTCAAGGCCGGAAAACCATACTGGATGTCCGTGATCTTCGGCCCTTAGACGGCACTGCATCACATACAGGAATGCTACTGTAATGGAAATCACAACATGGGCTCAGGAATACTTCCAGAAAACATTGTCGGTGAACACAATCCACCGTGCCATTCGCTGTTGCCGGCTAAAACTCTATAGGTCAAAAAAGAAGCCATATCTAAACATGATCCAGAAGCGCAGGCGTTTTCTCTCGGCCAAGGCTCATTTAAAATGGACTGTGGCAAAGTGAAAAACAGTTCTGTGGTCAGACCAATCAAAATTTTAAGTTCTTTTTGGAAAACTGGGACGCCATGTCATCCGGACTAAAGAGGACAAGGACAACCCAAGTTGTTCTCAGCGCTCAGTTCAGAAGCCTGCATCTCTGATGGTATGGGGTTGCATGAGTGCGTGTGGCATGGGCAGCTTACACATCTGGAAAGGCACCATCAATGCTGAAAGGTATATCCAAGTTCTAGAACAACATATGCTCCCATCCAGACGTCGTCTCTTTCAGGGAAGACCTTGCATTTTCCAACATGACAATGCCAGACCACATACTGCATCAATTACAACATCATGGCTGCGTAGAAGAAGGATCCAGGTACTGAAATGGCCAGCCTGCAGTCCAGATCTTTCACTCACAGAAAACATTTGGCGCACCATAAAGAGGAAGATGCGACAAAGAAGACCTAAGACAGTTGAGCAACTAGAAGCATGTATTAGACAAGAATGGGACAACATTCCTATTCCTAAACTTGAGCAACTTGTCTCCTCAGTCCCCAGACGTTTGCAGACTGTTATAAAAAGAAGAGGGGATGCCACACAGTGGGAAACGTGGCCTTTCCCAACTTTTTTGAGATGTGTTGATGCCATGAAATTTAAAATCAACTTATTTTCCCCTTAAAATAATACATTTTCTCAGTTTAAACATTTGATATGTCATCTATGTTGTATTCTGAATAAAATATTGAAATTTGAAACTTCCACATCATTGTATTCTGATTTTATTCACAATTTGTACAGTGTCCCAACTTTTTTGGAATCGGGTTTGTATATCAGTATTATATATTTTCAACATTCACACCAAATGAAATCAGTAATAATAACCAGTAATAAAAAAAAAACAATACAGTGCCTCATAACGTTAAAATGACCCACATATTGCATCTATATAGACTGATCCCTTTGTTACTGCTTGCTGAGATGAAGTCTGGAAAACACTAATGAATATTTAACGCTAATCCACAGGGCTTTGGTATCTTTAAAAGGCAGGGTGCACAGCGCTTACCAAAAGCTCCTCCTTGTCCCTTGGGAAAAAAAACGAAACAAAACAGGAAACAGAGGAGAGCAGGCGGAAGAAATAATCAACCCAAATTAGCATACTGTCTTTGACTCCTGGATGACACCGACTATTCTTGGAAAGCCTGTTCTCCTCAGACACATACGCAGAGCTAATGCATAGATCCTCAGTGTGCCGAGAGCCGTTAGATTCACAGGCCAGGGGCTTTGAGACAGAATAAAGATGGTAGATGTGAGAAGAAAAAAAAAAGTGTTGTTTATCATCTCAGCTCTTTCTCTCTTTTAGCACAAATCATTATCTGCAACAAAAAAACATCTTGAGAAATGAGGACATTTGGAGATGAAATGATCATTACGGAACAAAGCCACCTCAATATCAGTTTAGAGAGGGAAAATTCCTACCATTCATCTGTCCATTCAGTTTTTGATCTTTTCCTTCTTGTTGTATTCCTGTGTTTCAGGTATTTATGAACAGACGTTTCTTATATAACTGCAGTGCTCCTGTCCTGGATGTGAAGATTGCCTTTTGTCAGGTGTGTGTTCCATACAGGTAAATTAAAAGGTAGAGTATTCATTCACTTCCAGTCACTTCTGTCATTCTTATGGATGTGTCATTGTCTAAAGCAAATATTGGTGGCGGCATGTCTGGGCCCTTAAGGAAGATGTACAGCTTACACAGAATCAATTCAAGATCACTCCAAGCAACAGAGTCATGTTTCCCAAAATGCATTAAGAGCATCTTAATACACTTTAAATATGCATGGAAGTGTTTTCTAAAATCAATGCAGTCATACAGATACATCATTCAGATTAAAAGCACTTAAAGGGAAAAAGAAATTCTGAATCATTTACTCACCCTTGTGTCGTTGCAAACCCACGACTTTCTTTTTCCGGGAAAGTGACTTTTTTCATCTCAATATTGTTTCACTCTGAAATATATCACAGTGTGGAAATAAATAGTTGCAGATGCTTTTCCAATTTGACTTTAAAGTGATATTTTAGCCAAAAATGAAAATTCTGCCATCATTTATTCAAACTCATGTTGTTTCAAACCCATTATGTCTTTCTTTTTTAAATTTCTTTTTACTTCACTCCATTAACAAAAACTGGTTTGGAATGAAATAAGGGCAAGTAAATTGTGACAGAATTTTCACGTTTTGAGTGTTTCAATTTACAGATGTATATCTTCCTTAAATGTAGGGCTCTAGATTGACTTCAAGAGTCAAGTTGCATGATAATCTACTATAATGTAACACATTTTCTCAAATAACACAGTGGAAGCACAACAATTCAATATCAGATTACATATTAGAATGCTGCATATCTTCTTGTTGATGTTTTTACATAATGAAACTTCTGCTTAATATAAATATGAAGTACAGTATCTATTCTAAAATGTACAGTAATCACAGTAGCACAGCAAAACATTCAGTAAGTCACCTCATATGTTCCTTGGGCTTCCTGTCCTTCATTCTTTCATTTTGGCTTTATGTTATCCTCATCACCTGTCAGAAAAACCTTGGGTGAGACATACAGATCACAGGTCAAGAGGGCAATAGGTGGAGTTGACTAGTGGATAAAGATTTTCTCTGTTAACCAAAAGGTTGTAGGTTAAAATCCCAGAAGGGTTGATCCATGAATCAACACGGCGCCCTTGAGCAAGACACTTAACCTCTGTGTCCTCCACAGGGACTGTCACTGTTGGTCACTTCAAATAAATGTGTCTGCTAAATGACTAAAGGACAGCAGACTCCTCGACCAAGTATGTCTCATATCCCTAAAAGTGTATCAGCTCAGCTCCAGGCTACTTACTATATGTGGCACGAGAGACTTGACACTCAAATGACTCCAGTAGATTTTGATGCTAGCGTGTCGCTAAGCTAACAACACAATACTCTAAATAGCATAAATTCAATGCAAACAAATATATTGGGTAAAATAGTTTACTTTATATTCTATATATAGTCATAAAAATCTATTTTACTCTCCAATTTTTCTGTTTGCTATGGATGTTTTTTAGAGAGTTGTTTTCAGAGATCAACACACCAAATGGGCTTAAACTATTATTAAATAAACTGCAAAAAGTTACGTTTCCTAATGCATATTCGCCATCTGCGGGCAACACTTCAGAGGGCTAAATGCGGGTAAAGGTCAGCGTTGAATCGGTGTTAGTTGCCAGTTGCCCAGTAACTTTTTTTAATGAATTTTGACAATGCATGGTTGTGAGAATGTGATATGGCTTAGTGCGATCATCAAATCGCAAAGGTGGTGATGCATTTATATAAATACATTATATTACCAAAAGTATTGGGACAAGCCTCCAAATCATTGAATTCAGGTGTTCCAATCACTTCCATGGCCACTTCCATGCAGACTGGTTCCACAAACATTTGTGAAAGAATGGGTCGCTCTCAGGAGCTCAGTGAATTCAAGCGTGGTACCATGATAGGTTGGCACCTGTGCAATAAGTCAATTTGTGAAATTTCCTCACTACTAAATATTCCACGGTCAACTGTTAGTGGTATTATAACAAAGTGGAAACAATTGGGAACAACAGCAATTCAGCCACGAAGTGGTAGGCCACATAAAATCACAGAGCGGGGTCAGTGCGCAGAAGTCGCCAACTTTCTGCAGTCAATGGCTACAGACCTCCAAACTTTGTGTGGCCTTCAGATTAGCTCAAGAACAGTGTGTAGAGAGCTTCATGGAATGGGTTTCCATGGCCGAGCAGCTCATCCAAGGCTTACATCATCAAGTGCAATGCAAAGCGTCAGATGCAGTGGTGTAAAGCACGCCGTCACTGGACTCTAGAGCAACGGAGACGTGTTCTCTGGAGTGACAAATCATGCTTCTCTGCCTGAAAATCTGATGGACGAGTCTGGGTTTGGCGGTTGCCAAGTGTAAAGTTTGGTGGAGGCGGGATTATGGTGTGGGGTTGTTTTTCAGGGGTTGGGCTTGGCTTGGCCCCTTAGTTCCAGTGAAAGGAACTCTTAATGCTTCAGCATACCAAGACATTCTGGACAATTTCATGCTCCCAACTTTGTGGGAACAGTTTGGGGATGGCCCCCTCCTGTTCCAACAAGACTGCACACCAGTGCACAAAGCAAGGTCCATAAAGACATGGATGAGAGAGTTTGGTGTGGAGGAACTTGACTGGCCTGCACCTCAACCCGACAGAACACCTTTGGGATGAATTAGAGTGGAGACTGCGAGCCAGGCTTTCTCTTCAGACATCAATGCCTGACCTCACAAATGTGCTTCTAGAAGAAAGGTCAAAAATCCCCATAAACACACTCCTAAACCTTGTGGAAAGCCCAGAAGAGTTGAAGTTGTTATAGCTGCACAGGGTGGGACAACTCCATATTAAACCCTACGGATTAAGAATGGGAGGTCATTAAAGTTCATGTGCATGTAAAGGCAGGCATCCAAAAACTTTTGGCAATATAGTGTATATAGTCTGATGTGTGTTTCAGAGTAAAAGCACAGCACTGTGTTAATTTTCAGTTTCAGTTTTTTTTTTTTTTTTTTTTTATAATAATTGAATATATAAATATATAAATCACTTGCCTTAAAATGCCATCTAGGCTGCTCACTAGGTTTTGGAACAGAACTAATTTCACCACAATAATGAAACCAAACCATTCTATGTGCGCTATCCCTTGTTTCAATAAAAGGCAGCAATTACCGCATATCTTAGCTCATTAGGTTCAAATTAGCCCAGTCAGTTTAATAGGAGGGCACTGCAGTGAGGGTGACTCCCATGATGAAGATAGACTTTATGAAGCACGTACACACACACACATATATATATATATATATATTTATTTATATATGCATATTGCTCTCTCTCTCTCTCTCTCTCTCTCTCTCTCTCTCTCTCTCTCTCTAATTACCATTTTAGCTTGTGAAATTATGTGGACAGCTTCCTCCCTTGGTATAAAAATATATTCACTATGTGACAGTTAGTACAATCGATTACACAGTTGGCCCTTGTGCAGTCGCTGGCATGAAGTCCAGAACGAAAAGACCCTGATAACCTTGATAGTGTGATTTAATATAGTCTGATATCTGAGATCTTCAGCCAAGCACATATAAGATACTCTCTCTAGTAGCAAAACTAAAATGTCTAGATGTCGTGCGCTTGTACCCTGCTAACAAAAATATGTTCTCTGAACGTATTGCTAATGTTGCCATTAGGTTATGAAAATGTTATTTCTGAATGTCTTCTGAACGTTCAAAACCTTTTTTTTTCTTGGTTATACAATCGTTAAGGAAACAAAACGTTAACCAAAACATTTTGAGTATATTCCGTTAGCTGGGAATAGACATAATTTCATATCCCTTAAAAACCTTTGAATTTTTATCTCACTATTGCAACATTATTATGTGAAATTAAGATGCAATTGGGCGATATAAAGTTGCAGCTATGAGACAAGCCACAATGTGAAATATAAAGTGACATTAGTGAGAAATAGTGAGACTTCGTTTATCACGTTCTCAAGATGAGACATTACATCTTATTTTAAACTATTTCACAATTACAATTTGTTGTCTTTCCATGTTTGGTATTCTTATTTATATTCTAAAGTCTTGCTGTGGCCTCTTCTCAAATTGCTTATAATAATATCTGTAATATTTTTCTTCACTCATTTGTGACACCTCATTTAATTTAATTATTTTAATTTAGTTGCTTAGTGTGTGGTTTGGCCTAAATATCAAGGTCTACATTGTGTATTTGTCTGCAAATCATTTAAGCAAACTCATCTGTGGTTTTACAGTGTCAAATGGGTTTTCATATCATGTGCTGATGAGAATACAAACAGTTTTATCCATACCTCTTCACATTGTTTATATCACTGTTGAGGTGAATCATAGAATCATTTGCACAGGTTTTTATGACTTATTTAATAATAGCCTGCAAGTGCTTTGGAGCTGCTTATCAACTGTCTAAACACAAGTTATATGATGTTCTCAGCTCATACATCCATCTTTTTCTCCACACAGGGGTTTGGCAAACAAGTTGATGTTTCTTACATTGCCCAGCATTACAACATGAGCAAAAGCAAAGTGGACAACCAGTTCTACAGCGTGGAAGTAGGAGATTCCACCTTCACGGTTCTCAAACGGTACCAAAATCTAAAGCCCATTGGTTCTGGGGCTCAGGGAATAGTGTGGTGAGTACCCATGGTGCATCACTTTGTGTTTTTATCGTGAAATATGTCCTTATGGATGTCTCAAAGGCTTTGAATTTTAAGAGCAATATTTGGGGGTTTCTTGGCAGGGTGTGTGATGAATCGCAGTTCCCAGTAGACCACAGCTAATTTGGATCCGAGTTCAGAAAAGAGCCCATCCGTTAATTGCGCTTCACAAAATTCAGACCTTATGATTTTTGCAATGAAAATGGGTGGATTATGGGTAATCTCGATGAGGCTGGCTGTTTCCCTCCCCCATTCCTCTTTCCTTGCGTCTCAGTTTCAGTGGCCGCAGTACGTTTGTTGCGGAGAAGGCAGAGAGGCAGGACTGGACTGTTAATGACGTTGTTGATGTGTTCTGGCTGGTTTGCTGGCTGCAGTAATCGTGCCTGCTGGACGGACAACCCTGATCTAATTTAGCTTCCTCTCCTCAGCAGCAGTCACATGATGTAGCATGGCAGCTGTATTAGCCTAACAAACACCACATCATTCTCCGGACAGCAAGCGAGAGAGGCAAAAGAAGGACAGTTTGTAAGGACAGGACTGTGCAAAGTCACATGTCTTCCACAGACAAACTGGTTGAGGTTAGGTTACATTGCTATACAGTTTTTAAAAAAAAAATGCTAAAAGCATAGAAGCTAGTTGAATGTTTTGTTTTTACTTACAAACTAAGTTTCAGTTGACTTGTTTGAATAGCAAATATCTGGCAATTTACCATGACAGCCAGTTTATATACAATTACAGTAAGTAAACAGTCATGATTCATGCAGTGAAATTGCAGTAACACTTTATTTTAAGGTGACATAGTTATGTTACTACATGTAGTTACTATAGTAATAACAGCAAATTATGCATAATTACAAGTAACTAAACTAAACCAAACCCTAACCGTAACTCTCTATAAGTACAAGTAGTTAATTAATATTTCTCAGTACTTATTTAAAAGCACAGTATGTAAGATTTTTGGATCACAATATCCAAAAACCACTAGAACAGTGTTATATATTTTGTTGACTATATCCCAAATGTTTCCAAGAATGTTTAAATCCAGAGAAATAAGCTATTTTAACCAGGACACGGACGTCGCCTATCAATGACATCATACCCGTGTTACCTTCGATTTACGGTTTTATTTTGTAGAAACCATGGAAACACAAAAGACACTTTAATATATTATGTGCTTTATTAGACAAGGGAGCAACTGTTTGGAGACATTTATAGACACAAAACTAATTATTGTACAGTAATACAGCATTTATTAATATGATATTCTAATATCGATCTAGATACTGCAGTGTGCAACAAGTGTCTCATAGCAGCCGGGGAGCAAACGCACAGAGTAACGTTATAACATAATTTTCAACACACTCAAATGTGAGCATATGATCAACAGCACAGCGTTACCCCACATACGCAAGAGCGGAAGAAGCGGAAGCGGCGACTGTGGCATAATAAAAGCAATCGCTCTAATTAGCAATCGCTCCAGCGGCCTTGCTCAGCTCCCACAGCACTCGGTCCTGCTCTGCTTCATACTACAGTAACGTTAATAATCGCATTAATGGACATGATTTCTGCCCGCGTCCCGTCCCAATTGTTTTCCACCGGCTGTGAGGTGAAGAACAACTCCCAAGATTCCGTGCTCAAACTCGGTGTCATCAAGCCATGCCTTTGTTTTGAATAGGCGACCTCTAGCGGCGAAAAGTTTAGAATTGTTTGCCTTTAAGTACAATGTAACTACGTCACCTTAAAATAAAGTGTAACCGAAATTGCTAGTAAATTTCACAAACAATCTGTAAGTAACACACTGAATTATGAAGTATTTCAAAAGACAAATTTTCTTGTAAACATACTCCAATAACTTCACTTTATTTACAGCTTGAATTTTTTTGCAATATGACAATTTGAATTTAGAAAATAATCACTAATATTTATTTTCTATTATTGACAAATGTAGTACCCAGTTTTGATAACGTTTGCAAATCAGCATATTAGAATGATTTCTGACACTAAAGACTGGAGTAATGATGCTGAAAATTCAGCTTTGTCCTCACAGGAATAAATTACATAAGAAAATGTATAAAAATAGAAAACAGTTATAATATTTGTAATAATATTTCACAATATTGATCAAATAAATGCAGCCATGGTGAGCATAAGAGACTTATTTCAAAGTACTGTATGTATTTATTTTCATTAAACAAACCAAACATTTATCAAATTATTAAGTACGTTGGTTAGGTTATCGCAAAGTTTTCATGAACATTCTCATGGCATAGTTTAGCTAGCTGGATCTGCGGAGTTATTAAACGGATCCATCATATCATTCACGGTCCATGTTGGAAAGCTACATGCTGAATATTTAGATGACGCAGTGCTGCTTTCCTCAGAGTAATAGAGCTATGAGCATCTGGCATCGTGCTGCTGCTGCTGCTGCTAAAGGTTTGCTCGCTAATAATTTATCATATCACACACACACACACACACACACACACACACACACACACACACACACACACACACACACACACACACACACACACACACACACACACACACACACACACACACACACCAATTTCCTGACTGTGTGTGCCAACAGAAAATTAGATTCTATGCCTTGCAGGACTCTCTCCTATATTGCATTTTGGGTAAAAAGGTGTGTGATATGAAAGCAAATGTATAAGTAAATACATCTAGAAAAACAAACAGCATGCTCAATGACATTATGAACAAGTGCAATGTATCACACTTTGTTTTGAATTATATAAACCATAATGCAATACAAAGGCAATTTCTCAAGAATCAAAAAGATGCTGTCAGACTCTATGGGGATTTTTGGGCCCAAATAATGCAAGAAAGCAATGTTTTTTCCACATTTTTGTGTTTCACTGATGGTAGCTTTAGTCCTCATTATTGTACAAGATCGGTCACAGAGCTGTTGGGATATTGATTATTCGGGAATCAAGTGGAAAAATGTCGTCAAAGTGAGGGTTTGAGATGGCATAATAACATTTACTGTATTGTTGCATATTGTAAATACAACAATTGCATAAATATATTGCATTAGTTTTATGCATGTACTACTCAAAAGTCTGGGGTCAGTAAGGCATTTATAATGTCACAAAAGATTTCTATATCAAATAAATGCTTTTCTATTCATTAAAGAATGCTGGGAAATAATGCATGTTTACACAGAAACATCAAGCTGCGCAACTGTTTTCAACATTGAGAATAAGAAGAAATGTTTCTTGAGAACCAAATCAGCATATCACACTGAAGACTGGAGAAAATTCAGCCTTGCCATCACAGGAATAAATTACATTTTAAAATATATTCAAATCGAAAATATTTATTTTAAATTGTAATATTTAACACTTTTTTTATGTATTTTTTTATCAAACAAATGTTGGTGAGCATGAGAATTTTAAAAATCATACCGACTCCAAATATTTCAACAGTAGAGTACATGCTATGTATTAATAGTATGCAATGAGCACTACGGTAGTACTAATTTCTGATTATTATACAACCTCTCATATAAAACTGCCTTTATTTACATGTCTTGCATATATGCCGAGAACAATCTCAGGCACAAAGACTGTCATTTATGAAAGAAAAATAATGAGAGCACAAACAAGTTGATAGGACAGCTCTGAGCCGAACTGTTGAGCAGCTGGCAGAGGGGCTGAACACAGTGATGAACTTAGTGTCAACTTAATTACACTAGGCTGTGTTTAATTTCACCAGGCTGTCACGAAACTCCACTATGGCTGTCAGTGGCTTTGTCATCTTTTCCACTTCTTCTCCACACACAGTATTGGGTTTGGGGCGTGAGATGTTTTGTGCTTTGATTATAGTGATTAAAAATGGTCTTTAATGTATTTAATAAAAAAAAATAAAAAAAAGTTTTAGTGTTTCAAAAATGCTGGAAGGTTTTAAAGACCACCTGCGGTGAAAATCAAGTTTTTAATGTTGTTTTTATTATGCTTTTAGACAAACCATGTGCAAATCCACCATTCAACACCATTGCTGAGTATTTTCATCTTAAAACTACAGAGAACCAAAGATACTCTCAAAAACAGCCTGTTTCCTGCCGTCACAAACATGTAACCAATCCTATCAACAGGTGGGGTAGGGCTTACGACGATGAATTACATGGCTTTCTGCGATGTTTAAATCGTTTCTAGGGATGCTGATTTCTAGAAGGCAGCTGTCTGACTCTGAGATGGTAAATGGGAACATGGTTTGTGTAACATTAGCATCACATTATTAGCTGTTTGATAACATAGTCAAGCCAAAGGCTTATCATATCAATTACATTATGTGTCCGGCGTTGTAGAGAGCGATACATAAAACACATTACCATTCGGATACATCGACTTGCAGACGAGCCTGTGAGATTCACTCTTCCTCTTCTTCTGGATCAGTTTCTGGTTCAAACATATATGGCTGAATTAAACCAGTATTTCAAGTATTTTTAAAGTTGACCGAGTGGATCAGGTAGCTGGTGTTATTGAGTGGAGGCGGGGCTAATTTGCATATTCACGACTCATGTTATACTAAATGAGGCAGGGGTGTAGAGTTACATTTTTACATTACAAGGGTGTGGAGCTATTTTAAGGCATGAAGAATGTATAAATATGTCAAATAAGAAAAACATAAATATGTCATTTTGATTATCAAAGATGAGTTTTAAGGGATAAAATTATTGACTGCAGGGGACTTTAATTGTTTTTGTAGAGGAATAAAAGGAATAAAATTCTGTCATTTACTCATCCTCACGATTTTCAGCTAATAATGATTTCAGTTTCAATCTGTTTTTCATACAAATCTATTGTATGTTTTTGAATACAAGATAATATGAATTATCGATTATAATTTTTTGACACTCTGGGCCCTATTTTAACGATCTGAGCACATGGTCTGAAGCGCATGCCATGTGCTCATGCAGGTGCTCTTAGGGCATGTCCGAATCCACTTCTGCTAGTTTACGACAGAAAAAGCGGTGTGCGCACCAGGCGCATGGTCCAAAAGAGTTGTACCTCGTCTCTTAATGAGTCATGGGTGTGTTTTGTGCTTAACGTGCAATAAACCAATCAGAGTCTCATCTCCCATTCCCTTTAAAAGCCACTTGTGCTTGCACCATGGAGGATTTGCTATTTACATGGCAAAATTTACGAGCTGAACACCTGTGTGTGTAATAAGCAGAGAGTACGCATTGTGCAGCCGCCTATAGGTGCATATTACTAACGCGCCCTTTAAATAACACAAAAATACTGTCACTGACTTTGCACCAGGTTTTTGTTGGTCAATGGTGCAGTCGTTTTCAATTGCCTCAAAATACCAACAATTCTTCTGAACACACCTCGTTTTCAGGGCGAACAGATGGGCATGAGTGAATTTGCTATTTAAACAACAAGAAAATAACTGCGTCGGGCTAAAACTAGCAAAAACACTTGAGTCGCGCCTGCCGTCACATTGCGCCGGTTGTATGATAGGGTCCTCAGTTTTGACAAAATACCAAAAAAAAGAAGAAATATTATAATACTTTTGTAAATGTGAGTAAATGATGATAGAATATTTTTAGACAAACTATTCCTTTAGATTTGACTAGTGTGATATGGTGTCAGGTCTTTTTATTTCTTATGCTGTATCTTAAAATGTGGTGTTAAAGTAGTTAAAATGGTGTCTGGTTTGTGACAGCTGCCTGTAGGCAGGGCTCTCGAAGAGCAATACTGCAATGCATTAACCACCTAGAGAGACAGCCATGACATCATCTTTGACACAAATGGGTATCTATGGCCGCCATTAGCCAAAAAAAAATCTCTGAAACTGCCGTTACCATGGACACATCAGCCTTCGGTTCCAAAAAAAGCGATTTAGAAACTTTCATGCTGTCACCCAGATAATATATTGCCTGCCTAAATTCATATGGTTTAGTTTTCTAAACATTATTTAGTGGACTAAAATAACTATAATCTAACCATATTCATAGCATTTGGAATTTATTTTGTGATTTTAGCTCATTCTCTAGATTCTCTTTCATTGTGTGTTCATGTGTAAAACTTATTTTAGTATCATTGAGAGATATTATTGTAGTTTTTATTTTTATTAGATCTTTTATTATATATATTTTTTCCATTTTATTTTTAATTTTATTTCAAGTATTTTTTTATTTTTATTTTTAGTTTAATTTAACTATAACCCTGGTGTGTATATACTGTAGGGTTTCCCCTCACCCCTCGTAGAAACTGTATTTTGATGTACCTCACCCCCTTCTGCTTTGACCATCTGCTGTATAACAAACCCCACAGCTCTGACTGTCCACTCAGATGATCCATAGGTGAATCAAAGATCCATATGGGACTGTGCGTTCACACAAATTCACACTATCATTCAGATGTAAACATGCGGCTTTGAATGTTGAATCATAGTGGAGGTTTTAAAAAAGGTTGCATTGAAAGCTGAAAAGAGGGCACTCTTGAGCAAGTCCACATCACACATTTTATTCACCCACAAGGCTTTTTAATAGGTTTTATTGGGGATTAAAACAGTCAAGGTCAGTTTTGACCACAGAACATAGCACACTTTCAACTTTTCAGTTACGGTTTCTGTCTGTGGCTTCATGGGAAAGGAGGAAATCAGTTTTCAATCACTGCTGCATTTCCTGGTCCTATGTGAGTCATATTAGTCTTTATTTTTATGTCTTTTTTTTACAGTGGCGCTTTAACCTTTACCAGCGCATGTCAACATGGTTAAAGAGCAGACTTTTTCCAGTGTAGCCTTGTGGGATGAAGCATTCAGTCATAAACCTCAGTAGCTTTCAGAACATGATGGCTTCTGCTATCACTCCTGTACCTGGTGTAGTCGTAAAAATAGAGTGCTTTTTCTGCTGCATTAACCATATATATATATATATATATATATATATATATATATATATATATATATATATATATACACACCAACCAGGCATAACATTATGACCACCTTCTTAATATTGTGTTGGTTCCTCTTTTGCTGCCAAAACAGCCCTGACCTGTCGAGGCATGGACTGCACTAGACCCCTGAAGGTGTGCTGTGGTATCTGGCACCAAGATGTTAGCAGCAGATCCTTTAAGTCCTGTAAGTTATGAGGTGGGGCCTCCATGGATCGGTCTTGTTTGTTCAGCACATCCCACAGATGCTCGATTGGATTGAGATCTGGGGAATTTGGAGGCCAAGTCAACACCTCAAACTCGTTGTTGTGCTCCTCAAACCGTTCCTGAACCATTTTTGCTTTGTGGCAGGGCGCATTATCCTGGTGGAAGAGGCCACAGCCACCAGGGAATACCGTTTCCATGAAAGGATGTACATGGTCTGCAATGCTTAGGTAGGTGGTACGTGTCAAAGCAACATCCGCATGGATGGCAGGACCAAAGGTTTCCCAGCAGAACATTGCCCAAACAATCACACTGCTTCCGCCGGCTTGCCTTCTTCCCATAATGCATCCTGGTGCCATGTGTTCCCCAGGTAAGTGATGCACACGCACCTGGCCATCCATGAAAAAATGTTTTTAGATCAAAATGGCGCCGCTGTGTTTGGTCGCTGCTCAGTAGCCGCCTCCGCGAAGACTGTGCTTTATTTACTATTTTACTTTCTTTTACTCTCTCAGTTTTTACAAACTTATCATCTGCATTGATCTACTACGACAGCAAAACTCTTTGGACATTGGTTACCTCTACACTGGACTGTTTCAGGACACTTTCACGATCCTCTGTGGCCATCTGAGATTCTTCGAACGCCGAAGTTGAACAATGGACAGAGCCAGCGGCGTAGAACAAAGAAACACCGTGGGAAACGCGGCTGGTATCCGTAACAGACTGAGGAAAAGGGCATTCAGACCTCCTCCCGAGCATTCTTCTAGCAAATGTTCAATCCTTGGATAATAAGATGGACGATCTTAGAGCCAGGATAAGTTTTCAACGGGACATGAGAGACTGTAATATCTATTGTTTGTCTGAAACATGGCTCACGCCCGCGTCCCGACACAGCTGTGACGCCGTCGAGAACTTCTCTGTTTTTCGGATGGACAGAACAGCCGAGGCCGGTAAATCCAAAGGCGTGGAGTGTGTTTCATGATCAACAAGAAATGGTGCGATCCCAGGAACATCACCATTCTCTCGCGGGTCCTGCTCACCTCATCTGGAACATTTAACAATCATCTGCCGCCCATTCTATCTGCCTAGGGAGTTTTCTGCGGTTGTCGCGATCCGCTTACATCCCACCGCAGGCAGACACAGCGCTGGCTTTATCTGGCCTTCATGATGTTGCCAGCGGCGCCATAAACCAACATCCCGACGCTGGCATTCATTGTCGCGGGCGATTTTAACAAAGCAAAACCTAAAAAAGTCCTGCCAAACTTTCACCAGCACGCTCTCCCCCCACACGAGGAGCAAACACACTGGATCACTGCTACTCCGCTTAAGAACGCCTATAAAGCGCGGTCACTTCCAGCGCTTGGCAAATCGGATCATGCCGCCATTTTCCTCACTCCCAATACAAACAAAAGCTCCTCCAGGAACCCCGTGAGGCGGGAAGTTGCGTTGGTCACCCCACTCAGAGACCGCGCTTACAGGCAGCTCTGGGCGATGTGGATTGGGACATGTTCCGAAGCGAAGTTCAGCTGACGTAAGCGAAGTTCACAGACGTGGGCGCTTTGCTTCATCAACACGCTTACAGAGCAAGCCACGCAAACAATAACAATAACGCCCTTCTCAAATCAGAAACCGTGGGTGGACAATTCAACTGCGCTGCAGTGAACGCACGCACTGCTTAGCTAACGCGCCGTCTCCATTCAGGGAATATGAATGAATACAGATCGCCCTGCTATGCTCTCAGACGAGCAGTTAAAGCCGCAAAACTCCGCAGATAAAGACCGAGTGGAGTCTCATTTCCAACTCAACGATCAGCGCGCGCATGTGGCAAGGTCTGAGGTCCATCTGCTCCTTTGGATCTAAATCCTCTGCAGAGGCAAGCGTTGATCCGTTGCTCGTGAACGCAGTTAAACTCTTTCTATGCTCGCGCTTGACTGTAACCGCCAGTAACGCCGACTCCGCCAAGTGGCGCGTTAGAGGAAATTACTCAGAGCAGCAACAATCACGTGATCTCTGTCTCTCGAGGATGAAGTTCGAGAGCACCTGCCGCAGGACGCCAGAAAGCTGCTGGGCCGGATGGTATTTCAGGTCGTGTTCTGGCGGTCCTGTGCTGATCAGCTCACCGGTTGTTTACATCTATCTTTAATGAGTCCTCGCTACATCTGTGGTCCCCACCTCCTTCAAAAAATCCACCATCATCCCTGTCCCTAAGAACAGTAAACCTCTCTTGCCTAAATGACTATCGCCCAGTGGCTCTCACGCCTATAGTCATGAAGGTCTTTGAGAGACTCATTAAAAACACCATTTGCGCTTTCATTCCTGGGACACTTTGGACCCTCTTCAGTTTGCCTATCGTCCCAATAGATCGACTGAAGATGCCATCTCTCATGTCCTCCACTCCTCCCTCACTCACATCGACAGCAAAAAGGGAACTACGTGAAGACTGCTATTTATTGACTATAGCTCAGCCTTTAACACCATAGTTCCCACCAAGCTAACCTCCAAACTCCTGATCTCGGCCTGAATCCTTCTTCTGCCACTGGATTGAGGACTTCCTCACTGGCAGGCCTCAGGTGGTGAGAATAGGCCAGTCCACCTCCACCTCCATCACCCTGAGTGTGGGAGCTCCACAGGGTGCTGTGTCCTGAGCCCCCTGCTCTACTCTCTCTCTACACGCATGACTGTTTGTCCACACACAGCTCCACCTCTATCATCAAATTTGCTGATGATACTGTTGTCCTGGGCCTCATTTCCAACAACAATGAGACGGCATACTTGGACGAGGTGGAGCATCTAACATCATGGTGCCAGGACAACTGTCTCTCTCTCTCTGAATGTTGGCAAGACCAAAGAAATGATTGTGGACTTCAGGAAGAGACAGCAACGGACATACTCCCCTCATGATCAGCGGGTCACCAGTAGAGAGAGTGAGCAGCTTCAAGTACCTGGGAGTAAACATCTCCGAGGACCTGACCTGACTGCTCACATTCAGACACAGGTGAAAAAGCCAGGCAAAGACTGTACCACCTGCGCCAGCTGAGGAAATTCAGGGTTTCACCAGCTATCCTGAAAACTTTCTATTTAGGGGCGATAGAAAGTGTTTTAACTCAGTGCATCACAGCGTGGTATGGGAACAGCACCAGTCATGACCGCAAAGCCCTGCAAAGAGTAGTGCGCTTTATCCGAGCGCATCTCAGGGTCAGCTCTCCCGCCTCTGCAGGACGCCTACACCAAACGCTGCAAAGGTAGAGCTACCAAGATCATCAAGGACTCTAATCACCCTGCAAACCCTCATTTCACGCTGCTACCATCTGGTAAGCGCTCCGGCCTGATGGCCAAAACTGAGAGACTCAGGAGGAGCTTTTCCCCAGGCCATCAGACTCCTGAACTCAGTCACTTAACATCACGTGACTTCACGCCAGGATAAACATCGATACACTGACATTGCACTGCACTTTCTGTTCTCGTTGTTACTGTGTAACAACCTGTCATAAACCTGTTTGCACATTATACTCTTTATACATTTGTTAACTACATATTT
>JAGHMJ010002616.1:0-133824 GCA_018749465.1 Paracanthobrama guichenoti
ATCCAGATCAAATGTAAGATCGGATTACATGTTCTGATCTTACTTGGGAATCCCTCTTTTGCTTTTGAAAAGCCCATTTCCAGGATTTGATCCCAATCCATGATCGAGAAATCCCACTGGATTGCTTTTGAAAAAACTGGGCCCAGGTGATTTGTGCAGAGAGCTCCTTGCCGTCCAGCACTGCGGTAGAATTGTACCATAAACTTACCAGCCATAGATTTTCCCCACCGCAAACTTTTTCACTTGATATTGAACTTAAAGTAAATGTTACTCCCAGTAAATTGGAGCTACTAATCTGAGCTAAGCAACTTGAAATCGAGGAACAGAACTGGTGATCCTTTTATATGCATGTACACTGATAACGCACCTACATTTGTTTATTGCAATTGTTGTTCAATTAATACAAGTTTAATTTTACATTCAAAGCCTTGTTGTGATTTCAATTTTCTAAGGTGATTTGGGGTTTTGTATATTCATTCAAACTAACCTAGTTTGTACTTGCCCATACTAGGGTTACAAAAACTAGACTAGTCTAATACTAAAAATATTTAAAACTGATTTACTACAAAAAACTGCACAAAGATATACATGATTAAAATAATGGCTTGGGCGAAGAGGCGGCATTGAGGATAGATGCGTTTGCGCACCGCATGGTGAAGCTCTATGCATTCCGCCCGTCCAAATTGATTATGGCGGTTCCGTGCAGAGTGAGGAGAGCAGAAGTCAGTCTCCCTCTTGCAGCCCCATTCTGGCCATCCCAGACCTGGTTCTCAGAGATGGTTCTCCTTCTGGACTAGTCAAAGGTAACCCTGAGACCCAGGTCAGGATATGTGCCCCAAAGTTCTGTCCACATCATTTCGTTCTCAAGATTATCACCCTTCACTTTTCCACCCCCTCCTTTTCGCCTCTGAAGAGGGCGAAAAGCTTCATTGCTCTGCCCTGTCCAGCGTTGAAGTCTTATGTAGATCGTTCTGGTGGTTGGAGAAATTTGAACCAGCTCTTGGCATGTTTCGATGCATCGCGCGCGGACTTGCCCGCGAACACCTGTCATTGGGTGACAGAGGCTATTTCACTAGCATATGAGGTGTGTGGTCTACCTTCACCTCTCAGCGTTCGGGCACATTCTACCAGAAGTGTGGCTTCCTCTCAAGCTCTTTTAGAGGGCTCTTCTGGAGGACATTTGTGTAGCGGCAGGTTGATCCTCCCGCACACTTTTGTCAGATTCTATAGCTTGGATCTCGACATGGCTCCGGGTTTGCATGTTCTATCTGCTTGATCGGGCATGTTTGTTATCTGGTATTCTTTGGGCCTGATATGGCAGCGCTTAGCTTGGCGTGTGTGGTATATTGTTCCCATTGTGTCATAGCTCATGGCGCTGAGTGAACCTATGAAGAGGCGTCTCAGGTTACTGGTGTACGCCTATGTTCTCTGAATAGAGGCGAGGCAGCTGCGTTGCTATAAAGCTCCTCGCTGCCCGATAGGCCTCCCTTTGGCAGAGAAATCTGAGGAGGCGGATGGCGCAGCAGCGCTAGTATAATATGACGACATAAGCGCGTCGGGCGGCACCTGCGCCATCAACAAATTAATTGCCGTGATTCTATAAAGGGCTTCAGACAATCGGCACAGCAGAGGCATTCCCATTGCGTCATAGCTACGCGGCGTCCGTTTCCCTATTCAGAGAACATAGGTTACACCAGTAACCTGAGACGGTTTCCGCTGTTTGTGCATAACCATTCTCCTAGATTGGTTTCTTTATTTGTTTTATACAGCAGACTTAATATTTATCCATTTCTGGTCATAGTTTGGAGACAATGAGCATATGAACCATTGTGCCATGCTGCTTATATATCACTTTGTAAAATGCCCCTCACGCACAAAGCGTCTGCCACGTCTGTGGATGAGAATCCAAAACAAGGACTGGTGGAACATTGTCCTGCTCCACTTCACAGATGCTGAGTGAAAGGATAATTTTAGAATGACGGGACACTCATTTATATGACACTTTATTAATTCTGCGTGTCTTACGTCATTACGCTATTTCTACGTCATTGCACATGCGCAGTCCTTTCAGTTTCACTTTTCAACTTCGATCAAGTGTTTACATGTTCTCTCAATCAGATTAGAAGAGAATAAAGCATCCCTTTCAATCTGATCAAAATTTCATTCGGATCGAGCTCAATCGGATTGATTAAAGTTCATTCTGGCTTTTCAGTCCGACTGAGCTGTCAATTCAATTACTAATGGATTATTTGGTTGTATGTAAATGTAGCCAGTGGTAGGATGATTGAATTTGGAAAATGTGAAATTAAATAAATGCAGACAGGGTCATATAGTCACTCCTTACAAGTTAATGTGATAAGAAGATTCAATTCACACCTCTTCAGGTTATGGTCTGGAGGGACCTAGAAAGCTGGCTCTTGTCTATGCATAGGGCATACTGATATATGTAGTGGAGAGTGGGGCACAGCCTAAAGTGGGGTTAGTTGTAACACACATGGTTTAAAACTTTCCACACATGCCAGGATGTCGAAAATTAGTGCATTTACTAGATTTACCATATCAACATTATTTAGAGAAAAAAATTGCACCAAAAATAAAATCTTTTGAAGATATCACTGAACATTTATTTAATTTAAGTTTATTTTTTATCTCTGTTTTTGTGTTTATTTAAAATAAGACATTTGATATTATTTTAATCTTATATCTGTTATTTAAAAGAGTTGAGATAGTTGTTTAATGCTGATCTAACCAGCAGAAGCATTAATAATATGTACCCACACAGTCAAAAAGCGTTAGGTTGTGCTCCGATCTCTCCTATGTTCTGTTTTAGTTTAGTTTTCACTCTGTTTTACTCTACACTCAGTTTCTCTTTCCTTCATCACTCATCTGTGTATGTAAACCCTGAGTTTTCCTAGTTCTTTGATTGTTATTGTCTTATCTAAGTTGGAAGTGGTTACGTTAATCTCCAACAATCTCCTGTGTTTTTCCATTGTGGATTTATTGATCCTCTCCTTGAACTGTCACCTTATCGTGGTGGAGGGTTTGAGTACCCGAATGACCCTGGGAGCTATGTTGTCTGGGGCTATATGCCCTGGTAGGAGTCTCCCAAGGCAAACAGGTCCTTGGTGACGGAGCCAGACTAAAGCAGTTCAAAAAACCCAGTATGAGTCTAATTAAAACAAGGACCGAGGCGTCGCCCGGCATGGCGCGGCGAGGGGGCCCCACCCTGGAGCCAGGCCGGGGTTGGGGCTGCGTATCTGCGGCGCCTGGTGGCGGGCCTGCCCCATGGGGCCCGGCGGGACTCAGCCCGAACGAGCGGCGTGGGGCCACCCTCCCGTGGGCTCACCACCTGCGGGGAGGGGATCATATGGGGCGGTGCATAGTGGATCGGGCAACAGTCGAAGAGCTAGGCCCCGGCGGCCCGATCTCTGGACACGGAAACTGGCTTTAGGGACATGGAATGTCACCTCGCTGGCGGGGAAGGAGCCTGAGCTTGTGCGGGAGGTTGAGAGGGACCGGCTAGAGATAGTCGGGCTCACTTCCACGCACAGCTTGGGCTCTGGAACCACACTTCTTGAGAGAGGCTGGACTCTCTACCACTCTGGAGTTGCCCATGGTGAGCGGCGGGCTGGAGTGGGTTTGCTTATAGCCCCAGCTCAGCTGCCATGTGTTGGAGTTCAACCCGGTGAATGAGAGGGTCGCTTCCCTGCGCCGGGTGAGGGGATAGGTCTCTCACTGTCGCATGTGCCTACAGACCAAGCGGCAGTGCGGAGTACCCGGCCTAATGGGGTCTCTGGGAGGGTGCTGGAAAGTGCTCCAGCTGGAGACTCCATCATTCTACTGGGGACTTCAGCGCACTGCGTGGGCAGTGACAGTGATACCTGGAGGGGCGTGATTGGGAGGAAGCGGCCCCTGATCTGAACCGAGTGGTGTTCTGTTATTGGATTTCTGTGCTAGTACGGCTTATCCATAACGAACACCATGTTCAACATAAGGTGTCCATCAGTGCACGTGGCACCAGGACACCTTGCCCTAGACCGAGGTCGATGATCGACTTTGTGGTCGTCTCATCTGACCTCCGGCCATATGTCTTGGACACTCGGGTGAAGAGAGGTCTTGAGCTGTCAACTGATCACCACCTGGTGGTGAGTTGGATCCGATGGTGGGGAGGAAGCTAGACAGACTCGGGAGACCCAAGCGTACTGTTAGGGTCTGTTGGGAACGTTTGGCGAGCCCCTGTCAGAGAAGATCTTCAACTCCCACCTCCGATGGAGCCGACCGGATCCGAGGAGTCTGGAGATATTGAGTCCGAGTGGACCATGTTCTCCACCTCCCTTGTCGGCGCGCGGCTGCTCGGGCTGTGGCCGTAAGGTCTCTGGTGCCTGTCGAGGCGGAAATCCCGAACCGGTGGTGGACACGGAGTGAGGATGCCGTCAAGCTGAAGAAGGAGTCCTATCGGGCCTGGTTGGCTTGTGGGACTCCTGAGGCAGCTGGCGGGTACAGGCAGACCAAGCGGACTGCAGCCCGGATAGTTGTGGAGGCAAAAAATCGGGCCTGGGAGGAGTTCGGTGAGGCCATGGAGAAAGACTATCGGTTGGCCTCGAAGAGATTCTGGCAAACCGTTCGCCGCCTCAGGAGGGGGAAGCAGTGCCCTACCAACACTGTTTACAGTGGAGATGGGCAGCTGTTGACCTCAACTGGGGATATCGTCCGGACGGTGGAAGGAATACTTTGAGGATCTCCTCAATCCCACCAACACGTCTTCCATTGAGGAAGCAGTGGCTGAAGGCTCAGAGGTGGATTCATCCATCACCGGGCTGAAGTCATCGAGGTAGTTAAAAAGCTCCTCGGTGGCAAGGCACCGGGGGTCGATGAGATCCGCCCTGAGTACCTCAAGTCTCTGGATGTTGTGGGGCTGTCTTGGCTGACACGCCTCTGCAACATCGCATGGCGGTTGGGGACAGTGCCTCTGGACTGGCAGACCGGGGTGGTGGTCCCTCTTTTCAGAAGGGGACGGAGAGTGTGTTCCAACTACAGGGGGATCACACTTCTCAGCCTCCCCGGGAAAGTCTATGCCAGGGTACTGGAGAGGAGAATTCGGCCGATAGTGGAACCTCAGTTCAGGAGGAACAGTGTGGTTTTTCGTCCCGGTCGTGGAACACTGGACCAGCTCTATACCCTTTCCAGGGTGCTGGAGGGTTCATGAGTTTGCCCAACCAATCCACATGTGTTTTGTGGATTTGGGAGAAGGCATTTGACTGTGTCCCTCGTGGTGTCCTGTGGAGGGTGCTCTGGGAGTATGGGGTCCGGGGCCCTTGCTTAGAGGCTGTTTGGTCCCTGTATGACCAGAGCAGGAGCTTGGTCCGCATTGCCGGCAGCAAGTCGGACTTGTTCCCGGTGCATGTTGGACTCGGCAGGGCTGCCCTTTGTCACCGGTTCTGTTCATAATTTTTATGGACAGAATTTCTAAGGCGCAGCCAAGGGCGGAGGTGTCGGTTTGGGAACCACATGATTTCGTCGCTGCTTTTTGCGGATGACGTTGTCATGTTGGCCTCCTCAGACCAGGACCTTCAGCGTGCACTGGGGCGGTTTGCAGCCGTGTGAAGCGGCCGGGATGAGAATCAGCACCTCCAAATCCGAGGCCATGGTTCTCCAGTCGGAAAAGGGTGGCTTGCCCACTTCAGGTTGGTGGAGAGTATTTGCCTCAGGTGGAGGAGTTCAGGTATCTTGGGGTCTTGTTCACGAGTGAGGGAAGGATGGAGCGGGAGATTGACAGACGGATCGGTGCAGCTTCTGCAGTAATGCGGTCGATGTACTGGTCTGTCGTGGTGAAGAAGGAGCTGAGCTGTAAGGCGAAGCTCTCGATTTACCGGTCAATCTACGTTCCTACTCTCACCTATGGTCATGAGCTGTGGGTCATGACCGAAAGGACAAGATCCCGGATACAGGCGGCGAAATGAGCTTTCTCCGCAGGGTTGCTGGGCGCTCCCTTAGAGATGGGGTGAGAAGCTCAGTTACTCGGGAGGAGCTCAGAGTAGAGCCGTTGCTCCTCCACATCGAGAGGAGCCAGTTGAGGTGGCTCGGGCATCTATTCCGGATGCCTCCTGGGCGCCTTCCCGGGAGGTGTTTTGGGCATGTCCCACCGGGAGGAGGCCCGGGGAAGACCTAGGACACGCTGGAGGGATTATGTCTCCCGGCTGGCCTGGGAGCCTCGGGGTTCCCCGGAAGAGCTGGAGGAAGTGGCTAGGGAGAGGAAGTCTGGCCGTCTCTGCTTAGACTGTTGCCCCCGCGACCCGGTCCCGGATAAGCGGAAGATAATGGATGGATGGATGGATGGATTTATTGATTAAAGACTGTTTTGTTTCTACTCCCGCATCATGCGCTTCATAACAGCCACACACCTGACAATAATCTAGAGTAAATGCAAATCACCATCACCAGACAGGTGCAGCGAATTACGTGTCCTGACTCATTTTACGACATTGATTGACAAGCAAAGAATTGTTCCAGAAGACAAATTAAATACTGTCATTGCTGCCTGAACCCTGCTAATAATAAAAATCACGTAGAGTGATTTATTATTGTGTGATGAAAACTTTAACAAAACTATTAGTTTGTGTGTGCAACCATAAAGATAATGTAAATGGAGCAGAATGCTAATGCTCTGGCATTTTATGCTGAATTCTGTTCAAATCCATCTAAGGATATGGTCACTCTGTTAGTCCAAATCCGATTATTTGTGTCTCGATTGGACTCTGAAATTATCGATTGTCCACTGTCGCAACAGATCCGATTGTATGTCCATGCCACTCTTTTCGTTTTCGGATTATTTGAAGACGCTAATCCTACACCTACCCATAACCATTCCTCAAAGCGACATACTGTTAAAATTAAAAGCATAACGGACAGACAAGTGCAATCACAATTTTTTTTTTTTTTTTTGCAAAAATGTTAAAAGCTCTACCAAAAAGTAGTTCAGCTGATGATGTGTTGCAGTCCCATTTCTCTCTGGTGGTATAGTTTTGTATGAGGTACAGAGCAGATTTTAAATTATTAATCCATGAAAATGTTGATCCAGCTTCTTTCTGTGAAGGTGCGTTTCCCATTTCAAATGTGCATCGACTAAAACACGACATGTCGCAATCTGTGATGAAGCAGGCAGAGCCAATGAGCATTCGATAATATGAAAACATGTAGTTGATGACAAATACAATAGAATCAAAAAAAACGAAATTCCACGATTTTATTAATCATGCATGGGAGCTGCTGCACATTCACACAGATATGTTTTTAGTGCTGTCAAATATGTAAATAATTTACGTTTTAATGCTGTCAATATTGTACGTTATAGTGTGTATGAAAACGTAGGTAAATGTACGTGTTGTAGAACCACACTTTACGTAAAAACATGCCAAAAACTTGTCAGCGTATTCTCATGAGATCACGTTGGCATGTCCCCATCTAAGCTTGTATAACTTCATACACAAATATAAGTAATACAAATGTTCGATATTGTTGTATATTCTTATTTATTATATTCCTCACCAAAATATTTTTTTTGTTATTAACACATTTTTAATGCTTAAAGTTTAAAATATGTTGAGCCCCTGAACCGAACGTCTGATGGAAAGTCCCTCTGAATACGCACCTTTACTGTTCTTCTGATCACATAACTCAGGAAGTAGAATACTTTTTGGCAGCAAATTATCTACAAGATGCAGATTAAGTATGACTCCTTATAATTTACCTTTTTTCAGTGTTTCAGAATGATTCACTGACGTGATAGCGTAGCATGTCCTCCCAGTTATGCTTATTAAGAAACAAAGCTTTTCAAAACTTGTTGCTTCGCAAAATGATTCACTGTTTCAAAGTGCTCAATTTTTGGCACTGGCAGTTCAAAATGGTGTAAATGTAACAACATGTAGGTATAATGACACCTTTTGTAAACCAACTGCAAATGTTTTCATGAAAGTGTACTCTGTTGAATGTAATCTACAAATGAGTAAATACCAATTAATATGAAGGTTCCGTAAAATGTGGGTTCTTTTTATTAATTTGTAGTCCTTGCTTGCTAGACAGGGCTTTGCAATTGGAAACAATTACAGAATCACACTCTGTTTACTGTATATCTATGAACAAATGTAATTCACGCTTTTCATTCAAAGTACTGTATTTAAATAGTGTAGCCTAATCGTTTTTCATGTTTACAACAAAAGCAAGCAATAGGTGCAATAATTGTCAGTAGTTACAAGTAACAGATTTTAAAAAGAACAGAAACAAGAAAGTTTTCCAGTGCGGTGCAGATACAGAACAGGCTGGACAAATCCACCCAGCATAAAACAAATAAAACTGATTGGATAGAGAACTGAAACCTCTTGTTGTGTTAGAATATAGAGGATTCCTGTGACAATATAAAGGGGCATATATGATTACCATTGTCACAGTAGTTATTAGAATGAGATAAAACGCTCTTCTCTTCATGTGGTTTTCCTCCTCTCTCTCTCTCTCTCCTGGTCCTGACTGCTTCAGAGCTCTGAGAACAGCCACACAGAAAAACAACTGAAAGGAGAGGAAAAGAAGGATCTGGAAGAGAGTTGTTAATGTAAAAATATAGGTTGAGAGAAAGCTAATCATGTAGAACAAACTGGAGCCAAGGCCTATCGGCCAAATAAAAACAGAGCAGATCACTCTATATCTGAGAGGTTTGAACTTCAGAAAGGTTACAGGATGAACCACTGCCAGGTAACGCTCAACACACATCAGACACTGAAACAGAGGACGACTGGTTATGGATAGACCATCTAAAAAAATCACAGTCGTACAAAGAATGATAAATTTATAGCTTAAAACAATTAAAAAACATTGTATACAAAAGACTATATCACAGACAGCGAGGTTCAGACTGAAGAACTCTGCTGCAAGTCCATTGCCAGTTCCTGTTACTATAAGCCATATCACATAGGAGTTGATAGGAACACCCAACAGAAAGGTCATCAAATATACAGTTGAGAACCTATTGAAACCAATTTCAACCCCAGTGCCATTGAAAAAGAAGTGATCAGAAGAGTTTGATCCATCAGTGGAGAAGATATCACTCGAGGTGTTCATCTCTTCACTGTTTGCAGTCAAAAAACACAACTGTGATCTATGGATGAGAGACACAAGTGTTAGTCCACCAGAACATTCTGAGACTGTACAGAGTAAACCTGATCAAAACTACTTTAAAGCACACTTTAGTAAAAGAGAACAGTTCTGTTTGAATTACTTGGTTGTTTTACCTCAGTCCTGTGCTGTTGTCCACAACAATAGGATGATTGAATTTATAAAATAAAATAAATGCAGACCGGGTTATAGCTATAGTCTCTTATAGCTAGACTGTCTGCCTTCCAAATGAATGTGTTAAGAAGATTCAACTCACACCTCTTCATCAGGAATGGGTCATGTGAAGTGTGGCAAAATAGCATGCAAATACATGAAGTGATCATATTTCCCTCTATAGACAGACTGTGTTCTGTGATTGTATAGCGTTGTACAGATTTTTTTCTTTCTTTTTTTGGGAGGTTTTTTCTACTGAAGCAACAATATCAGCTGAGCAACATGCAAAAAAAGAGGGTATAATACTAAAAATATTTAAAACCGATTTACTACAAAACTGCATAAATATATAAATGATTAGAATGATGGATTCCCAAATTACCACCAAAATGCTTTAAAAGGTCTTCAGACCAAAACTCATAATGATCACATTCAACATAATCTTGGGCAAAAGCACCTAACATCACCTGACAAGTGCAATGAACCCAGCTTAATACATTTATAAACGGAGAAGCATTCCAGAAGCCAATGACAAATGAAATACTGTCATTGCTACCTGAACCCCAGCTAACAGGCTAATAATAAAAAGAGCTGCTCAGAGTGGCTTATTACTGTGTGAAAACATGAACATAGACATTAGTTTGTGTGTGCAACCATAAACCAAGCTAATGCAAACCGAGGCAGAATGCATATGTTCTGTGCTCAGGCATTTCATACTGAGTTCTATTTAAAGGCTATTTTGTCCTCCAGCAGTTAAAGAACAAAACTACATGCATTTTGTGGAAGAACTGACTGTTGAATATGTCACTATTAGGCCTCCATGCGTTAAGAACAAAAAGTATGCGCATATCTCATTTTGTGGAACCCTCATTTCAACTGGTAGCGCTTCCGAAGCCTGTTTGTGACTGACTCCTGAACTCAGTCACTTAACATGACTTATGGTCAGGATAAACTTCTCGATACACTGACATTGCACTGCACTCTCTGTTCGTTGTTACTGTGTAACAACCTGTCATAAACCTGTTTGCACATTATACTCTTTATACATTTGTTAACACATATTTATAAGATCTACAGTTTAAACAATTATTTTATTCCACTATTATCCTTATTTGCTTGACTTGAGATTTTAACCCACCTAGATAGAAATGATCTCTTGTGTTTTTAACAAGCTGACTGAAGATATTTACTGTATGTGCAAATATATCCATTAATAGACACAGTACTTCTTTGTACTTCTTTGAAAATAAATTCCAGCACAGCTTCAAAAACCTTCATGAAATGACTCTCCATAATAGATAATACAATGAACTCTGTTAGAGATCTACATATGCCAATGTATCTGTTCAATAAAATAACTTACTCACCTGTTGCATTACAAAGATATCATTTGTTGTGCTTGTTTTTTTGTGTATTGCTATAGGGAGGGATTGACAAACTAAGCCAATTAGGAACAATCAACTATCCTCAAATCCTCCCATCATCCTTTTAATTAATTCAAAATAAACCTACATTATGAAACTGACCCAAGATCAGTTAAAACCATCAGACACTCGTTCACCAGATCAACGCCATCTAAGCAGCAAACCACCAGAATTCTGAAACTGTATGATGTAATAATGGTCTTCTAAAATCACGTACCTTGGCGAGTTTAAAAACAAGCTCCAAACCACTGATTTGAAATAAAGAATTCATTTTAAACAGTTAAAGTTAAAGAATTGTTTCTCCTAAAATTAAATTTCTGGACTTCCGGTTTGGCGATGTAAGAGAAGGCAGCAGCGAAGAGGTCCTCCCAACCACACTCCATTTAAACATACTTGCACATCTTCTTTGGCCAGTTGATTACTTTGCAGCGTGGAATATAAGAACTACACTTATTTCAGAAAGTGAAATGAGCAACTCTAAACAAAAGCAAAGTACTGCGCCAGCAACACTATCAGACGCTACCCTAGCGGGTAAGTTAGCAGCTATGGCGGCTAGCAATACCACAAGCAACAAAGATACACCTGAAAATGACAACACTGATAACTTGTCGATTAGCCAGCTAGTCTCAGAACTGGCAAAGCAGTGGGCCAGTTTAAAAGAGGACATTGCAAGTTTAATCCAAGACTCAATTAAGCCGTTACAAGCCTCCCTTGACACACTACGTGAGACAGTAAGCTCGTTTCAGCACTGACTTGCATCTACTGAAGTACTGGTCAGCGAAAACTTCGAAAGGCTAGTCGCTGTGGAAGTGACGATTAAATCCTTGAAAGCACAGAACTTAGCTCTTCTCGACCAAATTGACAACATTGACAATAGATCCAGAAGGGTCAACCTGCGTATTATCAATATTCCGTAAGGTTTTATGTTACTTGCTTTATCAAAAAAGTGTTGGAAAAGTTTAGTTTTAGGTTACGTTTGTGGAAGAACTTAACAGTGAGGAAACATGTAAGTTGATGATTGTATCTTTTTAATTTGTGATTGCCTGTTTAAATTCATATTTTCCCATGTCTAATATGTGACCCGTCATGGAAACCAGTGACACAAGTCGGCAGCATAACTTTCGAGCAAAATGAGAAAGAAACTTTCTTTTTTTCAAAATTGGTGAAATGTTGATCGCTTTTTTGCAGAATCTGTTAGTTGAGATCATGAAGAAGCCTCTCCGTGTTTGAGATAGCAGTATTGGTATATTTAAAAGCGTGCTTTTAAGGTTGAAATCGGCTTGTTTTTCGGAGATTCTAGCACGCAGTAGGGGTGTGTCATTGTTTGTGTGTATTTCCATACGGGATAAGCCGGCTTTTGGGTCTTTTGTTATTGCCCCCGCCCTCCAACGGAAGCGTGACTACTTATTATGCAGTGCTCTGGCCAGCTCTAGCTGATATCAAAATTCAATGAAGATGGATGCCGCAAAGAGTAGTGCATATATTGATAGTAATATTTGATGTGGATAAAGACAGAGAAATGGGGAAAATCCATAACTTTGACTGTAAATGCTACACGAGGAGAAAAGAGAACTCTCTGCCCGAAGACCCCGACAAAGAGAAAGTGTGCTTGAACAACTTATTTCATTGGAGGCAACGAGATCTGCAAAAATACTTTTCTGTTTCTTATGAGGTGAGTTTCCATAAACATCAAAGTTTGTCGTTTTGTGTTCATTCTAAGAACACGTACACGTTATCTCATGTTTAGTCCTTCCCATTCCTAACGTTACCTATTGTTATTATCTAGCTCAGGACTGTCATTTTAATTGTAATCGTTAGCATCGTATCACTTGTCAAAAACCCCCATTACTATAATGGGCTTTTAGATGGTAATGTTAGCATCTGCTATTAATTTGAATAATGCTTCAATTGACTGGTGTGAATGACTTGGCCCACGTAAACCAACTTGTTAGCATTCTTGAATTGATTAGTGATGCTAATAATTTTAGCCAGTGGTGGAGGAAATCCTACTTAATATTCTTAACAATTTCACACACATTTACTTTACTTTATTAATGTCCCTTAAAGGGCGATTTGGTGCATGAGAATCAGCAGCCTGATAATAGCGCAAATGCAGAATAGCATCAATATAGTAATTTTTATCTTTATTAGACAGTTATGAATATACACAAATTTAATTTCATCTAATCCAAGTTCCCTCTCTCCCTCTGTCTCCTACAGTTACACTTTCCCTCAAACCCTCTCCAGCCATGACCAATGTACCACAGAAGAGGATGCAAATGTGATATCATTGGACTGTGTGTCAGAGACCTTTGTCTTATGCTTGTGAATAAAGTTTGTGAATCTGAAAAACATTTCAAGGCCCTGGAAAGTTTTTTGAAAATAAACATACATAGATACAGAATCTTGAAAGTGCTTGAATTTATTTTGTGAAAGAAGTTTTCTGGAAGAAATTCCATATTATTCTCTCCGGTCCGATAAGGTGTTATTTCGCCAACACTTCGTGGACTATGCTTGATTTACGTTAGTTACTTGCATTTACGCGTTATGTTAAGTGTTTCCCGCGTGAGGTACTTTGGGTTGTACGTCGCCATGATGTTCGCGTGCGCACAAAACTACTACGGTACCTCAGCGTTTCACAGACACACCGTGAAACATTGCAAAAATAGACTGGCTACATGAGCCTAAGCTCTTTTCAATAAAATCCATGCAAAAGTTAATATCAGATCATTTTAGAATACAGTATAGGATGTACCGAATATTCTTCAGTTTTATGCAAAACAGAAATATGACAAATAGAATATCAGACCTCTATCATATGGCCAAAAATAAATGCAAAAAAGGAAAAAAGCTTTTTGCATAGTTGTGTTTGACACATGAAAACTGCAACAATGTATTTTACAAGGTAACACAATGTAACCTTGCTCTCTCACTCGAAATGTGTCCCCACATTAAGCCCTTGAATTTGAGGGTATTGGACCTGGAAAGTCCATGAAAGGTTCTTAAATTTAAAGTTAACCAAGCTGTGGGAACACTGTATTAACAACCATCCAAACTGTTTTAGACCTAAAAGAGTCTTTGTAGGCCAATGTTATCCTTAAATGTCAGAGAAAAGAACAGAATCAGAGATTTTTTTTTTCTTATAGAAAATTGTACTTTGCATATTATACTATAAAAACTTGATTTCAAAAGACTAAACGGCTTTTGTCAGAGGCCGGCATTCTTTTAGTAACATCCGGAGATTGTTAGGGGTAATCCACTCACCTAAACTTTCGCAGAACTCTGTCCCTCAAGTAGTCATCTCGTTAGACGCTGAAAAAGCGTTCAACAGAGCTGAATGGAAATATTTATTCTCTGGGCTGGAAAGATTTGGTCTTGGAATGCATCTTTTCTCATTATGTTATTATAATCTTCCCTAATGCATCTGTAATCACAAATAGAGTACGTTCAGAATCTTTTCCCCTATCAAGGGGGACAAGACACGGCTGTCCTCTTAGCCCTTTACTTTTTACTTTAGCCATCGAGCCTCTATCTATAGCGTTAAGACACTCTCAGAATTTTACTGGCATCAACAGTAGGGGCATAGAACACAGAGTATCGCTATATGCCGAATCATGTAGCCAGTCTATTTTTTTTTTTTTTTTTCTCTTGACTTGATTATTTATAATTCTACAGATATATATATATATATATATATATATATATATATATGATAGATAGATAGATAGATAGATAGATAGATAGATAGATAGATAGATAGATAGATAGATAGATAGATAGATAGATAGATAGATAGATAGATAAGTACTTTTTATCCTATTTCTATATAATTTCCTCCTTGTGTTTTTAACTGTGAATTTGCACTGTCCATGGAGCGGACCTGTTTACATTTCACTGCCGGTTGTATATTCTGTATATAACTGTGTATGTGACAAATAAAACTCTTGAATATATGCTGTTGTACATTTCAGATCTGATCTTAGGCATTCCACAAGTAGTTAAAATATTGAAACAATTTGGAACATTCTCAGCCCACAAATTGAATTTTTCAAAAAGCGTTTGTTATCCCATAAACGGTAAGGGTCTCCATATTTCGAACACTGATATACCTTTTCAGTTGTCTATATCAGGTTTTAGATATTTAGGGATAAACATCACACAGGGATTTCCCTAACCTTTACAAAGAGAACTTTGCTCTTTTAATCGACAAGTTAAAACTAGACCTCAAAAAATTGATTTTGTTGTTTCTTTCTCTTGCAGGTATGTATCCCAATCTTTTTAACAAAGTCAGACAGTGTCACAAGCACGCCAGGCTCCACCCACTCCCAAGCACCACTCACAGCCTCTCCCAAGAACTGATCACGCACACTTGCACCTCATCACTGTCTGCACATAAGCCCCACGCACACACTCAGTCATTGTCCGGTCTCGTTAACACTACCTATGCATGTTGACTTACCTCAAGGACTCTCCCGTGCTACTTACCTGCTTTCTCATCTCCAGTGTGTCTCCGTGTCCTCGCCTCCTGTCTCCATCATCTCCCTGGTTCCTGTGTTTCGTCTTCTTGAAGATGCTGAGTATCCAAACCCTGTTACCTTCCCGTTCTTGCCTATCATTCATCAGACTGCTCCCTTTTATCTGCTTCTAATCCCGGACACTCAATAAACTGCCTTTACTCCCATCTCCTGTTCTCCGTGTCCCTCTGTATGTAACAGACAGGTTGATTTCAGCATTTATATGGGGTGGAAAAACACATCGAATTCGGAAGGAATTTCTCCAAAAACAGAAAATTCAAGGTGGAAGCGCTAATCCTAACTTTAGGTATTATTATTGGGCTGCAAATATCTCAAAAGTACTGTATTGACTTAAGAACCCCAATGATGTCTGGTATATTTGAAGCAAAATCATGTACTTCATGATCTCTTCCTGTTTTAGCTTTATCTAAATTGCCCCTTGGTATTTCATTATATGCTCAATGCCCAGTTGTAGCACCCTTAAGATTTGGCTTCAGTTCAGGCAATGTTTTGGTTTTAAAGACTTCTCCATAGCCAGCCCTATATGCAAGACTCACCTATTCCTTCCAGCTCAGTTGGACTCAGTCTTCAGCCAGTGGCAACATTTAGGTCTTGTCAAAGTTAGTGATTTGTTATTGATTTTTTTTTTTTTTTGCCAAATTCTCCTTTCTCTCCTCAAAATACAATTTGCCAAGATCACATATGTTTAGATATTTTCAAGTTTGTCAACTAATCCAAAATCATTGTCTCCCTCCATTCCTCCCAGTACAGGATTGGACGCAATTTTAAATATTCCATTGCATATGAAGGAGTAATTTCTAATGTATATAATATTTTAATGTCAATAAAAGTATTAATCTAGACCAATCAGTTTCCTTGATGTTTGTTGAACTTTGAGATTTATATTCTTCTTCTTCTTCTTCTTCTTCTTCTTCTTATTATTATTATTATTATTATTATTATTATTATTATTATTATTACCACCATTATGGGGTGGGATGAGGGTAAGGGGAAACTTGTAAAATCAAAAGGAATATTGTTAATTTTATCTGTATCTAATATGTCATTGTTCTTCCTTTAATAAAATATTTTGAAAAAATAAATAAAGAATTCTGTCATTATTTAGGCTCAAACACATGCCATTCCAGTCATATTTCTATATTGTGTGGAACACAAACAGAAGAATGCAGTTGGAAAATTCTTCTAAATATCTAATTTTGGGTAAATCATACGGCTTTGAAATATGAGCATGTGGAAATAAGATGTTTCATTCATTTCATAAATGGTAACACTTTACAATAAGGTTCATTAGTTAACATTAGTTAACTACATTAATTACCATGAACTAATAATGAACTGCACTTATAAATCATTTATCTTTGTTCATGTTTATTTCAACATTTACTAATACTTTATTAAAATCTTGTTAACATTAGTTAATGCACTGTGAACTAACATGAACAAACCATGAACAGCTGTATTTTTATTAACTAACGTTTAACAAAGATTAACAAATATGTAATGCTCATGTTTGTGTTAGTTATTACATCAACTAATGTTAACTAATGAAAAGAGATAAAAAAAAAAAAAAACACAGGACAAACATTTTCACCGAAGCTTTATTCAAAGTACTGTATTTAGATAAAAATAAAAAAATAAATAGTAGGCTATAGTCACTTTTTTAAATCCAAGTTTAAAACAAAAGCAAGCAATAGGTGCAATAATTGTCAGTAGTTACAAGTAACAGATTTTGAAAAAGAACAGAAACAAGAACGTTTTCCAGTGCGGTGCAGATACAGAACAGGCTGGACAAATCCACCCAGCATAAAACAAATAAAACTAATTGGAGAGACAAATGAAACCTGTTGTTGTTTTAGACTAAAGAGGATTCCTGTGACAATATAAGGGGCATATATGATTACCATTGTCACAGTAGTTATTAGAATGAGATAAAACGCTCTTCTCTTCATGTGGTTTTCCTCCTCTCTCTCTCTCCCTCTCTCTCCTGGTCCTGACTGCTTCAGAGCTCTGAGAACAGCCACACAGAAGAACAACTGAATGGAGAGGAAAAGAAGGAACTGGAAGAGCATTATTAATGTATAAATATTGTATGAGACAAAGCTAATCATGTAGAACAAACTGGAGCCAAGGCCTATCGGCCAAATAAAAACAGAGCAGATCACTCTATATCTGAGAGGTTTGAACTTCAGAAAGGTTACAGGATGAACCACTGCCAGGTAACGCTCAGCACACATCAGACACTGAAACAGAGGGCGACCGGTTGTGGATAGACCATCAAAAAAATACACAGCCATCCAAAGAATGATACATTTATAGCTGAAAAAAATTAAAAGCACTTCTATACAAAAGAACATCTCACAGACAGCGACGTTCAGACTGAAGAACTCTGCTGCAAGTCCATTGCCAGTTCCTGTTACTATAAGCCATATCACATAGGAGTTGATAGGAACACCCAACAGAAAGGTCATCAAATATACAGTTGAGAACGTATTAAAACTAATTTCAACCCCAGTGCCATTGAAAAAGAAGTGATCAGAAGAGTTTGATCCATCAGTGGAGAAGATATCACTCGAGGTGTTCATCTCTTCACTGTTTGCAGTCAAAAACACAACTGTGATCTATGGATGAGAGACACAAGTGTTAGTCCACCAGAACATTCTGAGACTGTACAGAGTAAACCTGATCAAAACTACTTTAAAAGCACACATTAGTAAAAGAGAACAGTTCTGTTTGAATTACTTGGTTGTTTTACCTCAGTCCTGTGCTGTTGTCCACAACAATAGGATGATTGAATCTATTAAATAAAATAAATGCAGACCGGGTTATAGCTATAGTCTCTTATAGCTAGACTGTCTGCCTTCCAAGTGAATGTGTTAAGAAGATTCAACTCACACCTCTTCATCAGGAATGCGTCATGTGAAGTGTGGCAAAATGGCATGCAAATACATGAAGTGATTATATTTCCCTCCATAGACAGACTGTGTTCTGTGATTGTATAGCGTTGTACAGATTTTTTTCTTTGTTTTTTTGGGAGGTTTTTTCTACTGAAGCAACAATATCAGCTGAGCAACATGCAAAAAAAGAGGGTATAATACTAAAAATATTTAAAACCGATTTACTACAAAAACTGCATAAATATATAAATGATTAGAATGATGGATTCCCAAATTACCACCAAAATGCTTTAAAAAGGTCTTCAGACCAAAACTCGCAATGATCACATTCAACATAATCTTGGGCAAAAGCACCTAACATCACCTGACAAGTGCAATGAACCCAGCTTAATACATTTATAAACGGAGAAGCATTCCAGAAGCCAATGACAAATGAAATACTGTCATTGCTACCTGAACCCCAGCTAACAGGCTAATAATAAAAAGAGCTGCTCAGAGTGGCTTATTACTGTGTGAGAAAACATGAACATAGACATTAGTTTGTGTGTGCAACCATAAACCAAGCTAATGCAAACCGAGCAGAATGCATATGTTCTGTGCTCAGGCATTTCATACTGAGTTCTATTTAAAGGTCGCTATTTTGTCCCTCCAGCAGTTAAAGAACAAAACTGCATGCATTTTGTGGAAGAACTGTTTGTGACTGTGCAGATGAATATGGTTATCAAACTACTCATAAAACATTCACTATTAGGCTTAAGAGATTTAACCCACCTAGATAGAAATGATCTCAAGCTGACTGAAGAGGTTACTGTAGCTATATCCATTAATAGACACAGTACTTCCTTGAAAATAAATTCCAGCACAGCTTCAAAAACCTTCATGAAATGACTCTCCATAATAGATAATACAATGAACTCTGTTAGAGATCTACATATGCCAATGTGTCTGTTCAATAAAATAGATATCATTTGTTGTGCTTGTTTTGTGTATTGCTATAGGGAGAGGATTGACAAACTAAGCCAATTAGGAACAATCAACTATCCTCATTTTCCCATCATCCTTTTAATTAATTCAAAATAAACCTACATTATGAAACTGACCCAAGATCAGTTAAAACCATCAGACACTCGTTCACCAGATCAACGCCATCTAAGCAGCAAACCACCAGAATTCTGAAACTGTATGATGTAATAATGGTTTTCTGAAATCACATGCCTTTGCCATTTACTAGAATTTAACTAGCATAGTTAAATAATAGTTTGCCCACAAATTTAACACAAACAGAAGAACACAGTTAGAAAATTCTGCTAAATATCTAATAATGGGCGAGTTTGAAATATGAGGGTGAGAAAATAAGATGTTTCATTCATTTCACAAACTATTTATTTAATACTTTTAAAAGAGGAACTGCAGATATTTGAATTAAAATAGATACAAAAAAAGCACAGAACAAACGGATTAGAAAATCACACTCTGATCTATAAACAAATCTACTTAACATTTTCACCCACGTTTTATTCAAAGTACTGTATAGATAAAAAAGCAAGCAATAGGTGCAATAATAATTCAGTAGTTACAAGTAACATATTTTAAAAAGAACAGAAACAAGAAGGTTTTCCAGTGCGGTGCAGATACAGAACAGGCTGGACAAATCCACCCAGCATAAAACAAATAAAACTAATTGGATAGAGAACTGAAACCTTTTGTTGTGTTAGAATATAGAGGATTCCTGTGACAATAAAAGGGGCATATATGATTATCATTGTCACAGTAGTTATCAAAATGAGATAAAACGCTCTTCTCTTCGTGTGGTTTTCCTCCTTTCTCTCTCTCCCTCTCTCTCCTGGTCCTGACTGCTTCAGAGCTCTGAGAACAGCCACACAGAAGAACAACTGAAAGGAGAGGAAAAGTAGGAACTGCAGTAGGAAGAACCATGTAAATGCATAAATATGTTGTGAGAGAAAGCTAATCATGCAGAACAAACTGGAACCAAGGCCCACTGGCCACACAAAAACAGAGCAGATCACTCTATATCTGAGAGGTTTGTACTTCAGAAAGGTTACAGGATGAACCACTGCCAGGTAACGCTCAACACAGATCAGACACTGAAACAGAGGACGAACGGTAATGGCTAGTCCGAGTGAAAATTTCTGCAATGGCACAAAACTTGGAAACATCTGTGCCAGTAGAAAGGCCAAAGCAGACAGAGAGAAAACAATCTCACAAACATTGAGATTGAAGTTGAAGAAATCTGATGAAACTCCATTTCTTCCCCTGATAATAAGCCATATAACATAGGAGTATGTAGGAAGACCAGACAGCAGATTAAAGCATAGAACAACGATCCGGAGACCATCCTGTGATGAAACTTCATGTGTTGTGAGATTGGTAGAAGGATGAGCTTCAGGTGAAGAGACATTCCCAGTGGAGTCATTAAACTGTTCACAATTGCACAAATACAAGTATTGGATGCAATAATGCACTTGTTGAATTTACAAAGAAGTTTGCCAGACATTCATAGTGTAAAAATTATAAATACTAATTAGCACAAAGTATACTATATGATAAAAGTACACTAAACGGATCATAAATCATTCTAATTATAAGATAAAATGTTGTCTATATGCCTAGATCTAAGGAAAATCTTATAACATTGTCATACAATCATACTCATATCTTCAGTATTTATCCCGAACCCCAGGACCTGCTGACAACAGAATCACAGAGATGTTATCAATGTATCATACAGGCAAAACAGAAAAGAATCAACAAGTTAGAGTCCTGTCACCTGAATATTGAATGTCTTGAATCAATGAATCAACATAAATCTCTTGAATGACTTGACATGCTGTCACAAGTATTTATGTGCTTGACTGAATACCACACATTACATAAATACCAGATATTTAAATATTTAGTGTGGAAAACATGTTAAAAAGACGAGTAACATTAGAACTAGAATTTGAATATTTATTTTTATTTTATTTTTTGTCGAAAATTTACATTTGAAAGCTTTTACAGCAATGCAAATCTTATGGGATATGATACACACAAATTAAATCTGGGCTGACACGAGTTTGTGATCTGATGCTTTAATGAGTGGTACATTTTTGAAAATGTTTACCACAGTATACAAACAGTTTGGGGCATGGAATTATGGTTCGGTGTAAAATTAGACCGACTAATGAGACAAACATTAAAACAGACAAAATAGACTAAATATGACAAACTTATTGTGTAGGGAGAATGAACCATATTAAAGTTTATATATTTATTTATTTATATATATCTATATATCTATCTTCCAAATATCTTTTTCTTGAATATATTTGAAATGTTCAAAGAAAACAAAGTTCAGAGTTGGCATCAATATGAGTAACATTATCCTAGAAGAGAGCACAAACTACACATCCTGGAAATATAAATACTAGTTTAGAGGCAAATAACAAATCAGCTAAAATACAAGTAATGGTAATAAAATAAATAATTGTTTAGAGTAGATTTTAGAGTCTACAATGGAGTTTCTTGCACAACAAGAAGGTTATCTATCCTGTTACCTGTAATTAAAATCTAACAATAGCAGTCAGAATAAAACCAGCCAAGACTAATGTCCTGTGAATTTCACTACCATTTTGTGTTGAAATACTTAAGAATCCCGAAAGGATTAAATGGCACAAAAATGATAATGCTCACAGTAGTTATTAGAATTAAATTAAACGAGAGTGATTATCCAGGCCACGGTGCAGCAGATCACTCTATAACACACATCAGACACCGAAACACAGGATGCCCAGTGATGCATCAGAGTTCTTCAACCTCAATCTCTCTGTATGTGAAAAATCTTATTGTTGGAATTATTTGTTAACTCTATTGTTATGAGACTCTGAGGAAAGACAAACAACAATAGAGTTAACAAATAATTCCAACAATAAGATTTTTCACATACAGAGAGATTGAGGTTGAAGAACTCTGATGCAACACCACGTCCTGTTCCTGTGATGACCCGTATAACATAGGAGCGTGTAGGAAGACCAAACAGTACATTGATGGTGAACATGCTTGTGTATAAACCGGCCAGGTTAAATATTTTGTGCATTTTGTGGATTCTTTGGGTGTGATGAAGTTCATTGTAGAGCAATTCATTTCTTCTTATCTGAGGGTAAAGAGACCTGTAAACCTCAACCAACCAACCAAACAACACAATTTCAAATGAATAAAAATGCTCACCTTTCAGCAAAATATTAGCCTGACATGCCAGACCCACATCAAGATGTTGGGTCTGGGAACACACCATTGGCAGGGTTCAATCCAAGGGGCGGGGATGTCTTTCAAATTCCCTCTACATGCAATAGGATAGCGCTACAACCAACCAGAGCAACAAAGAAGGTGACTGGTTGTATCCGGTTGTATACACATTTCTTTCTTTTTAAAGAATGACTTCAGTGCCGTTCTTTTCTCAAAGAAAAGCATAACTCCAAGTCTTCCAGAGTCATGGCCAAAGCCGATTCGAAAGGCTGCTGTTCGCCAGCAGCAGCCATCTTCTTTGTTTTCAAGTAGCAGGAATTCTGCACCAACCGCGAAACTCTGCCATCATTATGTTAAGCCCACCCACAGACTCTATACACGATGTGATTGGCCTGACTAGAGTTTGGTTATTTAAGCTTGCAAGCCAACGGAGAGTTGCTAGATGACCCTGACTGCAAATTACATTTGCTGCCACTAGAGTGCGTCTACATTTCTAAGCTATCAAAATATATTTCCTAAGCCTAACCTGTAACCCATACCATATACTGTATAATTATAATTTTGGATCAGTCAAGGAGCAAATTTCAGCCTAAGAACATAGGACAGGTTTTTGAATGAATACTTTATATAGTAAATATACATGCTCCACGGGCATCTGATAACACTGCATGTGCAACAGAAAAATGTGCATTGCTATACAGATGCAAATTGGCCTATTTTTGATATGAGTCTTGTAATTTTTACAATATACAGTATAATTGCTAATCACCAAAACACCAGAATGCGATTTCTGGTGAGGGGAGCCATGGACTTGCGCTTCTCAGGGTGGTCCCACGGATTTGAGCTACTCCACTGTTCGGCTCTGTGTGACTGTGTGGATGAATATGACCTTAGGTATTATGCTTTACAATGAACTCTATTAGAGAGCTAGAATTTATCTGTTCAAAAAATCTTTACTCGCTTGAGTAATAATAACAGTATCTCTATGTCGCTTTACAGCATTTCAAATCCCTGATTTCTCACCATCTCTGAAAAGCCAGGCCAAATGTTGATTTTCATTTTATTATGAGCTCTGTTGTGTTTCTCTTTTTGCCAGCATACACTCCTCTGTTTTTAGCCAAATTTTGGCCATGTTTAGAATGAGAATCCAGCTCTTTAACAGTGTAAATTAGTCAGAAAAATAGCCAGAAGTGTCTGCAGGATTTGAGCGTTACGACGGATGGGGATGTTGATCAAATCTGTATCTGTTCGTAAACAAAAAAAAAACATTCGAAAACTTGCAGTAGGCAGCTGACTCGTTGCCTCACTGCCTTATCAGGCAATGATTTTGTAGGCAGCATTTGTGCATGACGGCACCTCATGAAACCGGATTCCGGACGTACTTCTGAGGCAGTGTAACGGTTTAATGATCTACAGCTAAATAGTGCGAGCTTTGGCAATAATTGAAAGGTAAAACACGATTTCACTTTTCTAACTTTAGCTAGTGTGTAATGTTGCTGTTTGAGCATAAACAACATCTGCAAAGTTACAATGTTCAAAGTTTAAAGCAAAGGCAGATATTTGCTTTTAAAGAAATCAATTTCTAAGGACTACAGCAAACGGCCGGTAGGGACTACAGACATTCCTCCAGGGTTGCTGACATCACCAACCTCAATATTTACATAAACCCTCCTCCGAGAATATTAAATAAGGGGGGCGAGGTAAATTTTTCTTGCTGTGGAGAAGAGTTGTTGTGGTATAGTTAGTAGGCTGGAGTGTTGTTGCCGCAATGCCGACGAAACTCTGTTATTTTCACTTTGTTCAGCCTTCCTAGGGACGGGGGAGTTAGGGATCAACGGTTAAAATTTATTTTTAACTCGGTCCCTCATAATTATTACCCAAATCTCGCTCTCTGTGCTGCACATTTAACGGAGGAAAGCTTCCACAATCTTCGAGAGTTCAATGCAGAATTCGCACAATGGCTTGTCCTGAAAGATGGAGCAGTTCCAACTTTAAAAACAGAAGCTGTTTACGGGCCACAACCTGTAAATATGATTTATTTTTCATCGATGTGTTTTCCTGCAATAGGTCGTATTGTTAATTGTACGTTGTAGCAAGGAAGTAAACAAATGGCAACGCTGTTTGGCTCTGCAAACCAGTTTGTTAAATGCTCATTCGTGCTTAGCGTTATCCGACAAACACCTAACGTTACAAACTTTAAAATCTCAACAGTAAACTTGGAATTTGTATAAATGATTCTTTAATTAGAGCTTTTATGTATTGTTTATCTACAGGCATGCTAAACATGGTTCTGTGTTTGATTTGGCTACTATAGTAAAGCCAAGGTTTAGTGTTCGTTTTGGGTTAATAGTTCTTGCGACAGATATTTGCCTATAATCGCTAGAATCAACATTGTTTCTAATACTACCAAAGCACAGACTACCAGTAAAGGTAAGGGGCGTGACGTTTCCGAAAAACGTGCACTAAGCGGTTAGCGAATCACAGCACACTGGGCCAGCTAACCAATCTGAGCCCACTGCGTATTTTTGAGGGACCGGCTTCATAGAACCCGGAAACCCTCAGACCATTTTTACAAGGAGGGACAGAGCAGTGTAGAATAAAGGTAAAATATATGAAAAATAATGAAATTTTTTAAAAACAAAGCATGAACGTCCTCATAAGTCACCCTCTCCTTGTAATACCCATGTCATTATACACATTTGTGACCCGTCACGGAAACCAGTGACACAAGTCGGTAGCACAACTTTCGAGCAAAATGAGAAACAAGCGGGTTTTTTTTTTTTTTTTTTCAAAATTGGTGATGTTCGCTTTTTGCAGAATCTGTTAGTTGAGATCACAAAAAGCCTCTCCGTGTTTGAGATAGCAGTATTGGTATATTTAAAAGTGTGCATTTTGAGGTTGAAATCGGCTTGTTTTTCGGAGATTCTAGCATGCAGTAGGGGCGTGTCATTGTCTGTGTATATTTCCATTTTGCCCCGTGGAAGGGAAGGGAAGCGTGGCTACTTATTATGCAGCGCTCTGGCCGGCTCTAGCTGATATCAAAATTCAATGAAGATGGATGCCTCAAAGAGTATCGCATGGCTATATCGATAGTAACATTTGATGGGGATAAAGACAGAGAAATGGGGAAATCCATAACTTTGACTGTAAATGCTACACGAGGAGAAAAGAGAACTCTCTGCCCAAAGACCCTGACAAAGAGAAAATGTGCCCGAACAACTCTGCAAGAATACTTTTCTGTTTCCTATGGGGTAAGTTTCATAAAATCAAAGTTTGTCATTTTGTGTTCATTCTAAGAACACGTATACACGTTATCTCATGTTTAGTCCATAAGGGGGTATGGCTTATTTAAATGAGATGTAAATGAGCCCTGTTGTCACTCCCAGCAGGTGAGAACAGGTGAGAACTCACACAATCTTTAGAGACTTTTTGAGTGCCTACCTTCAAATGGCCACAACTTCTCCAAATATTATCAGATTTCCATGTGTTACACATCGTTTGGAGACTACACTTTCAGAATCTGCGAATAACTCAAAATGCCCCAGAACCGACTTGTGTCCCTACTTTCCGTGATTGGTCACATTTGTGTCACAAAAACACAAACAAACAGAAATTGTTTAGAAGGTTTGTCACTTTTTTTTTTTTTTTTTTCACACAAGAAAACACTATGTAGCCTGTAGAATTACTACTTAGTTTAGATGTGGTGATCTATCTGCACTGCCTCGTGTACAGTATATGATGCAGTGCCTGTGCTCTCTTATTATGCATCCTTGATGTCTGAAGATCCACATATTTTTTGGGTTTGTTTTAGAGTTTATATGCACATTTTGAAACTTCCTTTAATCTAACACCTGATGTGGAAACAGGTGGCCCTTTGTCAGAGATTAATTGGTTTTATTTGACAAGCAAACATTTTAACAAACTACATTACATGTGCTTATCTATCCCATCTTTGACAGATGATGCGTGGATGTACTGTAAAAACCGCACAGCATGATCCCCAAGGAATTTACAGTTGTAGGTTTTATGAGGAACAGACACAAGCACGTTTCCCAGTTCGGTGCAGAAAACATGTCTGCAATAATATATGGAACAAATATGATAAATGTGCTTAAAGCAATTATTAGAATGAGGTAAAACGCTCTTTTCTTCATGTGGCTTTCCTCCCCCTCTCTCTCTCTCTCCTGGTCCTGACTGCTTCAGAGCTCTGAGAACAGCCACAAGACAAAACAACTGGATGGAGAAGAAGAGGAGGAACTGAACTGGGAATAAAAACATAAATTCATTCAATAAGTCTAACATAACCATGCAGTACAAACAGGATCCAAGAGTGATTATCCAGGCCACAGTGCAGCAGATCACTCTATATCTGAGAGGTTTGAACTTCAGAAAGGTTACAGGATGAACCACTGCCAGGTAACGCTCAACACAGATCAGACACTGAAACAGAGGATGACCAGTGATGGTAATTCCAAGTAAAAATGTTTGTAACCAATTAAAACTGTAACCGACATTTGACAGTATTATTAACAAACAATTAAATGAAAAACATCATTCACAAACAGAGAGATTAATGTTGAAGAACTCTGATGCAACTCCATTCCCTGTTCCTGTGATGATGATGAGTGTGTAGAAACACCAAACAGGAAATGAATGGCGTACACAAACATGTCTGCATTGCTCACTGGAAAAAAAGTAATGTGGCACGGAGTTTGTGGATGATCCAAGTGTGAAGTTCATTTCTTCTTTGTCTTCTCAGTTCATCAATTGAAAAAAAAAAAAAAAAAAAAATTGCAATTATGTATGGGAATGAAGTGTAAATCTGTTAGCACAGAATATAATTATATATATACATACACTCACCTAAAGGATTATTAGGAACACCACACTAATACTGTGTTTGACCCCCTTTCACCTTCAGAACTGCCTTAATTCTACGTGGCATTGATTCAACAAGGTGCTGAAAGCATTCTTTAGAAATATATTGATAGGATAGCATCTTGCAGTTGATGGAGATTTGTGGGATGCACATCCAGGGCACGAAGCTCCGGTTCCACCACATCCCAAAGATGCTCTATTGGGTTGAGATCTGGTGACTGTGGGGGCCATTTTAGTACAGTGAACTCATTGTCATGTTCAAGAAACCAATTTGAAATGATTCGAGCTTTGTGACATGGTGCATTGTCCTGCTGGAAGTAGCCATCAGAGAATGGGTACATGGTGGTCAAGGGATGGACATGGTCAGAAACACTGCTCAGGTAGGCCGTGGCATTTGAACAATGCCCAATTGGCACTAAGGGGCCTAAAGTGTGCCAACAAAACGGATGATGGATCCATGTTCTCATTCTGTTTACACCAAATTCTGACTCTACAGAAATGTCTCAACAGAAATCGAGACTCATCAGACCAGGCAACATTTTTCCAGTCTTCAACTGTCCAATTTTGGTGAGCTCGTGCAAATTGTAGCCTCTTTTTCCTATTTGTAGTGGAGATGAGTGGTACCCGGTGGGGTCTTCTGCTGTTGTAGCCCATCCGCCTCAAGGTTGTGCGTGTTGTGGCTTCACAAATGCTTTGCTGCATACCTCAGTTGTAACGAGTGGTTATTTCAGTCAAAGTTGCTCTTCTATCAGCTTGAATCAGTCGGCCCATTCTCCTCTGACCTCTAGCATCAACAAGGCGTTTTCGCCCACAGGACTGCTGCATACTGGATGTTTTTCCCTTTTCACACAATTCTTTGTAAACCCTAGAAATGGTTGTGTGTGAAAATCCCAGTAACTGAGCAGATTGTGAAATACCGTCTGGCACCAACAACCATGCCATGCTCAAAATTGCTTAAATCACCTTTCTTTCCCATTCTGAAATTCAGTTTGGAGTTCAGGAGATTGTCTTGACCAGGACCACACCCCTAAATGCACTGAAGCAACTGCCATGTGATTGAACAGGAGAAATTGAACAGGTGTTCCTAATAATCCTTTAGGTGAGTATATATGAGTAAAGATTAAAATACTCAAAACAAGAAAGAAATTAAGGTAGCCTATACCTCAATAAATAAATACATAAATAAATCTATTCCATTTACTATAAAAAATAAATAAACTATTCCATTTGCAATTTAAATAATCAGAGATATTTTAAATAATCAAGGTTTGTGGTATATTCTTCTGTTAATCCACATTGTTAAATTGAATTAAAAACTCATAACTTAAATTCCCAATAGTACTTACAAAATCATGGCATTATTGTATATTATTAAGCAGAAAAATACCCTGAAATAATTCAGAAAGGTATATTATCACCTGTAGAGTGAACGTCCCTGTCTCTCCGGTATATAAATATCTGTGCTGTGTTTTGTAGACTATCACTAGGATATTACTGAATAGGTTCATAGGTTGCATGTCCTAATAAACCAAATATGCAAATATTTAAAGTAACAAACATTAGGTTAAAAAGACAGCCATCTTTGAGTGTTATTGAAGACAATGTGGTTTACCTATATTTGGAAAATTTTCATCTGATTTTTATTTAATTTTTTCTTCTAAAAATAATTTTTGATCATGCTTGTATGTAAAAAAAAAAATAATAACAAAAATGTAAAAACCTTTGATAAAGCAAATAATATACTGTACATGTAGAAAGCGTAATGTTTTTCTATAAATAGCCCATGTGCATCTTAGTATTAGAGGACATTAGATTTATTCAGTACACAAACCATGGTTAGTGGTTAATGTCACGTTATGAGGCATGTAACCAGCTCTGGACATAAGGAGGTTTTTTTTTTTTTTTTTTTATCTGTTTAATCATCCTCTGTATCTATAGTCAACAGTTGAAAAGGGATAAGTTTGCCTAAGATATTTTGAAGAATGTGGGTAATCAAACCCCATTGACATCAAACCCCATCCCCATTTACTTCAATAGTATTTGTTTTTCATACTATGGAATTCAATGGGGACCAGCAACTGTTCAGTTATGCCACATTCTTCAGAATATTTTATTTTGTGTCCAACAGAAGAAAGAAACTCATACAGGTTTAGAAGAACTTGAGGGTGAGTAAATGAAGATTTACTCAAAAAAGACATTTTTGGGTGAACTATTCCTTTCAGTAGCTGAGATGTCCTGCACACAGCCGCTAGATGGCACCGTGTCAGAAAGACTTCATCCCTGAAATGAATGTTTGGGGAAAAAGCAAGGTTTTGAGACTTGAAACTTCATTTAACTTCATTAGAGCGACAGCAATATGAATGCCCACAAATTTACATAGCGACATGCAGCACAAAGATCAATTCTGTAAGGCATAATAACAATTAGTGTAACAAATTACTGTTTGCAGAGAGTTGGCTATAAGTATGTTGTGTTTTTTTACTTTGAGTAATGAGCCCAACACTGTTTATCACAATCCTCACTATTAACTAATTGCTTATTAGCATGCATATCACTAGGATATTGTCTGACAAACCACAACATATAGGCCTATGCTTACCCAATCTTTTGAAGCATGCACTGTAAAAACTACACAACATGATCTACAGTGTCAGTAAAAACAGTTTTATGTTTTTGTAAAATTATTCACCACATTCAATGCACATGCCAAAACCAATCAATGTATGTATTTTAGTCATGTTAAAATTCTGTCATTGTTTACTCACCCTCAAGTTGTTCCAAACCTGTATAAAATGTCTTTGTTCTGCTGAACACAACAAAATATATTTTGAAGAATGTTGTTAACTTGGGCTGTAAATCTTTGGATAGGCAGCGAATCGATTCACGAGTCATAGGTTTTCAATTCGATTCGATTCAAGAGCATTTTTTTTTTTTTTTTTTTTTTACGATTCTATGCAGAAACGATTCTATGCAAGATGATTCACATTAAAATTTGATGCGATTCGATTCTGTATTTTTATATGCATTCATAGGATTATTAAAATGCTTCCCCTAATGTGTCTTAGTCAATTACACAGTGGCCTTCAGGGGTCAGAGAGTGGGCTAAAAAAACTTTTGTCCATTGTTAATGTTAGTTCATGTTATTCTATTTTATTATTACACACTTTATTTTAATAGCCTATAAAATTGCCGTTTATAGAAATTTACATAAGCCATAATTTAAAAAGGCTTTAAAGTATTGTTAGCTCATGCTAACTATTGTGTACTAATGGTATTGATGGCTACACAAACTTATTAAAGTGTTCCTGGTACATTAAACATGCAATGCTTCCATGGAGAGACCTGAATATCATTCAACTTTAATGCACATCTGATTGATAGATAAACCGCACACTCTTATTTCAGTGTTGCTAATGTTGTAGTTATTTCAGCAGTTTCCTTCGTACAGAGATTAATTCCTTTTATTTTAAAAACAAACTGAAAAAGTTGCACATTAACACAATTGCACAATTGATCAGATATATCCACTGAGGAAGACTAAAGCTAGAAGAGTAGACAAGGTCTGACAGCTAATCATTTACATTTACATTTATGCATCTGGCAGGCGCTTTTATCCAGCGACTTACATTGCATTCAAGGTACACATTTTTACATTTTTGTCAGTTCTTGCTTTCCTGGGGATCAAACCCATGACCTTGGCATTGCTAGTGTTACACTCTTATTGTTTGAGCTACAGGAAATCAGTTTTAAACAATCACCCTAAATTTGATACAAGTTTGCAGAATGATAGAGAACTAAATCCCTAATTGCTTCACTTAACCCTTTAACACATAGCTTGGAACGTCATTCACTACTCTCCTCCTCATTCATTTTTTTTAAAGTTAGACATCAATCTTCTTAGTATCATCAATCAATTAATTATAAACAATACAACAACAAAAAAAAAAAGATAAAATAATGCCTGTTTTCTCATTCATTTTTTTATAGGGTGGCTAATGGTGTGTAACAGTGTAAGTATATTTTTTCTGCACAACAATAACTGAATCTTTGATAACTGAATAAGTGCAATTCACCTTTATTCAACAAGGTGGTAATATCTGATATACAATGATGAATGTCGTTTCACTCCTTCAGTTACAGCAGGAAGAAAACAAAAGAATATGGAGTATTATCAGCAACACTTGAGATGGCTCAGATTCACTGCAGAGCAAGTGTTGAACATAATCAGATATTAGTGTCACTGTCACTTGATGGTGAATCTGGTGAAGAAGCTGTCAGAGATCAAAAATATCTGAAAATTATAGTTTTGAGAATATGTTTGAGATGGCGAATATGAACCAGATGCTTAATGTACTGGGAAATGAGCTCTGACGAGGACGGTGGTGATGGTATAAAATATCTGGTCAAACTGAACCCTTACAAGCTCCAAAGGTAACAAAATATGCTTTATTTTATTCTTCTGGAATTGCTACTCTAATATCAGGAGAGTTTTAGATTATCGCTACTGGTAGAGATCCATCCATGTTAGATATACACTATAAAAAAAGTTTTGGGACGCCTGCCTTTACATGCACATGAACTTTAATAGCATCCCATTCTTAATCCGTAGGGTTTAATATGGAGTTGGCCAACCCTTTGCAGCTATAACAGCTTCAACTCTTCTGGGAAGGCTTTCCACAAGGTTTAGGAGTGTGATTATGGGAATTTTTGTCCATTCTTCTAGACGCACATTTGTGAGGTCAGGCACTGATGTCTCCAATTCATCCCAAAGGTGTTGAGGTCAGGACTCAAGTTCCTCGACAGCAAACTCGCTCATCCATGTCTTTATGGACCTTGCTTTGTGCAACAGTGTGCAGTTATGGGGTGGATCCTCTACAGCGGTTCTGACTGCAGGGTTGCGAATGACTAAAGAAAGCGTTATCAGCAAGATGATAGAAAACTGTACATTTCTCGTCTTTACCACCCACTGCAGCTTATACCAACGACGGAAATAAGCGCAGTTACAATAACTAAACATGTGGGAGAGCGTGGCTATAATGTGACTATATTGTATTGCAATAGGTAACACTTCAAAGTCAATACCAAATCAAAACTAGTTAGCACATCATTTGTAATTGAAAGAATTTAATGACAAAATCTAGTTATGGTTATACTTAAAATAGTTACAAAATAAATGTATGAGATGATGAAAACTTATACCATTAATCGTACCCAGCATGAATTTTACCTGAGAGAGAGAGAGAGAGGAAAACAAAGAAGAGAAGAGAGCAAAAGGAGAGAAGAGCCAAAGAGAAGGCCCCAAGAAGAGAGAGCCAGAGAAAAAGACCCAGAGCAACAGTTACAATCTTCTTTTATCTATTCCTTGACCATGTGAAACCCTAACGTGAGCCATTCAAACTGACCAATCAGACCAAACTTCCCCCACGGTGTTACAGGTGTGACACACATTTGGCCTACAGGCCTTCAGCATTTCTTTGTCTTTAGGAATTCCAAATGGCCCTCCTGGAGAGAGATGGGGGTTGAAAACAGTAAAGCAAATGTCTTTGATTATTTTCAATTCTTTCACAGTCATGTTGGAACAGGAAGGAGCCATCCCTAAACTGTTCCAACAAAGTTGGGAGCATGAAATTGTCTAAATTGTCTTGGTATGCTGAAGCATTAAGAGTTCTTTTCACTGGAACTAAGTGGCCAAGCCCAACCCCTGAAAAACAACCTCACAGCATAATCCCCCTCTACCAAACTTTACACTAGAGTCCAGTGGCGGGGTGCTTTACGCCACTGCATCCAACGCTTTGCATTGCACTTGGATTTAATGCTTTACATTTCACTGCCGGTTGTATATTCTGTATATAACTGTGTATGTGACAAATAAAACTCTTGAATCTTGGATGCAGCTGCTCAGCCATGGAAACCCATTCCATGAAGATCTCTACTCACTGTTCTTGAGCTAACCTGAAGGCCACATGAAGTTTGGAGGTCTGTAGCTATTGACTCTGCAGAAAGTTGGCGACTTCTAAGCACTGTGCGCCTCAGCATGCGACCCACTCTGTGATCTTACGTAGCCTACCACTTCATGGCTCAGTTGCTGTTGCTCCCAACAGTCTGCATGCATTGTTGCTTGATTGTATACACCTGTGGCCATTTGAATACCTGAATTCAATGATTTGGAGATGTGGCCAAATACTGTTGGCAATATAGTGTAGATCTGGGTTGCTAAAGACCTGAATATGTAATAATGATTGGCAAAACATTCATGAATTTAAGGGTTAAATGAATTTATGCATTTCAGGTTCAGTAAAATTATTTCTATAATGCCTTAAAAAGACACGATCATGTGTCAAAAATGTGTCTTACGTTACAACAATGTTGTTTTATTTTTTTTAAAAAGTGAAAAAATTCCCAAACAAAAGGGTTCCCTGCAAAAATTCACATTCCCGGTGCTAAATATCACATAATTGGGGTCGCTTCAACCCACGGACATGAAAAACAGCCTCTGTCACCAGAAGAGTAAATGTCCAGTCTCTCAAGTGCTGTTTTACCAGCCTGGTCTCATTGTTAATATGTAGGTATTAATATGTAACTTTCAAAGAGACAAAACTTAAGTTTTTGTACATTTGGAGAAGTGCTAAAATGTAGAATATGGACATATCGGCAACATTTAACCGTAGCAGTATTACGTTTTACAGCTAAAAAACATAACATTTTTATGAAGAAGATTTTTATGAAGATTTTTGTTATATCATAAAGATATCCCTTTTACCATTTTATGGCTTAATGTAAGATCCCTTAACACTACCCCAAACCTAAACATACCAATTTTATACAAAATATAAAGAGAATAAAACATAATGGACAGAAATGTATTGGAAAATTTTAGTAACAATATAGCATTAAAAGATATTTTGAACAGCTAATCCTAAACCTACCCATAACCATTTATTAAAAGTGCGTACTGTTATAAATAAAAGCATAACAGATGGACCAGTGTAATCACAATAATTTATTTATTGCAAAAATGTAAAAAGCGGTACCAAAAGTAGTTAAAATGAAGATGTGTTGTAGTCGCAGTCCTCTCTGGTGGTTTGTAATAGTTTTGTATGAGGTACAGAGCAGAATGTAAGTTATTAATCAGTAAAAAATATAAAAATGAATCCGGCTTCACTCCGTGAAATTGCACGTTTCCCATTTCAAATACAACTCGACTGAAACACGATATGTTACAATCTGTGACGAAGCAGACGAGAGCCAATGAGCGTTCGATGCCACTGCCGTAAATCATGTCATAATGCTTCATGCTTCATGCATAACTTAGTAAAATGCATTTAATAAATGCGACTGAAAACATGCATTGATGTGACGATTGAATACAATAGAAACAAAACGTTAATGCCACGATTTTAATATTCATACATGGGAGCGGTACGTTCGCTCACACTTGGATACGTAAATAATTTACATTTGGTCCTGTCAATACGTCAGTATTGTATGCGTTTAGTGTGTATGTGTGTAAAGTAAATGTCACGTGTGGTACACTGTAAAAAAAAATATTGTTGGTTTAACTTAACATTTTAAGGCAACCAGGTTACTTTTTTGAGTTCATTGAAATTAAAAATTTGAGTTAATACAATGAAGGAAATGGGTTAGATAGATGGGTTTAAATAGAAACTCAAAATATTATTGTATCAGAACCACATAAATAAAAGAAAAAAAAATTGATAAATCATGAAAATAGCACAATTTGGCATCTTTCACTGCATTATAACAAATAAAACACAATTACGCAATATGCTTACAAAATCTTTTAATACTATTTGAATAAAGGGTGATGTCAATTCTCAAAAATGTTCATTGTATTAACTAAAATTTTTAATTTCAATGAACTCAATTAATGAACTAATATTTTTTACAGTGTAGAAGCAGATACACAAGATGGCGCCGCGGATGGCTGCTTCGGTGTGGAGCTCTTCTGCTTTTGTTTTGTTTTTGTTTGTTTGTTCTGCTTTTAGTCATTCTTTTCCGATCAGTTTCACCAAAGACGAACTACTGGACATTAGGAAACACACACCAGACAATATGTCTGCAGTTTTTGATTATTCAGCCGTTTTGTTTGATATCCTCGTTGGAGTTGCGACTGTTTCTTTAAATCGCGCGGCCAGATGCAAGCGGGGGAAGCGAGCCGGTGCGCTGGTTAAACCGCGCGCGCGGCCTCCGCACTCCTCTTCCCAGTATTCATCTTGCTAATCTCCGCTCTCTTCCTAATAAAACGGACGAACTGCTTCTCCTCACCCGGATTAACAAGGATTTTTCCAACTCTGCTGCACTGTGCTTCACTGAAACCTGGCTGAGTGAAGCCATACCGACAACGCACTACATCTGCCGGGCTTCCAGCTGTTCCGAGCAGATCGCATCACGGAACTAACCGGGAAAACGAGAGGTGGAGGTTTGTGTTTCTACATCAACGAAAGTTGGTGTTCAGATGTAACAACGCTGAAGAAGATGTGCTCTCCTAACCTAGAGGCCCACTTCATAAACTGTAAACCTTTCTAGTCACCGCGGGAGTTTTCCTCGTTTATTCTCGTGAATGTTTACATTCCTCCAGGCGCGTGTGTCAGCATGGCATTACAACAGCTGGCTGAACAAATAGCTGAGACTGAACAAAAGTATCCAGACTCTCTTTTAATCATTCTTGGGGATTTTAACAAAGCAAATCTCTCCGTGAACTGCCAAAATACAGACAGCACATTACATGTCCCACCAGAGACAGTAATATTCTTGACCACTGCTACACAACAATAAAGAATGCATATCACTCTGTCCACGGGCAGCTTTGGGGCTTTCTGATCACTGTGTGGTTCATCTTATACCGTCCTACAGGCAGAAACTGAAATCCGCTAAACCTGTAATAAAGACTGTAAAAAGATGGACTAATGAAGCAGAGCGGGACCTACAAGCCTGCTGCGATTGCACTGATTGGAATGTCTTTGAAGCTGCTACCACTGATCTGGATGAGCTCACAGATACTGTAACATCATACATCAGTTTCTGTGAGGATACATGCATTCCTACCAAGACATTCTTATTCACTAATGATAAACCATGGTTTACTGGGAAACTCAAACAGCTTCGTCATGCCAAAGAGGATGCTTACAGAAGTGGGGATAGGGTCTTGTATAACCAGGCCAGGAACAGACTGACAAAGGAGATCAGAGCTGCTAAAAGAAGCTACTCTGAAAAGCTGAGAAACCAGTTTTCTTCTAACAACCCTGCTGCTGTCTGGTCAGGCCTGAAGAATATCACCAATTACAAGCCACCATCCCCCCGACCTGCTGAGAATCATCATCTGGCTGATGAGCTGAATGCATTTTACTGCAGGTTTGAGAAACCCAATCTCACACCTCACACCCGTTCTGATCTGCACTTCACACGTCCCCCAACACCTCCTGCACCCCTCTCCTCCCCCCGCCATCCAACCTGAGCTTAAGGTCTGTGTGGAGCAGGTAACCAAAATCTTCAAAAGACAGAAGATAAGGAAAGCTTCAGACCCAGACGGCATCTCATCTGCTTGTTTGAAAGCCTGCGCTGACCAACTGACCCCAGTCTTCACACAGATCTTCAATAGATCATTGGAGCAGTGTGAAGTTCCCCGTTGCTTCAAACGCTCCACCATCATTCCTGTCCCCAAAAAACCCCAAATCACTGGACTTAATGACTACAGACCTGTCGCTCTCACATCTGTGGTCATGAAGTCATTTGAAAGACTGGTTCTGGCCCACCTGAAGGACATCACTGGACCCTTGCTGGATCCTCTTCAATTTGCCTACAGAGCAAACAGGTCTGTGGATGATGCAGTCAACATGGGACTGCATTATATCCTGCAGCATCTCAACAGACCTGGGACTTATGCAAGGATCTTATTTGTGGACTTCAGTTCGGCCTTCAATACCATCATGCCTGATCTTCTTACAGCTAAACTGACCCAGCTCTCCATGCCATCCTCAATCTGTCAGTGGATCACCAGCTTCCTGACAGATCGGCAGCAGCGAGTGAGACTGGGGAAACTCACATCCAAGACTCTCACTACCAGCACTGGTGCCCCCCAGGAGTGTGTTCTCTCCCCACTGCTCTTCTCCCTGTACACCAATGACTGCACTTCTAAAGACCCTTCTGTGAAGCTCCTGAAATTCGACACCAACGACACCACCGTCATCGGCCTCATCCAAAACGGTGATGAGTCTGCTTACAGACTGGAGGTTGAACGGCTGGCTGTCTGGTGCAGTTATAACAACCTTGAGCTCAACACGCTCAAAACGGTGGAGATGATAGTGGACTTCAGGAGGAACAGCCCTGCTCTGCCCCCACTCACCATCATGAACAGCACAGTGGCAGCAGTGGAGTCATTCAGGTTCCTGGGCACCACCATCTCTCAGGACCTGAAGTGGGACAATCACATTGACTCCATTGTAAAAAGTTGAAGTTGAAGTTGAAGTTGAAGTTTATTCGTCATTACACATGTACAAGTACAGTATAACGAAATGAAGTTTGGAGCAAGCCTCCGGGCCGCAGCCGATTATTCAGGCGCCGCCCTACGCTCTCCAGAAATACAAGAATGCAATTTAGCAAGCATTACATAGCAAACACAACAAAACATAAACATAAACATAAACATAAACATGACACAGTACACGTGGTCACGTGATGGGATTTTTTGTATGGAGTGGGAGAGGAGATAGATAAACAGGCAGGCGGTTGGAGGGTGGGATCGGGTAGGTTGTGTATGGTGCGAGTGAGTCTGAGATTGTGTTGTGTGAGAATGTTAGCCATAACTTCAGATGTTTTCGAGTTCAGTTCTATGGTTTGTCCTTGAAGGAGATAAGGCAGTGCACAGGGAAGATAGCAGACAAAGCTGTCAGGCTGAAATCCCAACCGAGAGATAGGGACCAAGTGAGGTTCGTTGGGCTAGTTGATTAGGTCAGGCAAATACAATTTATTATTTTTAATCCATTTGATGATCTTGGTAATTTGTCCGGATCATAATCAATCAATCAGATCTGGTCCTCAGCATTCGCGTCCGGTCTGTGCAGTTTCCCTAGACATTACGTCCAGCCTCATGGCCAGACCGGTTACAGTCCGTAAAAGTTCACCGATCTGACCCCCGATAGAGCCCACTCTTCCCTGCGTATCCGCAGTCCGGACTGCGTTGTTACGGTTCAGTTCCTCAATTCCTATCACTTTCTGATCTAATTCCTTCAGACGGTCACACACAGCCCGAAGCATTCTTTAATTTCCACAGACAGCGGCTGGGTGAATTTGCTTGCAGCTGTCTTACCAATCTTCCGATAGGTCAGGGCAATCCCAAAGCCAAAGAATAGGAACCCGCCATCAATAATCCAATCATGTATAAATCTTCCGCATCCTCCACGGACAGAGCCTCCAGGCACAGGACTTGCCAGTTGTTCCATGCGTCCCTCACGTACCCTGCGGCAAAGGTCCCGTCCGGGCAGGTGGGTTCTCCGGGCACCCCTTCCAGTGAGAAAATCTTGTCGATTGCGCTGATTGACCAGTTAATCAATTCCATTTCAGTATTTTCAAGAGTCCAGCAAAGCAGCAGTCAGAGAAGAGAAGAGACGAAACACTAGACAAAACAAAACAGCGCGAGAGCCAGCAGGGAACAGAGAGAAAACACGTCTGCACGGATAGAAGGACAGAAAGGAAAAGGCCCAGCAGAGACTGTACTTCCTTCGTCAGCTGAGGAAGTTCAACCTCCCACAGGAGCTGCTGATCCAGTTCTACTCGGCTATCATTGAGTCTGTTTTGTGCACATCCATCACTGTCTGGTTTGGTTCAGCTACCAAATCTGACATCAGGAGACTACATCGTACAATCCGGACTGCAGAGAGGATTATTGGTGCCCCCCTGCCAACCCTCCAGGACCTGTACTCTTCCAGAGTGAGGAAGAGGGCAGGTAAAATCATCACAGACTCCGCTCATCCTGGACACTTCCTGTTTGAACTGTTACCGTCAGGACGGCGACTCCGATCACTGGCCACTAGAACATCTAGGCACAGGAACAGTTTCTTCCCACAGGCCATTTCCCTCTTGAACAGTTGAATACCCCCCACCCCACCCCCACCCCAGCCGCCTTTAAGTGCAATACTTTGTTTAGTGCAATATATTCTAAACTAGTGCAATATATTCTTAAATGTAACTGTGACCTTATATATATATATATATATATATATATATATATATATATACACATACACTCACCTAAAGGATTATTAGGAACACCTGTTCAATTTCTCATTAATGCAATTATCTAATCAACCAATCACATGGCAGTTGCTTCAATGCATTTAGGGGTGCTAAAATGCCTTGTTGATGCTAGAGGTCAGAGGAGAATGGGCCGACTGATTCAAGCTGATAGAAGAGCAACTTTGACTGAAATAACCACTCGTTACAACCGAGGTATGCAGCAAAGCATTTGTGAAGCCACAACACGCACAACCTTGAGGCGGATGGGCTACAACAGCAGAAGACCCCACCGGGTACCACTCATCTCCACTACAAATAGGAAAAAGAGGCTACAATTTGCACGAGTTCACCAAAATTGGACAGTTGAAAACTGGAAAAATGTTGCCTGGTCTGATGAGTCTCGATTTCTGTTGAGACATTCAGATGGTAGAGTCAGAATTTGGCGTAAACAGAATGAGAACATGGATCCATCATGCCTTGTTACCACTGTGCAGGCTGGTGGTGGTGGTGTAATGGTGTGGGGGATGTTTTCTTGGCACACTTTAGGCCCCTTAGTGCCAATTGGGCATTGTTTAAATGCCACGGCCTACCTGAGCATTATTTCTGACCATGTCCATCCCTTTATGACCACCATGTGCCCATTCTCTGATGGCTACTTCCAGCAGGATAATGCACCATGTCACAAAGCTCGAATCATTTCAAATTGGTTTCTTGAACATGACAATGAGTTCACCGTACTAAAATGGCCCCCACAGTCATCAGATCTCAACCCAATAGAGCATCTTTGGGATGTGGTGGAACGGGAGCTTTGTGCCCTGGATGTGCATCCCACAAATCTCCATCAACTGCAAGATGCTATCCTATCAATATGGGCCAACATTTCTAAAGAATGCTTTCAGCACCTTGTTGAATCAATGCCACGGAGAATTAAGGCAGTTCTGAAGGCGAAAGGGGGGCAAACACAGTATTAGTATGGTGTTCCTAATAATCCTTTAGGTGAGTGTATATATATATATATATATATATATATATATATATATATATATATATATATACACACACACATACATACATACCTTTATTTTATTTTGCACTATTTTTCAAATTTGTATATTTGTGTTCATGTTGTGTTGTATTGTATATGTGCACTGGAAGCTTCAGCACCAAGACAATTCCTTATGTGTGCAAGCACACTTGGCAATAAAGCTCTTTCTGATTCTTCTGATTCTGATTCAGACTTTACATAAAAATACACATGTATTCTCATGAGATCACGATGGTTTTGTAAGATCTACAGTGGTTCTGACTGCAGGGTTGCGAATGACTAAAGAAGCGTTATCAGCAAGATGATAGAAAACTGTACATTTCTCGTCTTTACCACTCACTGCAGCTTATACCAACGACGGAAATAAGCGCCAGTTACAATAGCTAAACATGTGGGAGAGCGTTGCTATAATGTGACTATATTGTATTGCAATAGATAACACTTCAAAGCCAATACCAAATCAAAACTAGTTAGCACATCATTTGTAATTGAAAAAATTTAAATGACAAAATCTAGTTATGGTTATACTTAAAATAGTTACAAAATAAATGTATGAGATGATGAAAACTTATACCATTAATCATTACCTAGCATGAATGTTACCTGAGGGATAGAGAGAGGGGGGAGAGAGAGAGAGAGACAAAGAAGAGAAGAGAGCAAAGAAGAGAAGAGCCAAAGAGAAGGCCCCCAAGAAGAGAGAGCCAGAGAATAAAAGAGCCAGAGCAACAGTTACAATCTTCTTTTATCTATTCCTTGACCATGTGACTGAAACCCTAATGTGAGACATTCAAACTGACCAATCAGACCAAACTTCCCCCATTGTGCTACAGGTGTGACACACATTTGGCCTACAGGCCTTCAGCATTTCGTTGTCTTTAGGAAGTCCAAATGGCCCTTCTGGTGAGAAAGATGGGGGTTGAAAACAGTAAAGCAAATGTCTTTGAAAATAATCAAAGATATTTGATTTTTTGAAAATGAACAATTCCTTAAGTTTTACAGACTGACTTCACAACTGTAGTAATAATAATAGATGTCCTTTAAATGCACTGTTACGTTAACTAGTTTGGCTAGTCTAATAAATTGAGGAAATATGGTAAATTGATAACCCTGGCTTAATCTAAGCCCTGTCTGTGAAACCAGGCCTTTGTTTATGGGAGGGTAGGAGTACTGCCTGGGGTTCGAATGTTTTTAACCACCAGGTGTGATCGCTGTGAACTTTTGCAGTGCGTTCCTGTCAAACTGATGATGATGTTTTCTTAATTTGCTGGTGTTTTTCTATTTGCACGCGTTTTCTTCATTTGCAGTACATTGAGCTCTCTCGGCCGTCCTTGAACATATTTCTTTTCCTATGTTCTTATTATTATTACATTTACAAGGCCTTAACCAGCAGATGTCATCAATGCTGAGTTTAGATGGCTTTGAAACATTTTATTTAGCAAATGGACTGGAAATATTCCTAGCTCACGTCACAATATCACAAATGAATTAAATAATAATAATAATAATAATAATAATAATAATATTTTCAGCACAGAAAGAAACTTGTATTAACATCACAAAACCATTCAACCAAATCATCCACCATTTCTTATGCATTTCCCATCATGCATTACTTATACACAGTTTATATATTATCTCTTATCCCAGTAAAAATACACAAGAGAAAAGGGAAATGTGCAACAAATAATGTGGTCTGGGAAGCAAACTGGCAATCTGATCACACAACATATAGTTTTCACTTCGAATGTGAAAATGCAGTGCCACAAATAAAAATAAATAAAAAAAAGACAGATGGTAAGACAGATAAACAAAGGCCTGGTTTCACAGACAGGGCTTAGATTGAGCCAGGATTAGGCCTTAATTCATTTAGGACATTTAAGTAGCTTTTATAAATGTGCCTTAGAAAAAAAAGAAAAGAAAAGAAAAACACATTACTGGTGTGCATCTTGAGACAAAACAATGGCATTGACATAAATAAAATAGCTCAAACATGCATTTTAGTCTGGGACTAAACTTAAGCCTCGTCTGTGAAAATGGGTGTAAGAGTTTTAGAATTAGAGTAAAAGCACTTTTGTTTAAGCTTGGCAGCCTAGCTCAACAAATGATCACTGTTTTAGTTTTTATGAAGGAAAAGAGGCAGGATAGTTTCCCAGTCCGATGCAGGTATAGAACAGGCTGTACAAAACCAGCCAGCATAAAACACATAAAACTAATAAACCAAAGAGCTGAATAAAACTGTTTCACAGCAGTGACAAGTCCAGTAATAGTATATGGAACAAGCATAATAACCATGGTCACAGTAGTTATTAGAATGATAATAAACGCTCTTCAGTTTCATGTGGTTTCCTCCTCTCTCTCTCTCCTTCTCTCTCCTGGTCCTGACTGCTTCAGAGATTTGAGGATGACCAAAAGGCAAAATAACTGAATGGAGAGGAAAAGTAGCAATTGAATTGAGAAAAACCATGAATATATATAAAACGTATTTGAGATTGAAGAAAGCAAGCAGAACAAACATGAGCCAAGAATAATTATCCAGGCCGCACTGCAGCAGATCACTCTATATCTGAGAGGTTTGAACTTCAGAAAGGTTACAGGATGAACCACTGCCAGGTAACGCTCAACACAGATCAGACACTGAAACAGAGGACGACCAGTGAACGCAAGTCCTTGTAAAAATGGTGGTAATGTTGTGAATCCTTTAAATCTTATGGCATTTACCACTATACTTAATAAACAATTCAGAGAAAACATGATCTCACAAAAGAGAGATTGAGGTTGAAGAACTCTGATGCGACAGTGCTTCCTGTCCCTTTGACGATGAGCCACAAAACATAGGAGTGTATAAGAAAACCAAACATGAAATTGAAGCCTGATGTAAAACATTCTAGCATTTCCCCTTCATGAAGTGATGATGATGTGAGGTTGGTGAATGTTTCAGGTGTGGTGAAGTTTACTGCAGAGTTGTTCATTTTCTCCTGTTCGGTCTTCTCGGTCCTCAAACTCAGATAATAAATAATAAAAGTATAAATCATTTTGCAACTGAAATTGAAAAATGAAATCAAGAATTCTAGGTATGGGTTTAAAATAAACTATCATGTCAGTTCAATAACAACAACAATACTAATAAAATAGAGCTCTTTTTATTCAATAGCCCAGTGGTGTCCAAACTCAGTCCTGGGATCTGTTCTTCGTGAGTGTTAATTTCGCTACTTGAAGACGATGACGAAAAATATTCGTCAACGTCTACTTTTTCTGTGACTAAAATGAGACGGACAAGCTAAACTAATATCTGATGATAAAAACTGACGAAATGTATGCGTTTCTTTGTTAACGAGACGGGACTAGAATGTCACATGAAAGCGACATGATGAAAATACATGATCTCTTTCTATGCTGTCTTTCAAAAATGTGCATCCGTCAATGAGAGCGTCTGCATAATCTAATCTCTCAGACAGCCGCAGCGGCAGTTGACGTCACAGAGTGCGGGTAGTCTAGGCTACCAAAACTTCGAACTAGCGAGCTCGCTAATGTAGACTCATCTGAAAATGGTCACGCAAAGAACGATCTTCGATAGGTATAAATGTTAGCTATTCTAAAAAAAAAAAAAAAAAAATCAAAACAGGAAAAACTTAAAAAGACAGAGCATCGAGTTAGTCCGTAAAATCCCAGCCAACAGGTCATTTTACTAAAGCCGTTGATGGAGTGGAAATTGTGGAACAGCAAGTTGACGGGCACATGAAGCAATTAAAAACCGCTTCATCGTCCCCACCGGTTAGTTTGATTATAAACTTGATGGATGTATATTGCTTTTTATGTTTGAACAAACTCTAGCCTATACTAAACTCTAGCTTCACTTTTTAAGCAAACCATTCAGAAACATTAAGCAGCGAGGAGAATTAATTTAGGTAAATGTGCATGTTAAGCCTGATATGCACGGCACACACACACCTCATTACAGCGAATGGAGAATTTACTAAAAATTTCTGGGTTAAAAACAACCCAAGTTGGGTTGAAAATGGACTAACCCAGCGGTTGGGTTAAATGTTTGCTTAAAACAACCCAACTGCTGGGTTAGTCCATTTTCAACCCAGCATTTTTTAGAGTGTACTAAAATTAATGATTAAAACTTGACAAAAAAAAAATGCAATGACTTTTTGTTGACTAAAACTATGAAAGACAAAATTACTAAAATGTGACTAAGACTAATAAGCATTTTCGTCTGAAGACGAAGACTAAAACGAAATTAAAAATGTCTGTCATAATTAACACTGGTTCTTTGTACGTCGCTAACACAGATTTGGCATGACCTTGGATCGTTTGGTTCTCCGACACTCATCCTGGACTCATCCGGGCTCAGGCTTATTTAAATGTAAACATGATTAGATTTCATCTTTTTAAGCAGCATTTCTACTTTATTACAAGAGTTCCTTACTGAACCAGGGCAATAATAATATTATAATGTTGTGTATAATACTATAGACACAGAGAGATTTATTTGTGATGGAATAATTACTTTATAATTATATTGGAGTCTTACACGCATGTTGTACAGTTACTCTTAGCCGTGCATTAATTTGAGTGATGACGGATATTATTAGAGTGGCTTGACAAATCTGCTTCAAATTGAATTAAAATTTAAATGAATTGCTAATTAACACATCCAAATAAAAAAAAAAAAACAAGTAAAAGGGTGTACAAATACTATAAAATCTCATGTTTAAAAAAAAATATATATATAAAAACTTTTGTTGTTTTAGTCGTTTCCTTATAAGGTCCAGAAATTTGTGGGTTTTTTTTTTTTTTTGTCAAGTTTTTCACCAGGAGTGTTTTTTAATTATATGATGTCATTACGTTGCTGTCTTGGCACCAGCCAATCGCTGCATTGCTGATCGTGGTTTCGGGTATCGATGCATCTGCCCTCTTCAGTGAACACAAGAACGCACAGTAATCTCAGATAATTTAATTCAGGTATTTTATTCCAATCCACAAATTCGTCTGAATCATCTCAGGTGTGTTAAGTGAGGTACGAGAAGAATGGACTCCTGGTGGGCCACTGTCCTGCAGAGTTTAACTTGTCTCAACACACCTGCCTGGAAGTTTCTAGTATGCCTACCTTGATTAGCGTGTTCAGGTGTTTAGCGGCACTCTGCAGGACAGTGGCCCTCTAGGAGCAGGATTGGACACCCCTGCAATAACCAATCCACCTAACCTCCCTATAACCCCAATAATATGACTGTTAATCAATGAAAGAATGAATGAACAAAACTGAAAAGAAAGAGTAAGTCACCTGATGAGTGAAGGTCCAGTCTCTCTGGATTGAAATAAACTTCACTGCTGTTTTATAGTCTGACTTCACAGCTGTTATGAGTACATGTGAATGAGTTTACATGATAAGAAATGTACAGGACACAAGCTATGCAAACAATAAAGGGAAATAATGAGTTTTAAAAACCATAGTGCTTAACTGGACACCGAGTGAAACACATTTAAGCCACAAATGCAAAGCATTGTAATTTATGAAGTATGGTTTGTTATAATGACAAGCCACACACATACAGATATATTTTTCACATAATAACATTAGCAGTTTAACTTAAATAATAATTAAATAATCATTTATTTATTGGGTTGTAATAATTTACATTTCTCATTGAAGCTTGCATTTTAAAAAAAAAAAGTTTATTTCAGTAACATTAAATTATTTATTTTTTCTTTATTTCCAAGAGCACGTACAGTAGTGGGAAAAAGATTAGACTCAACTCCATTTCAGGTTTTATGATGAATGGAGGCAAACGAGTTTTCAGTACGGTGAAGATAAAGAAAAGGCTGCACAAGACCAGCCAGCATAAAACAAATAATAAACTAGTAAACTAACAAACCAGAATGCTGGATAATATTGTCTCATCCCTCTCTCTCCTGGTCCTGGCTGCTTCAGAGCTCTGAGAACAGCCACACAGCAGAACACCTAAATGAACAGGAGAAATAACAACTCCATAGAGAAAAACCATGAATATATATAAAATGCCTTTGATTATACTGTGCATGCAGGACAAGGAGCCAAGAACAATTATCCAGACCGCAGTGCAGCAGATCACTCTATATCTGAGAGGTTTGAACTTCAGAAAGGTTACAGGATGAACCACTGCCAGGTAACACTCAACACAGATCAGACACTGAAACAGAGGACGGCCAATGATGCCTCGTCCTAGTAAAAACTTTGGTAATGGTGTGAATATCAGGTCCTTTATCAATAGACATGATAAAGAACTCAGAGAGAACATAAATCTCACAAACAGAGAGATTGATGTTGAAGATCTCTGATGCAGCTCCACTTTGTGTGATAATGAACAGTAACATAGGTGTGTAAGAAGAGTAAACATGAAATGGAAGCCTGACACATACATTTATAGCATTTTTCTTTTTTTTTTTCTTTCAGAAAATGCATAGGTTGTGATGGATTGGTTGTGGTGGATTCCACGTGTATGGTAAAGTTCACTGTAGAGTTATTAATGTTCTTCTCTTTCACTTCCGTACTCCAAAATAAATAATATTGTGATGGTTATCTAAAGATACAAGTGTAAATGTACAAAGGTTATGATTAACTACTTCATTTCGTTATACTGTACTTGTACATGTGTAATGACAAATAAACTTGAAACTTGATTAGTGGTCAGACTGCATGTATTAAATCACATTAATTAAATCACATTAATTAAATCACAACCAGTTAAAATAAGATCTGAATCAGGTTTCAGAACAAATTTTATTCGATAACCTATCAATCTACCCCATAACCCTTAAAATATGACTCATATAAACAATGACATTGTTACATATCACACAGCACAATACAAGAAAAATTATTCCAATTAAAATAATAGTGTGTCACCTGAAGAGTGAACGCTCAGTCTCTCTGGAAGGACATACATCTGTGACTGTTTTATAGTCACACTTTACAGCTGTTAAAAGTACTTGTGCATGATTTTATATGCTAAAGAAATCCACAGTTCATCAGCTATATGCAAACAATAAGTGGAAACATTTGAAACATACTCAACTTCCGAAGCCAAACTGAACACATTTAAGCCACAGATGCAAGTACATGATTAATTATTTATTAAAAGACCCATACACAAGTCATTTTACATGTACTTCACACACTTTATACTGTATATAAATAATATCCATCCATATATCCGGATGGATGGATGGACTGAAACCTACAGCTTTGAGCTTCACATTTTTAATCACCCAATTTATCAAAACAGTAATGTGCTGGTCTGTCTTCCAAACATCCTTTTTGATTTTCATAATGTAGTCAATATGAATATGCACACAGATGCATTGAATATTTGTTTAGACAGCTAGCAAAAGAAATTGCATGTTATTAGCTTAGCATTAAATACATTTGCCTACATGTTGTGGTTAAAAACATATTGATATTTGCATACATTGCTTTACAGGCAGTCAGGCTTGAGGTTTGGGGTAGGATTAATATGTATATTATTATAACTATTAGGCTCAACATTTGCATGATTCCATGATCATTGCCCTGGAATCGAGTCATTTGACTAAAGTAGCCCATTAGTTTCAGTAGTTTGACTCTGAATGTACCATGGAAGTCAATAAAAATCACTAAACAATCAACTCAAAATCTAGTGTCATTCTACAAAAGACCTTAACTATAAATTCTAAATTTCCCATACAATAATATTAATTTCAATAATATGTTGATTTTATAGCCATAGTGTTTCAAGAAGCGTTCACCTGAAGCGTGAATGTTCAGTCTCTCTGGCTTAAATAAAATCAAACATGGAATTTTTTTTTAATAACTGTTTACATCCCCCAATGCTGCGGCCAAAAATACTGGAGCAATATCAGAAAGGAGTTTCTCAGAGAAAAACTGCAAAGAGTTTGAAGTTCTCATCATCTACAGTGCATAATATCATCCAAAGATTCAGAGAATCTGGAACAATCTCTGTGCGTAAGGGTCAAGGCCGGAAAACCATACTGGATGCCTGTGATCTTCGGGCCCTTAGACGGCACTGCATCACATACAGGAATGCTACTGTAATGGAAATCACAACATGGGCTCAGGAATACTTCCAGAAAACATTGTCGGTGAACACAATCCACCGTGCCATTCGCCGTTGCCGGGTAAAACTCTATAGGTCAAAAAAGAAGCCATATCTAAACATGATCCAGAAGCGCAGGCATTTTCTCTGGGCCAAGGCTCATTTAAAATGGACTGTGGCAAAGTGGAAAACTGTTCTGTGGTTCTTTTTGGAAAACTGTGACTGTCATTTTCCAACATGACGATGCCAGACCACATACTGCATCAATTACAACATCATGGCTGCGTAGAAGAAGGATCCGGGTACTGAAATGGCCAGCCTGCAATCCAGATCTTTCACCCACAGAAAACATTTGGTGCATCATAAAGAGGAAGATGCGACAAAGAAGACCTAAGACAGTTGAGCAACTAGAAGCCTGTATTAGACAAGAATGGGACAACATTCCTATTCCTAAACTTGAGCAACTTGTCTCCTCAGTCCCCAGACGTTTGCAGACTGTTATAAAAAGAAGAGGGGATGCCACACAGTGGTAAACATGGTCTTGTCCCAACTTTTTTGAGATGAGTTGATGCCATGAAACTTATTTTTCTCTTAAAATGATACATTTTCTCAGTTTGAACATTTGATATGTCATCTATGTTGTATTCTGAATAAAATATTGAAATTTGAAACTTCCACATCATTGCATTCTGTTTTTATTCACAATTTGTACAGTGTCCCAACTTGGAATCGGGTTTGTAATAGCCAGCTTTTCAATAACAAACAATGAAACACAACAGGGTGATAAGGACTCCGGCACAAAGCAGGTGATAAAAGGATTAATAACTCAACAAAATGCCACAGTTTTTTTTTTAAGAACAGAAGCAGAAGAGTTTTCCAGTCCGACACAGATAAAGTCCAAGTTGAACAAAACCAGCCAGCATAAAACAAATGTAACTAATTGACCAAAGGATCTGAATGAACTGCTGTGTCACAAGAGAGTGCAATCCAGTGATAATAAATGGAACATATGTGATAAACAAGCTAGCAGTAGTTACTCGTATGATGTAAAACGCTCTTCTCTTCATGTGGTTTTCCTCCTCTCTCTCTCTCCCTCTCTCTCCTGGTCCTGACTGCTTCAGAGCTCTGAGAACAGCCACAAGACAAAACAACTGGATGAAGAGGAAGAGGAGGAACTGCAGTGAGTAGAACCATATATACATATATATGGTAAATGAGAGAAAAATAAACATGCAGAACAAACAAATGCCAGAAATAAATATCCAGGCCGCAGTGCAGCAGATCACTCTATATCTGAGAGGTTTGAACTTCAGAAAGGTTACAGGACGAACCACTGCCAGGTAACGCTCAACACAGATCAGACACTGAAACAGAGGATGACCAGTGACAGTAAGCACAAATAAAAAATGTGTTAATGCTGTGAGACTTCGAAATGGAAACCATTTTGTGACTAGAATGAGCAAACAGTTCACAGAGAAAAGATCCCACAAATGGAGAGATTGAGGTTGAAAAACTCTAATGCAACTCCACTTCCTGTTCCAGTCATGATGAGCCATATAACATAGGAGTGTGCAGGAAGACCAGATATGAAGTTGAAGGTCAATATACAAACTTCTAATATGCCTATTTTCCAAATTGAAGATTCTGTAATGTTGGCAGGTGTATGAGGAGTGGTGAAGTTCTTCATTACTTCCATGTCTACTTTCTCCAGTAAGAACCAGAAGAACAAAGGAATAATGCTGCAGTTCTGATCTATGGAACAAAGAAGTCCAAATGTTCCAAGGGAAGTCTATTAAAAGCAGACAAAATATTGTAAGCAGTTGTAATGCCTAAAATATACACAGATTGCACTAATAGTAAATAAATGCACTATAGTTTTTAATACCATGCTATATAATATTTCATAGCTTAAGTTCAAATATAACATATATTTTGTTACTTTTTTTCAAAAATCAAACCTATTTTACTCAATCTCAAAGTAAGCATAGTTTGTCACCTGAAGAAGGGATGTTCTGTCTCTCTCGGATTGACATAAAGCTCACTGCTGTTATATATATAATCACTTCACAGCTGTCAAAACCCCATGTGTATACAATTTCATTTCCTAAACATCACTTAGGACACCGGCTATGCAAATGTCAAGTGAAAATCAGGAGGTTAAAAAGACAGACAATCTTGAGTAAACATGAATAGAACAACATTTTAATTCTCTGTGGAAGACTAATTTGAAAAATATTGAATATACATATACAGTATATTTACCAACTGACACACAATAAACTGTTATTTGCAGTATGTTCTTTGTTTGCAATATTGTACATATAATGAACACAATCGTTCATGTAAATTTAAAAGTTCAAATTAGTTTTCCACAGAGAATAATCATAAAGTATTCAGCAAATGTATTTCATTCACACAAATGTAAGGTTTAATGTGAACATCTCTGTGTCAAATGTCTAATTAGCAGGATTGACTGTTTCAGTAATTCAGTGAAAGCAAATATTGCATGGTGAGTACAGTTCAATCGATTGTATGTGGCATAATATTGTCCTCGGGAGCGGGCTCTGGGATCTCAGTCTCAGGGATTTCAGTCTCTGAAACAGATTCGAGGATTTCACTCACTGGACTTGGGAACTTCTCTCACTGGAACAGACTGAGATTTCAATCACTGAAACTGACTTTGTATGTGGGGACTGGAGAGGGGAAGATTTCTTCAGAGCCACCCAGATGGAGATAAATCGCATTTGTTAGTAGGTCAGTGCTGTTGGAAATCATCTTCCGGGCTTGAAGACTGGAAGGAATGTATAAGTTAGTCCCGATATTGTGAGACATGGAGGGCACGGTTGCAAGCTCGGGATAAGCTGAGGCACCCAAATGCTTTCTTCATCCATCCTTCTTCAACCAATACAAACCATTTAGCCTAAGTACATCGCTAATATAATCAACTAAGGGTATAACAAAACAGAAAGTAAACAAAAAAAGTTTTTTTTTTATATTATTTTTTTAATTGATAATACATAAACCATACAGGACAAGGAAAAGACTGAAACTGAGGGCTTGCGTACAGAGGGAAAACAAAGGATCTATCAAGTTAATAAGGCACAGGTGAATGGGATGAATCAATGAGACAAACTGGAAAATAAACTAAACAGACAAAAAAAAAAAAAAAGACAAAACATAACCCTGACATATACTACTAGTACACTGAAATTACTTGCTACATACTTAGAAAAATAGTATATTTATAAAACATATACTTAGAAAATATACTTGTACTTTCACTCTAAAAATGCTAGGTTGTTTCAATGCATTTGGGTCAGATATTAAACATTGTATAATTTTAAAATCTTGCTTATTACCTACAAAGCACTAAATGGTTTAGTTCCCCAGTACTTGAGCGAGCTTTTAACACATTATACTCCATCACGTCTATTGCGGTCTCAAAACTCTGGCCAGTTGATAACCCCCTAGAATATCAAAATCAACTGCAGGCGGTCGATCCTTTTCCTGTTTAGCACCTAAACTCTGGAACAGTCTTCCTAGCATTGTTTGGGAAGCAGACACACTCTGTCAGTTTAATCTAGACTAAAAACGCATCTCTTTACTATGACATACACATAGAACATTATCAATCTCTATTATTCAAATCAGTTAAATGATTGTTAGGCTGCATTAACTAGGTCAGCCGGAACCGGGAACACTTCCCATAACACCTGATGTACTTGTTACATCATAAGAAGAATGGCATCTACGCTAATGTTAGTCTCTCTGGTTATCCCGAGGTTTACTGCAGTCAGCCAGATCCGGGCCGTATCCAGATCAGATGGTGGACCTACACCTGGACATGACCAATGCATCCCTGAAATGTCTGCAGAGACCGTGTCAATTAAACTCCCCCTGTAAATGCCACATCGACACAACATCCTCATTAAACCCGTCTCCGGCATGACGACTCCAATCTTTCAAACAATCTTACGAATATCTATTTATCTAATGTGACTTAAGACATGCAATGTTGCCAGAATTATAATCATACACGGTTTGTTCGTCGGCCAGAGGAGAACTGGCACCCCGACTGAGCCTGGTTTCTCCCAAGGTTTTTTTTATCCATTCTGGCCCTGAAGGAGTTTTGGTTCCTTGCCACTGTTGCCTTTGGCTTTTGGCTTGCTCAGTTGGGGACACCTTAATTTCAACTATATAACCGATCTGCCCACATTGACACTATATGATAATTGAAATTAGCTGGATAACATCACCGTTTTCACCAGAGCGGCTGTACAGCCGAATGTCATGTTCCGTGTCATGCTTAGGGGCAGGAAAATGTAAAGTCAATATCCCTGCAATAACAGACTGGCGTGCATCCATAAATTATCATTCAAGTATGTTGTGCAAGTTTACTGCAACAATGGAGCTGCAAACTTCACATACTTTTGAAAATCCAGTGTTTAGATGATCGTGGTAAGCGCTCATTGTCACAGCTGTAAACCTGACAACATTCTTCTTTTACAAGGGGCTTAGGAGTTGCTGCATTTGTTTCCAAATGGACCATTAAAGAACACAACACACATCTTGCTGACATATAATTCAGCCAATCAGATTTTTAAACTTCTGAAGCGTTTCCAGATAAGTGTGCCATATGCACTAGTGATGTTAAGCAAGTAATCGGTTGAGCTGGTTCATTAATCGAACTGAATCGAACTTTAGTTCTGGGTTGATGACACAAGACGCAAAAGCCGAAGTAGCACATCTGACTAAAAAAAAGAATCGAAAGATACGGTTCAAACGTCTGTCGAAGTTTGCCTTTTTGAAAGGTGTCCTAAGGTGCTATTGAGGAATGCCTCAGCGTGACTTATCTGAAACAACTGTAGAATCACTGCAATCGTATTGGCTGGTGACATCAATACTAGAGCGACCAGGAAGTATATAAGGAGGGCCTAGAGAATATTTCCTGTCATCCTCTTATCGTCTTCAGGGACTGTTAGTTTGAAGCAATTTGTTCAAAATCAGGTAAGAATGGCTCGTGTAAGCAATTGCATTGAGCTCCAGGTAGATGATGTCCTAAGTGTCGGCCTGTTGTAAGGCCACCCTGACCATCATCCTGTGGTAAGTGCATGATTTCGCCACTTCCCGTGTTTTGTTTGTTTTTGTTTTTTTTTTTCCTGTGAATGAATTTTGGTCGACCAAGCATCTTCTATTAGGGTAGTTATTAAAATAAAATTTAGATGTTCTTCTCATCATGTGGTTTTCCTCCTCTCTGGATGGGGAAGAACAGAAAGAATTGCAGCGAGAAGAACCATGTATACGTGCTGTAGTATTGTGCAATATTACAATGAACATGGAGAACAAAAGGAGCTAAGTGTGATTATCCAGGCCGCAGTGCAACAGATCACACTATATCTGAGAGGTTTGTACTTCCAGAAAGGTTACAGGATGAACCACTGCCAGGTAACACTCAACACAGATCAGACACTGAAACAGAAGACGACCAGTAATGCCTAGTCCTTGTAGAAATGTCTTGGTAGTGTATGTAACCTTAGTTCCCTGAAAAGGAACGAGCGAGATGTTGCTTCAAATGAGAAACTTCTCAAAACTTCCTCAATAGGCTTGAAGGAGCAAAAAAGGTCTTCAAATACTATGGCCAGGTCCCAAGCCAGCCTCAAGGTGCCACAAAGGAAACGGGCAACAAAAGGATGTCTCCCCAAAGATACACCACCCAAATGAGTGTGGTAAGCAGCTAAGGCATACAAACCCGATTCCAAAAAAGTTGGGACACTGTACAAATTGTGAATAAAAACAGAATGCAATGATGTGGAAGTTTCAAATTTCAATATTTTATTCAGAATACAACATAGATGACATATCAAATGTTAAAACTGAGAAAATTTATCATTTTAAGGGAAAAATAAGTTGATTTTAAATTTCATGGCACAACACCTCAAAAAAGTTGGAACAAGGTCATGTTTCCCACTGTGTGGCATCCCCTCTTCTTTTTATAACAGTCTGCAAACGTCTGGGGACTGAGGAGACAAGTTGCTCAAGTTTAGGAATAGGAATGTTGTCACATTCTTGTCTAATACAGGCTTCTAGTTGCTCAACTGTCTTAGGTCTTCTTTGTCGTATCCTCCTCTTTATGATGCACCGAGTGTTTTCTATGGGTGAAAGATCTGGACTGCAGGCTGGCCATAATTGATGCAGTATGTGGTCTGGCAATGTTATGTTGGAAAATGCAAGGTCTTCCCTGAAAGAGACAACGTCTGGATGGGAGCATATGTTGTTCTAGAACTTGGATATATTTTTCAGCATTGATGGTGCCTTTCCAGATGTGTAAGCTGCCCATGCCACACGCACTCATGCAACCCAATACCATCAGAGATGCAGGCTTCTGAACATCTCTGAAAAATGGACTGTGGCAAAGTGGAAAACTGTTCTGTGGTAAGACCAATCAAAATTTGAAGTTCTTTTTGGAAAACTGGGATCAGAGATGCAGGCTTCTGAACTGAGCGCTGATAACAACTTGGGTTGTCCTTGTCCTCTTTAGTCCGGATGACATGGTGTCCCAGTTTTCCAAAAAGAACTTCAAATTTTGATTGGTCTTACCACAGAACAGTTTTCCACTTTGCCACAGTCCATTTTTAATGAGCCTTGGCCCAGAGAAAACGCCTGCGCTTCTGGATCATGTTTAGATATGGCTTCTTTTTTGACCTATAGAGTTTTAGCTGGTAACGGTGAATGGCACAGTGGATTGTGTTCACTGACAATGTTTTCTGGAAGTATTCCTGAGCCCATGTTGTGATTTCCATTACAGTAGCATTCCTGTATGTGATGCAGTGCCGTCTAAGGGCCCGAAGATCACGGGTATCCAGTATGGTTTTCCGGCCTTGACCCTTAGGCACAGAGATTGTTCCAGTTTCTCTGAATCTTTGGATGATATTATGCACTGTAGATGATGAGAACTTCAAACTCTTTGCAATTTTCTCTGAGAAACTCCTTTCTGATATTGCTCCACTATTTTTGGCGCAGCATTGGGGAATTGGTGATCCTCTGCCCATCTTGACTTCTGAGAGACACTGCCACTCTGAGAGGCTCTTTTTATACCCAATCATGTTGCCAATTGACCTAATAAGTTGCAAATTGGTCCTCCAGCTGTTCCTTATATGTACATTTAACTTTTCCAGCCTCTTATTGCTACCCGTCCCAACTTGTTTGGAATGTGTAGCTCTCATGAAATCCAAAATGAGCCAATATTTTGCATGATATTACAAAATGTCTCATTTTCAACATTTGATATGTTATCTATATTCTACTGTGAATAAAATATAAGTTTATGAGATTGCATTCCTTTTTTATTCACAATTTGTACAGTGTCCCAACTTGGAATCGGGTTTGTAGTTTCCTCGTAGACAAGCTCTGGAATGGAGGATGGTCTCAACAACCTCAGTTGAGAGACCTCAATTTATGAGCTGGGCCTCCTCAGAGGTCAAGCCCACAGTTTCCACAACTCTGGGTGGGATGAAGAATTGACCACCTTGCCTGAGAGAGTAGGTAAGAACTCTCTTCCAGAACTCCCGGGAGCAGAGCAATCAGGGCAAAAGCATAAGACCTAGCCTTTGCCATGTCTGTACCATAGCGTCCAGCCCAAGAGGAACTGGATGAGTGAGGGAGAACCATAATGGACATTGTGTCATCTTTAGAGATACAAACAGAACTATTGTGTATGTGACTTTCTTCTTTCAGACTTAAATAATTATATTAATCAGAGTTATATTAACCCTTAAATGCATTACTGCTTTGCCAATAATTCTTACTTATTAAAGTCTTTAGCGACTCGGATCTATATATAAAATGGATAGATCTCTACCTGACGTGATAATATATAAAAACCCTGATATTAGAGTAACAATCACAGAAGAATAAAATAAAACATATTTAGTTACCTTTTGGAGCTTGGAAGGGTTCAGTTTGATCAGATGTTTGATACCATTGTAAGGTCCATCCGTTAGCCCAAGGGCGGAATCTAACGGCCTGGTCGAAGGACTTCTGCGTGTTCGCCTTCTCAGCACTTCTGTTGGATTCACTTAATTTATGACCATCGAATTTTAAATCTGACTCCATGAATAATTTGATCTTACTCCAATTCTTTGTAACTTTGTTACATTTGTTACATTGTAACTTAACAGCTGATCATAAGTTTAGTTGTGATTTAATTTAGATCTTTGATTTCTCTTAGTATCTCTTAATTTCAAATACTCGTTCCTCCATGGGACCCGGAGTCGCTCAGAGGATAATGCTCGCGATTATAATTACATTACCTCACGGACGCTATAAATTAGTCAGTTCTGAGATTACAGAGGATTACAGAGTGAACTATTTTACCTTTAAGTGAGTCGCATAAATGCTTACTCATAACAGAAAGTGTAATTTTAGCAATAGTCACGAGAGCTGTAACTTGATAATAACAGTGACACCCAGAAATCAGATTGTCCCTCATGCTTAGCGCCATGCTCCGGTCATGGGGTCCTCGGTATGAATCTGCCCTGACAGAGAGATTTACGGAAACTCCTACAACTCCTCATGCGACACTACTTGAGTAATGATTTATGAAAAATACAGAATAAATCAAGATTAACATTTATTTTGGCCAGACAGAACTTAAAGAACATAATTAAACATGAATCCATGGTACACAACTTTCAGCATAAAATACAATTAAGTAATATGAAAATAGTTTCAAAGAGTCATATCTGGCACAATACATACAGCGTGTGTGAGTGTCTCTTATGACACTGACACAACACTGCATGGGGGCTTCTGTCTACAGAATGTTCCCCAAATGGCAGCCCTGCTACCCTTCCTTAAATACCCAGACCAGAACAAAGGGTTGTAACTATTTGCAACACAAACACCTAGTTTGGGGGGAGAAGATCAGATATCTTTGGAGAGACCACTCAAAAGAGAACACAAGTCTCATATGTTTCAATCTTTCTAACCCTATCAGTGACTTCAGTGATGTTGAGACCATTTTACCAATCGCACTATGACCTTTAAAAAGACACCAGACATGAAAGGGATAAAACAATAGATTCACAAGATAAATCATATGTAGTATATCTGCATTCTGGGACTTGAATCAGGGGGAAGGGGGAAAGGGAGGTAGAGAGGGGAGAGGGTTTTGGTCAGGGCGGTGTCCTACAGTTTCTCTGTGAGATCTTCTCTTCAGATTGAGTTTTATTGTTTTAATGCAGGGTGTTGGATCTCAGCTTTTGTCTTAGCAGTAAAACCGGTCCTTACAGAGCGACCCTGGCCCCTTGGGACAAATTCATATGAGTTTCAAGGGGACATATTTGGATATTCCTGTTTCCATATTTTGGATGTTGTTTCCGTAGTGTTCATGGTGCTGATCCTTGTTAACAGCACAAGTCCATGGGTGCAGGAATCAAGTAGTCACCTGAAATAGCAACATTAAGACAGGCTGAACATGAAGATGAAAACACTGCAAAACACACCTCTGGCACAGTCCCTTTAGGTGTAGGCGTACTGCGCCAATTGGACAGGATATCTATGATCCTGTTGGTCAGGTTTGCTTCCACCAGCACTTGATTGTGATAGTTTTCAGTCTGTAGAATGACTTGTTGTCCCAAGTCTGTTGTGTCCATCAGCATGAGCAGAACGTGTCAGTGGAAAGTGTCTTTACACTTTGAGGAAGCATCTGTGTCCTGTCCTCCCAGGATTCTTAGGTAGCTGACCCTTTGAGAAGTCCTTGGTCACCTTCAAGCAGAAGGTTTGGTTTGCCAGGCAGGTCAGATCTCCACGGGTGAAGGAATGGTTTCACTGATGAAGCTCCATTGTGTGTGAGACACCTGAACAACTTCTGAATAACCATGCAATAATTGAACACTGATGACTTTCTGGTTATTGTGAGATGGGAAAAGAGAGTTGTTGGATAAACACAAGAACATAAGAATAACAACACATGATAAACTCATGTCAGAAGTGCGAGTGGTAAATACGGTCTCATTTCTCAGGGTCAAATATTTAGTGAGGTCTCATTTGATAGCCAGATTCTTCACTACCACTGACATGGAAGTGGAATTTAAACGTGGTCTGGATGAATTACAGGAAGGGTAACAAAACATCAATATAACAAGTATATTTACCAGAAGTATGCATAATCAAAATATATCACATAATTAAACATGGAATTACACAATTTAATAATTGTTATTATAAAAGTGTCTATATCAGTTGGTTTTTACTTTCAAATCATTACTGAAAGCTAATATTTCAATCAAATCACTTAGAGAATGAGATTTACAGAAACAGAGATTTAAAATCTCTAGTTTAGCTTTTGCACTCATCTTCTGTGCATTTGATGTACAGGCTAAGACACACTCAATAAGGCAGGTCTGACTGAGAATTGTTTTATTAATTGATAGAAATGCCTGCACTCTGCATCTAACTCTTTTAGATATATTTTCATTGTCATTAGTGATATGTTGGAAACTAGGGGCCCTCCCAGTTTGCAACAATACCACTGACTGGACATAATAAAGATTTTGTCCATCAATTTACTAATCAATTAATTGTCAATCAATTGATGTGTGTTGATAGCCATGCACATGTTTTATGCACCTTACATGGAATACATATAGGAAGTTGACATGGCTGTAAGCCATAAACTTGTTCAACCTAACTGAAAAGGAATTATGAAAATAATTGCCCTTGTCCTATATGTATGAAGGTGAATAATGTATGATAGATTTGCATTATATTAATGATTTTGCCCTGGATAGTCCTATGATCTATTCCAGGTAGAGATGTTGTACGATTTTAGAGTTAAAGGTGTGTGTGTGTGTGTGTGTGTGTGTGTGTGTGTGTATGTTGTGTATAGGAGATGGGTGGTGTCTATCCTACCATAATCTGTGTTGTATAATTTAGTTCCAGTTTTTACACTGGGAAGCCATGTAGCTATGTGTGCTGTGGGGTGTGAATGGCTTCATGAAGTATCTTCACTCCCATCTCCTATGTTAAGTTGTGTGTGTGTATCCTGGCTGATGCCGGCCAGCCCAGACCCTTGTGGAGTCTGGGTCTGAAGAGTGGCAGCCATCAGCCTGAAAGGAAAACAAACACAGAGAGAGAAACACAGTCTAATATTGGACCTTTACACAAATTTCACTAAGATAGATGGTGCTATCTTATTTTTTCTTTAATGGCCTTAGCCAGACAGTTGTTGCATATGGCTTTAACCTGTTAAGGTTTTATGCCATTATGAGAGAATTTGTTTTAGTTTACAAAGACATGGATCATCATCATGATTATGTTTCTGTAAAGGAAAAAGGTCAAATAAACTGATTTATAATGGTCAGGTCTGACTGCTGGTGTGTAAATGCAGTCGGACCCGTTACACCTTAAGCTGTTGTTGCAGTTGTGTTTACACAATCTGCTGTATTGTGATCATTATCACACTCAGGTCCCCTGGGGGGATCTCTTTGAATGATGCTGTTTATACAAGCCAGATCTGGGTTTAGAGCAACAGGTTCTTTGGTATTTATGGTGTCTTTCAAACTCTTGACCATTTGGATCTCTGTGGTGTGTATCCTGTGGAGTCAATGTCTGAGATTAACATAACACACAGCTTTTCATTACATTCCCGGTAAATAACTTTCCGATCAGATCCCATCCCATCTAACGCTCCCAGTGAGAGAGGTTGCTAAAACTTGCACCCCTTTGTTTGTCATTGCATCACAATGGAAAGCTCGCACCTCCTCTCTCTCCCTGGGTTTGAGATTGGAATGTAAATGATTAGGTCTTGAATGAATTCAGCCTATTCAAGTTACAGCAATCAGGTTAATCATTTAACTGGGCATTGTAATTTTTCTCATTAAAGATTCTTGCACAAATAGAAGGTAAAGAAGTTCTTTCTCTTTAGGTTTTTCACTTCAGTTTTCTTTCTTAACATTAGTTTCTTTAACCATCTATGTTCTCCTTCCCATCATTTCAACACTGATAGTGCTCTTGCCGTCTTGTTCCCTACCTGCACATCCCATCTTTCTACATTCTGATCCTTCTTCTACTCCTTCAACAATCTTTCATCCTCTAAATAATGCTGAATCATCATGAGATCAAAAGCCATTCCTAGCCATTATAATATAATTTACATTATAATCATAATATAAATCATATTATATTAAAATAGTATGAATTAAAAAATAATTTTATTTGCTGGTCTCAAGAGAGGGTCTCTGCTGAGCCATTTGTCCAGAACCATTTGTTATAATCTCACTGATCTTTTCAGATTGGCCCTGCAGCTCCTGCTGTGCTGGCGGGATCATTGTGTGACAGCAACAAGACCAAACTGGAAACCAGTCATCAACTTAGATGCTGTGGACGTTCAATAAACTGCAAACACTGAGCGCATGGGTCAAATCATTGCTCAATTTAAAGATTTTGTGACTACACAATATAGAATTGGGCACAATTTTCTTATTTTTAGATATTATCAATTGCATTCTTTGGAGAATCTATTTGCATATAAAAAGAAAGGTTTGACAAAGACAGGTCTGATGAAGAAAGACAAAGTTCATCTTTGTTCTGTTAATTTTCTCAGTCTCTTTTGAGACACTAATAAGCACACACAAGTGCAGCGATTCCAATGTCTGAAATAAGACCATAGTAAAGCGCTATATTTCACAACACATTTATAATTGTGACATCAGTCCTGACTCAGTTTGTCCACCTTCACATTTTACACACAAAGGATTGTAGTGAGATATTTTCCAGTAAGATTTTGTTCACACGTTAACGTGGCCATTTTTTTTTTCTTTGCTGTGTTGTAGCAGCAAAGCAAATAAACAAATGTAACTGAACCTTTAATTTACAGCCTTCTTTTGAGTACCGAAATAAAATTTCCTCTCTTGCTGCGTATGCAAACAAGGAGAATTTTAAAGCAAGGGATATCATTTCTACTCTACGCTGTTGCTTTCATGTTCCTGATAAGCACTTTGGTTGTCTAATTCTCAAGCCTTCATCAGTTTATACAGTATTCAATATATTCCCAACATTTCTAAAAGCAAAAAAATGGACTTACCATCACAGCTGAAGAAAAGAGAAGGAAATCACCTCTTGCTTGTTGTAATCCCAATACTTTGCTGAAAAGACACTCGCATCCTGGAGATCACGTCGGGGTCACCATTTTGTAAGGTCCATCCGTTAGCCCAAGGGCGAATCTAACGGCCTGGTCGAAGGACTTCTGCGTGTTCGCCTTCTCAGCACTTCTGTTGGATTCACTTAATTTATGACCATCGAATTTTAAATCTGACTCCATGAATAATTTGATCTTACTCCAATTCTTTTGTAACTTTGTTACATTTGTTACATTGTAACTTAACAGCTGATCATAAGTTTAGTTGTGATTTAATTTAGATCTTTGATTTCTCTTAGTATCTCTTAATTTCAAATACTCGTTCCTCCATGGGACCCGGAGTCGCTCAGAGGATAATGCTCGCGATTATAATTACATTACCTCACGGACGCAAATTAGTCAGTTCTGAGATTACAGAGGATTACAGAGTGAACTATTTTACCTTTAAGTGAGTCGCAAATGCTTACTCATAACAGAAAGTGTAATTTTAGCAATAGTCGAGAGCTGTAACTTGATAATAACAGTGACACCCAGAAATCAGATTGTCCCTCATGCTTAGCGCCATGCTCCGGTCATGGGGTCCTCGGTATGAATCTGCCCTGACAGAGAGATTTACGGAAACTCCTACAACTCCTCATGCGACACTACTTGAGTAATGATTTATGAAAAATACAGAATAAATCAAGATTAACATTTATTTTGGCCAGACAGAACTTAAAGAACATAATTAAACATGAATCCATGGTACACAACTTTCAGCATAAAATACAATTAAGTAATATGAAAATAGTTTCAAAGAGTCATATCTGGCACAATACATACAGCGTGTGTGAGTGTCTCTTATGACACTGACACAACACTGCATGGGGGCTTCTGTCTACAGAATGTTCCCCAAATGGCAGCCCTGCTACCCTTCCTTAAATACCCAGACCAGAACAAAGGGTTGTAACTATTTGCAACACAAACACCTAGTTTGGGGGAGAAGATCAGATATCTTTGGAGAGACCACTCAAAAAGAGAACACAAGTCTCATATGTTTCAATCTTTCTAACCCTATCAGTGACTTCAGTGATGTTGAGACCATTTTACCAATCGCACTATGACCTTTAAAAAGACACCAGACATGAAAGGGATAAAACAATAGATTCACAAGATAAATCATATGTAGTATATCTGCATTCTGGGACTTGAATCAGGGGAAGGGGAAAGGGAGGTAGAGAGGGGAGAGGGTTTTGGTCAGGCGGTGTCCTACAGTTTCTCTGTGAGATCTTCTCTTCAGATTGAGTTTTATTGTTTTAATGCAGGGTGTTGGATCTCAGCTTTTGTCTTAGCAGTAAAACCGGTCCTTACACCATCATCACTGTCCTTGTCAGAGCTCATTTGCCAGTACATTCAGCATCTGGCTCATATTCGATCTCTCTCATTTTCAACATCTTAAATCATATTTGAAAAATATTTTGATCACTGACAGCTTCTTGACCAGATCCATCATCAAGTGACAGTGACAGTAATATTTGAATGTGTTCAGTACTTGCTCTGCAGTAAATCGCTGAGCCATTCCAAGTTTTGCAGATTACAATTATTATTGTTTCGCGTATCAGACATTGCCACCTTGTGGAATAAAGGCGAATTACACATTTCGTCATTATAGATTAATTTATTGTTGTGCAGAAAAAAATATACGTACAATCATACACACCTCGGGTCGTTAGCGACCCTATACAATTTTGACAAAAAAACTACTGGAAAATTAGGCATTCAATTATAATTTTATATTTATTTTCCTTGTTATATTGTTTATAATGGATTGAGGAATACTAAGAAGGTTGATGTCTAACTTTTAAAATAATAATGAGGAGGAGGGTAGTGAATGACGTCCCGGGTCGCAAGCGACCGAAGTATACATTAAGGGTTAATAAAAACCTGATGCTTCGAGCTTTATAATGGCAGTGAATTGCAACCAACAGCTATAAACCCAAAAAGTGAACACATCCATCATAAAAGTTTTCCACACCTCTGGGAGTTAATAAATGCCTTCTGATCTTATAACTGTTGGTTGCAATTCACTGCCATTATAAAGCTCAGAAGCATCAGGGTGTTTATTAATATAACTCTGATTGTATTTGTTGAAAGAAGAAAGTCACTTTAGGACTTGATTCAGATTAAATAACTCAAAGGGGTACTGAATTACAGTGAAAGAACCAAATCATATAATAATAATAATAATTCAAAATTAATATTTAACACTTTATCAACTATTCGTCCACCGATATGTTGAAATTACAGTATTTTATCAGTCTCGAATTGTGATACTACCCGTGGCTAATGGCAATATCATTAACTTTGTTCACTCTCTGTGAGCTTAGGGAACAAAATCAATCAGTTTGAGGCAGTAACTTATAAGCACAAGAGACTTGTATATTTTAGATGAAAAATGGATACAAGGTTTATCTATCTATTCAATACACAAACTAAACTAACAAAAACACACACAGAGTACACATTCATACAGTAAAGGGAGATGTGATATTGCTAACGGAAAAGAACGAGTCTCAAGTGTCTAGCGTTAGACACTTTTCTCAGCCGCCACCCATAAGAATCAGTACACTAGCAATATAATCTTAGCTTGTCTGCTAGACAAGATTTCACCAGCTCAACCAGAATGTAGTGTTTGTGATGCTCCTGGGAGTGCGGCCTTTCTCTGGATGATGTTGCTGCGGTGCTGATTGGTTGGCGGCAGATGATGTTGCGTTTGAGGACAATGCTCTGGTTTGATGAATGGATGGATGGCTTCACGGAGGACACATCGTATGCCTCTTCCTGGTCAAGCGTTGCTGTTGCTATGCAATGGGCTTTCTCTGTATCTCGGTGGGCATCCGCTGGATGCGTTTCCTTGAGATTTTCTTTGGCGAGATTCAAAACAGAGTTGAATGAAGTTTCTGGAGTGCAATGATACGTGTAGGCAGATGGATGACAATGCCAGCACGAATCAAAGCAGCAGCAAGGGTCGCTGCAGAGCACGCGGCAAAATTTATTATAAGCGTGTCAACCAACTTTTTGAGATGTGTTGATGCCATGAAATTTAAAATCAACTTATTTTTCCCTTACATTTTGTCAGTTTAAATATTTGATATGTCATCTATATTTGTATTCTGAATAAAATATTGAAATTTGAAACTTCCACATCATTGCATTCTTTTTTATTCACAATTTATACAGCGTCCCAACTTTTTGGAATTGGGTTTATAAAAAATAAATAAGTCATAAGTCAAATCTATGGTCATATTCAAAATCTCTGTTGAAAAAAAAAAAAAAAAGTTGTCCATAACTCTTAATCTACAATATGTCTGCTAATCATGATTGATAGTTTTGCATATCACTGAATGGAGTAAACAAATGAAGTCAAAAAGAGAGTTTGTTTTTGTAGTCTGACTTCAAAGTTGTTGCAATGATATATCAAGGATGTCATATTACACAAGGCATAAGCAAATGCATGTGGTTGAAAAATGATTGATGTTCATTCAAATGTTCTAAAACATTTGAATAGAACTTTGAAATTGTGTGAATTTCCTTCTGTGGACTACAATGGAAAACAAATAATAAATTAATGCATTTTTAGTTTAAAAAAAAAAATCACTTACATTTAAAGTGACTTGTGGCAATGCATTTAAGGAATGCATTTTACCAGGGTTTACCCCTGTTCAGCTGTGAAAAAAATTAGCTTGTCTGCTTTTAATTTTTTTTTTTTTTTTAAGGAAAAAAAAAAAAATACTATGACAGGATATTGATATAATTTAATAACTGTTACAACCTTCAAACTTGAACATTTGTGAAACCACATAATATTCCAGCTGAAACTTTAAAGGCCTATTTTTTAACGATCTAAGCACATGGTCTAAAGCCTATGGCACAAGTACATTATTTATTTATATATATATATATATATAAAATGCACTTGTGCCGTAGGCTTTAGGCCATGTGCTTAGATAGATAAAATAGAGCCTTAAAGTTTCAGCTGGATCAATAATATTAATTAAAAAATTTTCCTAACTGTTATGAAAGTTGATCAGTAAAAATAATTAATTACACATTTTTGACAAATGAAAGCAGGAAAGTTTTTCAGCATGGCACAGATAAAGAACAGGTTGAACAAATCCAGCCAGGAAAAAACAAAGCATCCCAATAAACCAAAGTGCATGAATATTCTGTTTTGTCACAATGGTAAAGAGTCCTGTGATAGTATATGGGACATATATGATAAAAATGTTCACAGTAGTTATTAGAATGATATTAAACGCTCTTCTCTTCATGTGGTTTTCTCTCTCTCTTCCTCTCTCTCTCCTGGTCCTGACTGCTTCAGAGCTCTGAGAACAGCCACACAGCAGAACACCTGGATGGAGAGGAAGAGGAGGAACTGCACGGAGAAGAACCATGTTTGTTCTACTGTATTCAGTGGGAGGAATATAGAGAAAAAAGAGCCAAGAGTGATTATCCAGGCCACAGTGCAACAGATCACTCTATATCTGAGAGGTTTGAACTTCAGAAAGGTTACAGGATGAACCACTGCCAGGTAACACTCAACACACATCAGACACTGAAACAGAGGACGACCAGTGATGGCTAGTCCCATTAAAAAACAAATTAATGTTGTGAGACTTGAAAACCAAAAAGACAGTAGAAAAGTCAAACAATTCACACAGTTACCAATCTCACAAACAGACAGATTGAGGTTGAAGAACTCTGATGAGCCAGATAATATAGGAGTGTGTGGGAACACCAAACAGGAAACCAAAACTGTGTGCATAAATATCCAGAATGTCCAATAGCCCAAAGGAATAAGTTGTAGATGATTCAGGTGTGGTGAGGTTCAGTGTAGAGTTGTTCATTTTCTTCTTGCGTTCTCAATCATAAATAGTTGCAACAGTGATCTATTGGAAAACAGAAGAGCAAATGTACTAAGCAAAAAGCCAAAACGAACTGACTCAAATTTAAATCTTCAATATCTCCCAGTCTCCAATTGTACACACTCATAAATTAAATCAATTTTACCAGATCTTTCCAATAATTTCATGTCCAGGGAATTTTAAGTGACATTGTTATTAAACAAATGCATCACAAACCATAATTATATGCAATAATTTAAACTAATTATATAAAACCTGGTTTCACAGACAGGGCTTAGATTAAGCCAGGATTAGGATTTAGATTAATTACAACAGCTTTTATAAAAATGCCTTAGAAACAAAACACCACTGGTTTGCATCATGAGATAATACTGGTATATTTTAAGATCTGTCAGTGAAAGTTGCTTTCAGTTGAAACAGCTCAAACATGCATTTTAGTCTGGGACTAAATTTAAGCCTCGTCTTTGAAACCGGGGCTATAGTACCCAAAAGATCGTCTTCAAAATTGTACGATTCTATTCATTATTCTAAAACAAATGTATTGCATTTCTTAGCCTGAAGTCACAAACAAAACATGTTCTGTTATATTTCTGAGAGGAGACAAAACACTTTAGCAGCATTTTACTCATTCAGCTAATTTATCAAATTCACCCATAACACTTAAACTACATATGGTATTCACACTCATGTTTTTGCATATTATTGAAAAGAAAAACAAACAAATCCGTTGAAAATGAGAATTTGTCACCTGAAGAGTTAAGGTCCAGTCTCTCTGGATGTAAATCACACTGTGCTGTTTTTCTAGTCTCGCATTACAGCTGTCACAAGAATATTTGTGCATAGCTTTATATGCAACACATCAATCAAAACATGCAAACACATGCACAAGATTCAAAATGATTGATGGTCTTCTATTCGAATGGCTTAAAACATTTAAATAGAAATGGAACGGAAAATTGTGCATTTCTTTTCTGCGGACAGTTTAATAAAAGAAATGGCACTATATACAGCACATAACATTAAAAGACCTTCAGGTCTTTCTCGTCTCAGCTATGGTCTGTGTTCATGACAAGGTACCAAGGCAGAAGCGTTTCAGGTTACTTGACAGTAACCCTGTTAAAAACTCTGAAAAAAGCAGGAATGAGATGTAGCGCTGAGTTAGCTGTGAAGAATGTGTGCAAACACTCCAATGAAATTGTCCAGGCACATCCTCAGTGCGGCAATGAAGCGCAGAATGTTCCTGCTTTTTCAGGGAACAGGGTTATAGTCAAGTACACTTCCCTTTCAAAGGCTTCTCTCTATGCTGCGCTTAGTAAGCGTATTGGGCAAGAGAATACCAATAAGGCTGCACTGGAGGTGTCTGGACCCTTCTCGGTTGTGTAGTGTAAGAACACAAAAGGTCTCACACATGAGCGCAAGATGTTGACTCTAGGACATGAGAGCCCAGAGTAGCATGAACATCCAAGCTGTAAAACCTTATGAATGTGTGAGGAGAGGACCAGCCTGCCGCATCACATACTTCTTGAAACATACTCCCAAAAGCTTGAGAGGAAGCGACCCCCCCCGCCCGATCGGTGTACATTCTCAAGTTAAGTATACAACAGGGCTAAAGGCACACCTTAAGATGTGCTAAATGTGCTTTTTCACTATTCCTATAATGTATGATATACAGAAAAATATATATGTTTGTATTTAACATTTATGGAGCAACAGATTTTGTGTGAATATAAATCATAAAAGTTGTTTATTTTGTTTAAAATTCTTAAAAATGGGGTGACGACATGACTGCCCCACACATGGGGCAAAAGGCTCACAGTATTAATACAAATACTTCAGCTAAAATAATGTTTTTAATAATGTCTAAGTTAATACTTGTCCAAAACAATCACTTTAGCAAAGTTTGAACTATTTTCTGTTTGTTTTGATGAATAAAATAATTCATTTTGATCAGTAAATATGCTGTCATTAAAATATGTTAATATAGAAATATATCTGAAAAAATATAGAAACAAAATCTTTTAAAAAGTAAAGATTCTGAAAGCATTGGAGATAATAATTTAATATAGATTTACAGTAGGGACAATAAATAATTTTATTATATGATATGATTATATCACATCTTTAAATCTGATGGTTTCATTATAAATATGGTGATTATCTAGAGATAAGGTGGACACCCAACTTAATATATGATACTTACAATCTGAATCTAACCATGTCATGTCAACAAATGTTAAAGTCAGCCGCTGTTTATGATCATGTTAAATATGGAGCCTTTTACCCCAAACACCATACTTTACATATTCTTCTGTTATTGAAAAACTGTTGCTTTAATTACCTTGAACAAAACTGACAAACATTAACAAGACCTTTGTTTCAAAATATATTCAATCATTTTAGCGATTCTTATTCGCTCCTTAAATCTACAACATTTTTAAAAACATCAAATATTAGATCAAATGAGCGCAGAATCAACTTTGCGCTGCTGCCTGTGATCGCGTCAAAGATCAGACACATTTCCACGTGCATCTTGAAAAGCGGATGTTCCCTTTCAGTCGGTCACGTTCGACATACGTCGGACGTCACCGACGAATTGGGGATCACTTCAGGGAGCCCCTATCAGCTTCGAGACTTAGAGAACAGGCCAATGAGAATTGGCGTGCGAGATTTGCATCTCGCGCTCCGCCCCGCAGTGCGGGTATAAACGGAAGTGAAATGCAGCGCACCTTTATCATTCACTTCGGAGCCGAACACGGTGTTGATGAAGAAGACTGTTCCTGCTTCAGCAGAGAGAAAGAGAGAACGACAGAAGAAGCTTCTTTGAGTGCTGAGTGGGATGGCACGATCAGCGGCGGCCGCAAGCTCCCTGATACAGTGATAAACTGCTCTTTTCACAGCACTGTTTGGTCTGTTGGTTCGGTGAGGGCGTTCCCAATGGTGAGTGCATACACAGGCTGCACTACTCTCCTGTGTTTTGCGCTGTCGTTCCCTGGGTGCTTCAGCACATTTAAAAGAGCACATTTTCTTCTAAAGAGCAGCGCGGGTGTGACACTGCGTCTTTTTCAAGACATCATTCCACCCGTGCGTTTCTGGGTGCGGTTGTTTCCTGTCCTTATTGACGGCCACGAGCCCTCTCGCATAACTATGTTGAGATTGCATTCGTGGGTGGTCCATGTACTCTAAGGAGAACGGGATCACGTCGGCGCGCTGTTAGTCTCGCCTTCCCCGTGAGGGTTTGAGTGTTCAGTGCGCCGTGTGCCGTCGAGCTGCCGCTGACAGCGCGGGTTGTCACGGCAACCCAGTGCGCGTCACTCGGCACTCTAGATGCGCGGTCGAGACTATGAAACCTCAAACGGGGTTGAGTCCCTTCGCTTATACCCCGATCTAGTGTCTTTTCTGGTGCACCAGAAAAGGGGCTACTTTGGCTGATAAGCCTGGGTGATCTGAGGATTACAGTGGGGCTTCCCTGCAGAGCACATCTCCGTGGGCCCCCCACTCCTCTAGCGCATTGCAGCATGCTGAGACTGTGTTCGTGGGTGTTTCATGTTCTCTCATGAGAGCATGACCACGTCGGCGCGTTGTTCATCTTACCCTTTTCATAAGTGTTTTAGTGTTCAGCGCACCGCACGTGCCGTGCCGTCTCACGGCCACGCTCACTAACTCGCATGCCTGCTGGTAGCTTACAAATGGGATTGCTGGTCCTAAAAAAAATAAATAAATAAATAAATAAATAAATAAATAATTAAAGGGACCTAGCGTTTCATTTGGGGCTCTAGCAGAGGACAGATGTCAATCGCTGCATCGGAGAGAGGACTGTTATGTGTTGAAAATGAAGATTGTGCTGAGATTCCCACTATAATAGTGGATGTTTCATGCTGAATCAGATTCATACTTGACAGTCATGCTTCCCTGGGTGGCTGGGGCATAGCGCAACGCATAAATCTCCTTGCCCGCCCCCTTGCCTTTTTCCCGGATGTGCATTGGAAAGCTTTAGCAGTGTGGAACCGCTTTGCACCAGAAAATCGAACGCCAAAGGGGCCATAGCCTGTATAAAGTTTTCCTCTCTCTCACTACCCTCATCAGGTGGGGTGGCAGTGCCACTGGCAGGCTGCCTCCGCCCAGCACTCTTCGTGCATAAGGGTAGTTCTGAGCTGAGGTTGAGCTGCGCACAGTGGCTTTTATATTTAAAGTCACAGCGCTGGCCCTCGGCCAGGCGATGTCCAGAAACACCATCGGCGACCCCTCAGTCTGCTCGTCGCCATGGGCACCGGATTTGGTTAAGAGCTGCTCTTCCCGGAGGAGGGCCGGGTGAGGAGAATCATTGGTAAATTCTGTTCCGCCACTGGTGTCAAATACAACCAGTGGTACCCAAATTCTAAAGAGCAGTTCCAATACCTCTGGGTGCCAGGAGAGTGTGCTCGGCGGTGTTCGACGCTTCCATGCCTCGTCACCTCAGGCGCTCTCTCCTATCGCCAGCAGGGGTGCCGGCTGTGTCTGGGACGCACACAAGTGGCTTCCCCACACTCGTGCACCCCCTCAGTGGAAGCAGGTAAGTGTTGCACAGCACACTCAGACCCCACCTTGGGCCGCTCCCATGCCGTCCGTGTCGGGTCCCTGCGTGCCGCTGCGCTGCCCCGCTGCGGGCACGTCTGTGGTGCCGTTGGTCCCGCTTGCACAGTTCTTGGGAGCCTGCCTAGCGCTCCAGCCTGTCTTGCTGGCTCATCCGTACCATCAGACTCGGCTATCCCCCCAAGTTCAGGGGCATCCACTTCACCTCCGTGTCGAAGGAGAATGCCTCTGTGCTTCAGGCGGAGATCACGGTCCTACTGGCGAAGGATGCGATAGAGCCGGTCCCTCCAGCCGATATGAAGACCGGCTTCTACAGCCCGTACTTCATTGTGCCCAAGAAAAGCGGCAGGTTACGGCCGATCTTGGTTCTGTGACTTCTGAACCAGTCCCCAGGCTGCTGTTCAGGATGTTAACGCAGAAACGCATCTTCAGGTGCGTCCGTCCCCCAAGATTGGTTTGCAGCGATCGACCTGAAGGGCGCGCGTGCTTTCATGTCTCGATTCTCCCGACACAGACCGTTCTACGCTTTGCATTCGACGGACGAGCATATCAGTACAAGGTCCTACCCTTCGGGCTGGCCCTGTCGCCCCGTGTCTTCACGAAAGTCGCGGAGGCGGCCATTGCTCCCATGAGAGAGCGTGGTGTTCGCATTCTCAACTACCTCGACGACTGGCTGATCCTTGCCCAGTCGCGAGAGCAGTTAAAGCGAACACAGGGACATGGTGCTCCGTCACCTTTGCGGTTGGGGCTTCAGGTCAACTGGGAGAAGAGCAAACTCTGCCCCTCGCAGAGGATCTCTTTCTCGGGATGGAGATAGACTCGTCGTGTCGACGGGCGCGCCTCACCGAGGAGCGCGTCCAGTCAGTGTTGAACTCTGCGTGAACTCGTTCGAACGCAGGATAGCGGTACCACTGAAACATTTTCAGAGGCCGCAGTAACGCCCGCTGGGATTGCTTCATATGAGACCGCTTCAACGCTGGCTCCACGACCGGTCTCGAGATGGGCGTGGCGCAGCGGAACTCTCCGTGTCAAGTTACGCCGAGATGCCGCCAAACCTTCAGCCTGTGGTCGGACCCTTCATTTCTACGGGCAGAAGTGCCTCTAGAACAAGTGTCCAGGCATGCTGTTGTCTCCACGGATGCCTCATCCACGGCTGGGGTGCCACGTATAAACGGGCTTGCAGTATCGGGTCTGTGGGACGGGCCCCAACTGCAATGGCATATCAATTGCCTGGAGTTGTTAGCAGTTCGTCTTGCACTCAGCTGCTTCAACGCCGCTCAGAGGCAAGCACGTTCTGGTCCGTATGGACAGCACTCGCGCGTTGCATGCATACATCAACAAACAGGGTGGTCTACGCTCCCGTCGCATGTCACAACTCGCCCGCCATCTCCTCCTATGGAGTCAGAAGCATCTGAGGTCGCTTCGTGCCATTCATATTCCGGGCCTGCTCAATCGTGCGGCCGATGAGCTCTCACGACAGCCAGTGCTCCCGGGAGAGTGGAGACTCCATCCCCAGGTGGTCCAGCTGATCTGGAGTCGCTTCGGGGCCGCGCAGGACTAAACACATCCACCCCCGGGGCCTACGCAAATATGCGTTTCCCCCCAGTGAGCCTTCTTGCACAAACACTGTGCAAGGTCAGGGAGGACGAGGAGCAGGTCCTGTTGGTCGCTCCGCTCAGATGCTTCTATTTAGGGGCGATAGAAAGTGTTTTAACTCAGTGCATCACAGCGTGGTATGGGAACAGCACCAGTCATGACCGCAAAGCCCTGCAAAGAGTCGTGCGCTTATCCGAGCGTATCTCAGGGTCAGCTCTCCCGTCTCTGCAGGACGTCTACACCAAACGCTGCAAACCCTCATTTCACGCTGCTGCCATCTGGTAAGCGCTTCCGAAGCCTGATGGCCAAAACTGAGAGACTCAGGAGGAGCTTCTTCCCCCAGGCCATCAGACTCCTGAACTTAACGTCACGTGACTTCACTTCAGGATAAACATCGATACACTGTCATTGCACTGCACTTTCTGTTCTCGTTGTTACTGTGTAACAACCTGTTATAAACCTGTTTGCACATTATACTCTTTATACATTTGTTAACCACATATTTATAAGTCTACAGTTTACTCACTGCACAGTCTACTTCAATTATTTTATTCCAATTTATCCTTATTTTTACCTTTTTTTCTCTTGACTTGATTATTTATAATTCTACAGATATAGATATATATATATATATATATATATATATATATATATATATATATATATATATATATATATGTATATAGTACTTTTTTTTTTATCCTATTTCTATATAATTTCCTCCTTGTGTTTTTAACTGTGAATTTGCACTGTCCATGGAGCGGACCTGTTTACATTTCACTGCCGGTTGTATATTCTGTATATAACTGTGTATGTGACAAATAAAACTCTTGAATCTTGAATCCGTACTGGCCCAACAGGACTTGGTTTTCGGAACTAGTGCTCCTCGCGACAGCACCTCCTTGGCCCATTCCTCTGAGGAAGGACCTCCTGACTCAGAGACGGGGCCCCCGTGTCCGGACCTCTGGAAACTCCATGTCTGGTCCCTGGACGGGACGTGGAGGTTCTAGGCGGTCTGCCACAAGCTGTGGTAGACACCATTACTTCCGCTAGAGCGCCCTCTACAAGGCACCTCTACGCGTTGAAGTGGAACCTGTTCGCCGAATGGTGCTCTTCTCGCTGAGAAGACCCCCGAAGGTGTTCGGTCAGTTCTGTGCTTTCCTTCCTACAAGACGGGTTGGAGCGAAGGCTGTCTCCCTCCACCCTCAAAGTCTATGTGGCCGCCATCGCCGCCAATCATGACTTTGTAGGCGGAAAGAAAATAAAAATCCTTAGGGAAGCCACCCCTGGGACTTCCATATGTAGCACTGCCCACGGCCAGTCCATACGTGTATTCTCCACATGGTAACTCCCTCCGGGCATGATGTGGCTTCCGCAGCGGCCCCCCGGGGCATGCTTTCCCAACGTTATCCAATAGTCGGCTGAGTGGGTCTTGCAGAACAGCAGCTGACTCTCCCTGCGTGAATTTCCCCGCCCGGAACAGCCGGGGTCTGAGGGGCTTTCCCAGGGCGCTGGAAGTGGTAGCAACTGTGGCGTGTTCCAAAGGGATCCCAATTCGTCGGTGACGTTGAACGTGACCGACTGAAAGGGAACATCTCGGTTACGTATGGTAACCCTCGTTCCCTGAAGGAGGGAACGGAGACGTACGTCCCGTCGCCACAATTGCTGTACCATCACTGCAGGCCGAGTCAATAGTTTGGCTCCTCAGTGAAAAACAAAGGTGCGCTGCATTTCGCTTCCGTTTATACCCGCACTGTGGGGCGGAGCGCGAGATGCAAATCTCGCACGCCAATTCTCATTGGCCTGTTCTCTAAGTCTCGAAGCTGATGGGCTCCCTGAAGTGATCCCCAATTCGTCGGTGACGTCCGACGTACGTCTCTGTTCCCTCCTTCAGGGAACGAGGGTTACCATATGTAACCGAGACGTTTTGGAAAGTGCTGAGGCAAGTTTTTGTGCCATCTAGTGGTTTAGAAGAAAATAAAATCAAAGGAGCCTTTTACCCCGTGGACCCTTTAGCCCCGTTGTACCCTAATACTTTTCTTTCAAATAATGTGTCAGGTGTCATAGCCATAGTTTCAATAGCGCTCACCTAAAGAGTGAATGTTCAGTCTCTCTGACTTGAAAGCTCACTGCCCTTTTACATATAATCACTTCACGGCCGTCACAAGCCATGTTGATTTCATTTTCATCACATGTAACACCAATTATGCAATCTGAAAATCATGAGGTTACAGGCAGCTTAGAGTAAATATGAACAGAAAATAAATAACATATTTTACTTCTCTGTGGAAAATTATATTGAAAACTCTGACAAATAGGCCTATATACTGATTACTGAATATCGGTTGAAATCATCTTTCCATGAACACACTAAACCATTGTAGCGTATGGACGGTGCTCATAAATGATCAACGGACCAATACTTTGATTATTTAAAATGACTCAAGCAAGACCGGCGCAGTGAAGTCTACAGACTGACAGGTTAACGGTGCTAAAAGGACACAAACCATGCTCGTGCAGCTCACCGTCATAAACAGCCCCTCCCTCACACATACCAAGGGACATCCGAACACATTATATGACTTTTAACTCAGTTATTTTTCATTTTAGGTGTGCTGTTCCTGTATATATGCATGCTTTTGTTATAACCATTTTAGATGTGTTTGATAGGTTAGAAACTTATAGCCAGTGAATGCTTAAGGAAGGATGGCGTCAATCCTCGCCATTCCTTTAACTCTTGGGTTAAAACCCCCATGTTTGGTCTCGAAATCTTTGTCTCGCAATTTGTAGGTCAGCTAGGTGGGTTGTGGGGTGCTATGATGCACCAGACTCTTTCTTTCATGCCAAAACCCCAAAGTCTGCATACCAAAACCCCAAGTCTGCCCATCTGTGAGAGTCATAAAACATGTTAATGAGGCGAGACCCAAGACAAAGGGAGATTTCCCGCTTCTGAGTTCCTTCGCTCTGATTGGCTGTTCCGACCAAAGAGACGTGCCCCGTCGAGGCCCTTTAAAATTGGGCCACAGACGGCTTGCTCGCTCTCTTGTCCTCCTCTCTTGTCTCTCTCTCCGGCTTCTTCTCTCTTCTCCTCTTCCTCTTCGCCCTCCTTCAACGGATCTCATCACACAAAGGAACCAAAGTTGAATTTCCCGCGGACTCCAAGGAACCACCCGGCAAGATCGAAACACGGACCGGATCGCGGAATTCCCCTAAACACACGAGCTCACAGCCAAGGAAACATATGCAAGTATCCCTTAAGCTGTCGTTATAAAGTTTTGAGTTTATACCAATAAGCTGGACTGATTTCTTGCTGGTGCTTGCTGGTTCTATCGTTTGTGTCGATAGTATTACCGTTGTTTCTCTCTCTCTCACTCCTCTCTCTCTCTCTCCTTCCTGCTTTCAGTTAATTTGTGTATGTTTGTTTATTGTTTGTTGATTTTATTAAAATATATATATTCACACGTGATTGTGCTTGAGTTTGCTCATACATAGGTCACTTTTACAGTGAACCGACCTGTTACAAATTAAAAGAAAGATATTTCTCTGGCCAGAGAAACGTTGTTTAAGAGTTATTAAAAGGAAGATATTTGGTGGACAAGTATCCGTCCTTTGAACTCAATTCTAGAATCAAAGAAATTTCTAAAAGAATTAAGCCCTAGATATTAATAATTGTTTTAATCCGTTTTAATCAATTGTTAATATCAAAAATTCCCCTCTGTGCGGATCTGTGCATGTTTGATCGTAACACGATTAAACGCATGCATAAATCCCGCACCTTTTCCCCTGGGGCTCGATATTCGCTACACCATCTATGATGCCGAGGTCAGATTAAAGGGAACAATGACGTTTAAATGATTCACGGATATGCAATGAAGAGCTTTACTAAAAAAAAAAAAAAAAAAAAAAGGAGTGAAAGATTCAATGGCTGCATTCAGATTATTATAGGCTACATGCATACTTCTCTTACTATTTCTCCAATGACTTTACATGGCAGAAATAATGTAAGCAGTACTTTAGCCTTCCATTTCAAATTCAGCTGATCAAACTTGCCAGCTACTGGTGTCCTAAAGTGTCAGCAAATGAACCTAAATGAATCTTTTGGAACTGATTAAAAAAAAAAAAAAAAAAAAATTACCTTTATTGTACATACAAGTTATAATAAAAAAAGTTAAGCAATTAGAAGCAATTATAAGTTCAACAATTGTTTTATTAAATACCATATGCAAATCCCATATTTGATTTTTTTTTTTATTAATTTATAATGAAACGTTTTTTGTTTTTTTTTTTTTATTCTGATTGTGTAAAATGTAATAGATTGTGTAAAACCTAATAATAAATATACAATTCAATATGATACACTGTCACTGAAACAATTCAGAAGTGATCTGATACTATGTATTCATAATATTGAAAATGAAATACATGAAAAACATTAAATAACAAAGCACACTTTACTGCATAACACTTGTTCACACTAAAAGCATACGGTCCATAACGGCACCATAAAAGTCAGTGTTCTAAAATCTTTCTGCTGAAATCAAACAATCTGTTCAGAAAGTTCTATTTAATTTCACACAACCTTAAATGTCTATATCATTGACTGCTCACTGTATAGAGTACAGTGATACAGAACACAAGTTGAGCAATCACACACTCAACTTTATTTGATTTTTCCAGTCCGGTGCAGATAATGAACAGGCTGAACTAAATCAGCCAGCATAAAACAAATATAACATATTGACCAAAGAATCCGATAACTCTCATATACCAAAATAGTGACTAATCCAGTCACAGCAAAAGGAATGTATGTGATGGCCAAGCTGACAGTAGTTACTACAATGAGATGAAACGCTCGTCTCTTCATGTGATTTTTCTCTCTCTCTCTCTCCTTCTCTCTCCTGGTCCTGACTGCTTCAGAGCTCTGAGAACAGCCACAAGGAAAAACAATTGGATGGAGAAGAAGAGGAAGAACAGTGTGGAGTAGGACAATACATAAACATAAGTGTGACACAAAAAAAAAATAAACATGAAGGAAAAACAGGATCCAAGAGTGATTATCCAGGCCGCAGTGCAGCAGATCACTCTATATCTGAGAGGTTTGAACTTCAGAAAGGTTACAGGATGAACCACTGCCAGGTAACGCTCAACACAGATCAGACACTGAAACAGAGGACGACCAGTAATGCTTAGTCCAACTAAAAACTGTGTTAATGCTACGAGAACTGGACATGGAAACCAGTTTGTGAACAGAATGAGCAAAGAGTTCAGAGAAAAAGAGATCCCACAAAGAGAGAGACTGAAGTTGAAGAACTCTGCTAAAACTCCACTTTCTGCTCCTGTGACGATGAGCCAGATCACATAGGAGTGTGTAGAGCCACCAGATATGAAGCTGAAGATAAACATACAAATTTCTAATATTCCTATTTCCCAAAATGGAATCAATGTGTTGCTGGCAAATGAATGAGGTGTGGTGAAATTCTTCATTAGTTCCATGTTTCCCCTTCTCCACCCAGAAGCACAAAAATATATGATGTTGCAGTTGTGATCTATGGAAAGTGTAAAAATGTAAAAAAAAAAAAAAAAAAAAAAAAAAGTCCAAATCACTAGCAGTCGACCTAAAATTACACATAAATGCAGGTGATTTTAATACAACCCAGTGTGCAATAAAACACAATACCAAGATTATACCCAGATAATATATTGCATTCTAATTTTAAGTATACATACCATGTAATAATATTAATTTAAATGTGTCACTTTCATAGCCATATATATGATTTCAAGTAGCGTTCAACTGAAGAGTGAATGTGCAGCCTCTCTGTCTTGACATCAAGCTCACTGCTGGTTTATATAGTCATTTTACAGCTGTCATGATTTCAATTATTATTATTTTTATCACATAGGACACCGGCTATGCAAAGTAAAAATCAAGAGGTTACAAAATTGTACACTGTCTTGAGTAAACATGAGCAGAAAAACATTGTGCTTCTCTGTGGAACATTTATTTCAAAACTCCGGGTGTTTAATTTACATGAAGGCAAACAAATATCAATGCATTTGTTATGTAGTTTTCACCCATGAATTTATTGTTTCTTATGATTCCTTTCTTTTTTACAGTTTAATATTTAGGCTTTTGATGTCCGATCCAAACTGGAGTAACATTAAAGATACTATATCAGATATATAGTATATATACTTTATTTATTTATTTTAAATTTTTGTTCATTACATAACAATGTAACCTGCAGAGAGGGTCAGTGAATTAATCCATAGTGAATGCATTTGACTCACTAAGATGGATGACACATGAACTTTATTTTGCATCAATGTAATGAAAAAGAAAAAATACAAAATGTTATGAATACAAGGCATTTGATTTACTGCAACATATAGGCTACTGTAGGGTAAATTCAAGTAAATTACACGGGCTATTTAAGCTTGATTGTACTGTGCACAATTGTTATGCTCTGTCAACGCATTAAAAAATGCTCTTGAAGAAAAGTAACATTGTTTCTTTAAATGATAAAACAACTTTTGCTCATGCAATATGATACTGGTAATTGTGGCCACACCTCAAAGAACTCCAACATCATGTAAACATGTACATAAATATTATTCTGACAGTACATGTTTTATTTGTTACTGTCAGTTAACATGGATTTAAATGAAAAAAATACAAATGTTAAAAATGTGTTGGTCTACTGAAATATATAAACAAAATTGACATTCACTGATTTTGTTATCATTGACATGACTGATAGATTGGCCATCTATCCTGTGTGTTTCCCACATCTGCAGCCGAGATGCTGGGATAAGCTCTAATTTATGATATGTATTAAACAAGAGGTTTTATCTAATGTATAATGAAGATTTTATCATAATTTCCCTGAAAAGACCATTTGTCTTGAGTGCAGTCCACCTGAATTCACCCTACAGACATTGCAGACATCATTACAAACCCATAGTTTTATTTTCAGAAACTTACAGCCTTGATTTAAATGGTTAGTTCACACAAAAATACAAATTCTGTAATTTCTTACTCACCCTCATGTTGTTCCAAACCAATAAGACCTTTGTTCATCTTCGGAACACAAATTCAAGATACACTCACCTAAAGGATTACTAAGAACACCTGTTCAATTTCTCATTAATGCAATTATCTAATCAACCAATCACATGGCAGTTGCTTCAGTGCATTTAGGGGTGTGGTCCTGGTCAAGACAATCTCCTGAACTCCAAACTGAATGTCAGAATGGGAAAGAAAGGTGATTTAAGCAATTTTGAGCGTGGCATGGGTTGTTGGTGCCAGACAGGCCGGTCTGATTATTTCACAATCTGCTCAGTTACTGGGATTTTCACACACAACCATTTCTAGGGTTTACAACGAATGGTGTGAAAAGGGAAAAACATCCAGTATGCGGCAGTCCTGTGGGCGAAAATGCCTTGTTGATGCTAGAGGTCAGAGGAGAATGGGCCAACTGATTCAAGCTGATAGAAGAGCAACTTTGACAAATAACCACTCGTTACAATCAAGGTATACAGCAAAGCATTTGTGAAGCCACAACACGCACAACCTTGAGGCGGATGGGCTACAACAGCAGAAGACCCCACCGGGTACCACTCATCTCCACTACAAATAAGAAATAGAGGCTACAATTTGCACAAGCTCACCAAAATTGGACAGTTGAAGACAAAATGTCAGAGAAGAAAAAATGTTGCCTGGTCTGATGAGTCTCGATTTCTGTTGAGACATTCAGATGGTAGAGTCAGAATTTGGCGTAAACAGAATGAGAACATGGATCTATCATGCCTTGTTACCACTGTGCAGGCTGGTGGTGGTGGTGTAATGGTGTGGGGATGTTTTCTTGGCACACTTTAGGCCCCTTAGTGCCAACTGGGCATCGTTTAAGTGCCACAGCCTACCTGAGCATTGTTTCTGACCATGTTCATCCCTTTATGACCACCATGTACCCATTCTCTGATGGCTACTTCCAGCAGGATAATGCACCATGTCACAAAGCTCGAATCATTTCAAACTGGTTTCTTGAACATGACAATGAGTTCACTGTACTAAAATGGCCCCCACAGTCACCAGATCTCAACCCAATAGAGCATCTTTGGGATGTGGTGGAACAGGAGCTTCGTGCAGCCCTGGATGTGCATCCCACAAATCTCCATCAACTGCAAGATGCTATCCTATCAATACGGGCCAACATTTCTAAAGAATGCTTTCAGTACCTTGTTGAATCAATGCCACATAGAATTAAGGCAGTTCTGAAGAGAAAGGGGGTCAAACACAGTATTAGTATGGTGTTCCTAATAATCCTTTAGGTGTATATTATATATCACAATATTTTTGATGAAATCCGAGAGCTCTCTGACTTCTCCACAGACTGCAACATAACTGCAACTTTCAAAGCCCAGAAAGGTAGTAAAGATATCATTAATGGTTCAACCATAATGTTGTGGCAGGAATATCTTCAATGCGCACAAACAAAGATCTACTACAGAAAGACTGTGATTCTGATGCCTGTACCCAAAGGTGATGGTCAACATCGCTCCTATGATGAGAAAACCTAGGTATTCTTGAGCATTCTGTCTTTTTTAGGTCACATCTTGTGACATCACATCCTGGTTTTAGTTCTTTTAGGAGTTACAATCTGTCCGCACCAGGGTTAGGGATAGCAGCATTCATACCGCATTAACAGGGCAATCACACTACAGTTTGTTTTAATAAAACCATACCTGCTAAGTGTAGAGACAACCAAAGTCATATTTTTATAACCACTTTTATCAATGAGATCTTGACAGGGTAATCAAGACCCCAAAGTGAAGTGGATAATTATACACAGGCTAATTAACTCTACATGCTACAAAAGCTGAAGCAGCAGAGTTTTCCATTCCGCTGCAGATAAAGAATTGGCTGTACTAAACCAGCAAGTGCAAAACAAAAATAACTAAGTACCCAGAAAATCGGAAAAGGCTGCTTTGTCACAGCAGATATCAATCCAGTTATAGCAAATGGAACATATGTAATAACTGTGTTCACAGTAGTTATTACAATGAGATGAAATGCTCTTCTCTTCATATGGTTTTCCTCCTCTCTCCCTCTCTCTCCTGGTCCTGACTGCTTCAGAGCTCTGAGAACAGCCACAAGACAAAACGACTGGATGGAGAGGAAGAGGAGGAACTGCAATGAGAGGAACCACATATAAAGAGTAAATATAAGTAGAAAACTAAGCATGCAGCTTAAACAGGAGGCAAGAGTGATTATCCAGGCCACAGTGCAGCAGATCACTCTATATCTGAGAGGTTTGAACTTCAGAAAGGTTACAGGGTGAACCACTGCCAGGTAACGCTCAACACACATTAGACACTGAAACAGAGGATGACAAGTGATTTTAAGTCCAAACAAAAACTGAGATAATGCTAGTAGACTTGGGAACAGAAACCAGTTTGCGAACAAAGTGAGCAAGGAGTTCACAGAGAAAAAGATTCCACAAACAGAGAGATTGAGGTTGAAGAACTCTGATGGAACTCCACTTCCTGTTCCTGTCAAGATGAGCCATATAACATAAGATTGTGTAGGAACACCAAACAGGAAACTGAAGCCAAAAACATAAAATTCTAGGATGCCCATTTTATAAAATACAGATCTGTGAGGTTGGTGGATGCTTCATCTATGGTGAAGTTCACTGCAGAGTTACTCATGTCTTCCTCTGTCATCTCGTGCATAAAAATAAATAATTGAATAGCAATTGTGATCTAAAGAGAGAAGTGCAAATACCAAGGTTAAGGTTAATAGTCAGTCTACATGTACATCAATTAAATCACAACCAGTTTTGAAGGTAAAATCTGAGGATATAATTAATGTACACTGATGCAGAATAGGAATTGCATTTCAGTGTAAAATCCCTACAGATCATGATATAATTCTGTTTATTAAAACATATACTGGGTTTCAAGAAAATTACCTTCACCTTCAAGGACAAAAACAGTGCTCCATAACACATTCATCTAACCTCCCGATAACATGATTGATAACAATAATAGTATATTGTATATTGTTATACATTGTGCTCAACACAATAGAAGAAACTTATTTTTTTATTTTTTATCTTATTTTTCACAGCCTGAGGAAAAAGCTGTTGAGCAGTCTGGTGGAGTGGGCTTGGATGCTCCTGAACCTTCTTCCTGATGGAAGGAGCTGGAAGAGACTGTGGGAGGGGTGGGGTCCTTCACGATCCTGTACTGATACTAATACGATACTTTGCTGGAGCATCGTGCAAGGAAAATATCCAGGATGGAGGGGAGAGAGGCACCAATGATCCTTGTAGCTGTGTTCACTGTCCACTGTATGGTCTTGTGGTCCACTGCACTACAGGTCCCATACCAGGCAGAGATGCAGCTGGTCAACACGCTCTCAGTGGTGCCCCTGTAGAAAGTGAAGAAAGCACTGTAGAAAGTGCCCCTGCAGTGTACACACACGAGCTTTGTGTACACTGCTTGGGAGCAGAACATTCACGGGCAGCCTTCGAGGGGGCTACCTGTGTGCACTTTGAGTTCTGAGAGGAAATCCTTTCTGTATGATCAGGGTAATGCACAAATGCCTTTGGTCCCTGGCGATATGGAGGAAGCCTTGATCAATGTGAGGTTTGGCCCAGCCAAAGTGGATCTATTTGGAAGTGCCTTCTAACATGGCTCTGTCTAAAATACTTCAGGCCTTCCATCCTCCACTACATATGTCGGTGGGACAACATAGACTTCCCTTACTCTGCCCTGTGCGGGCCTTAGAGTTTTATGTTCAGAAGTCTATCCATATGGACTTTTTGTACTGGCATGGCATGCTGATGGTTCCAAAACAGGGGATCACATCACCAGTGTATGATGTTAACCACAATCATTTATTTTTTTTAAAACATTAGAAAATCTAGAACTTTTGAACGGTAGTGTTTATACTTTCATGTGTTTTCAATTACACATGAAAACAACACAGAGCAGTGGTAAAAAAAAAAAGAGAATGAAGATGAATGAAAACTAATTAGTCACGCCTCTACATTTAAAATAACGAACTTGACCATGCAAAAGATGCAACTGTAAGGAGCGGTTTTACTGCTAAGACAAAAGCTGAGATCCAACACCCTGCATTAAAACAACAAAACTTAATCTGAAGAGAAGATCTCACAGAGAAACTGTAGGACACCGCCCTGACCAAAACCCTCTCCCCCTCATCCCCTCCCTTTCCCCCCTTCCCCCTGATTCAAGTCCCAGAATGCAGATATACTACATATGATTTATCTTGTGAATCTATTGTTTTATCCCTTTCATGTCTGGTGTCTTTTTAAAGGTCACAGTGCGATTGGTAAAATGGTCTCAACATCACTGAAGTCACTGGTAGGGTTAGAAAGATTGAAACACATGAGAATTGTTTTCTCCTTTTTTGAGTGGTCTCTCCAAAGATATCTGATCCTCTCCCCCAAACTAGGTGTTTGTGTTGCAAATAGTTACAACCCTTTGTTCTGGTCTGGGTATTTAAGGAAGGGTAGCAGGGGCTGCCATGGGGGAATATTCTGTAGACAGAAGCCCCCATGCAGTGTTGTGTCGGTGTCATAAGAGACACGCACACACACACTGTATGTAGTGTGCCAGATATGACTCTTTGAAACTATTTTCATATTACTTAATTGTATTTTATGCTGAAAGTTGTGTACCATGGATTCATGTTTAATTATGTTCTTTAAGTTCTGTCTGGCCAAAATAAATGTTAATCTTGATTTATTCTGTATTTTTCATAAGTCATTACTCAAGTAGTGTCGCATGAGGAGTTTGTAGGAGTTTCCGTAAATCTTTCTGTCAGGGCAGATTCATACCGAGGACCCCATGACCGGAGCATGGCGCTAAGCATGAGGGGCAATCTGATTTCTGGCTGTCACTGTTATTAACAAGTTGCAGCTTTCGTGACTATTGCTAAAATTACACTTTCTGTTATTAGTAAGCATGTGCGACTCACTTAAAGGTAAAATAGTTCACTCTGTAATCCTCTGTAATATCAGAACTGACTAATTTGCGTCCGTGAGGTAATGTAATTATAATCGCGAGCATTATCCTCTGAGCGACTCCGGGTCCCATGGAGGAACGAGTATTTGAAATTAAGAGATACTAAGAGAAATCAACGATCTAAATTAAATCACAACTAAACTTATGATCAGCTGTTAAGTTACAAATGTAACAAAGTTACAAAGAATTGGAGTCAGATCAAATTATTCATGGAGTCAGATTTAAAATTCGATGGTCATAAATTAAGTGAATCCAACAGAAGTGCCGAGAAGGCAGACACGCAGAAGTCCTTCGACCAGGCCGTTAGATTCCGTCCTTGGGCTAACGGATGGACCTTACACAGTGTTGTGTCAGTGCCATAAGAAGCACTCACACACACACTGTATGTAGTGTGCCAGATTTGAGATTTTTAGAACCTGGGCGATAAGAGAGGATGAAATTGAATCAGTTTAAAAAAAAAAAAAAGAGGGCAAAATGTCGTGAGTTTAACCTCTTAGCTTCCCGGATGTAGGTAAGATTTCGATGGTCTGTCCAGATGAGGACCTTGCAGTTAAAATGGCCCCCTCCAGTCAGCGCCATTTTAACGGCAAGAACTCCCTGTTCCTATTGTCATATTTTCTCTGAGTAGTGTTAAGTCGATGTGAGAAAAAAAAAGCACATGGGTGAAGTTTGTGATTGCGCTTACTTTTCTGTGACAAGACAGCTCCTACCCCACATCTCCAGCACAAAGGGCAACCCTGGGTCTAAAAGCATTAGGATGGGGGTGGATGTGAAGTGTTGTTTCAATGTATTGAAGGCATTAGCTCTGCTGATCCATATGAATGGCCTGTTAGACTTCCTTGTCAGTGCAGAGATAGGCTCTGCCACCTTCAATTTATATAGGAGGTGTAGAGTATGGACAGTGCTCATAAATGATCGATCAGAAAAATACTTTGATTATGAAAAGTGAATCAACAGGACCGGCCCGTGGAGTCTACGGACTGACAGTTTAACACCTCCAAGAACACAAACCATCCTCCTTCATCCTCTCTCCTCTGCATTTCAAAGGACACCCTCATAAAACAGCCCCCATCCTCACACACTCACACATACCAAAGAACACCCAAATGTGCCATGTGACTTAACTTAGTTATTTTCATTTTAGATGTGTTTGATAGGTTAGAAACTTATAATCAGTAAATGCTTAATGAAGAACAACATCAATCCTCACCTTTCCTTTAATTCATAAGTTAAACTCCCCATGCTTGGTCTCAAATCTTTGTCTCTCAATCTGTAGACCATCTATGTGCGTTTTGTGGTACTATGATGCATCAAACTCTTTCTTTTATGCCAAAACCCAAAAGTCTGCAACTTAAGAAGGCCATAAACATGTTAATGAGATGAGACTCGAAGACAAAGGGAGATTTCCCACTTAGTTCCTTCGCTCTGATTGGCTGTTCCGACAAAAGAGGCGTGCCCCGTGAAGGCCTAAGGAGGCTAAGGATCACTCTCTCGTTGCTTTTTCTTGCCCCTCACTTCTCTTCCCACTCTTCCTCGGCACGGATTCTCGGATCGCCAGCGCGCCACTTTCCACAAAGGACATTACCAGACAAAGGAACCAAATTTGAACTTCCCGCGGATTCCAACGGATCCGCCCTGCAAGATTCAAAACACGGACCAGATCGTGGAATTCCTCACATGCACGAATTCGCGACCAGCCACGAAAGAAGCATATGCAAGTATCCCCTAAACTGTCGTTAGAGAGTTGAGTTTATACCAATAAGTTGGTCTGATTCCTTGCTTGTTCTCAATAGGTTATGGTCGGTAATACCACCTTTTCTTTGTCTCTCTCTCTCCTTCCCTCTTTCAGTTAATCTGTGTATGTTTTGTTTATTGTTTGTTGATTAGTAAAATATATATATTCACACGTGATTGTCCCTGAATTGCTCATCCATAGGTCCCTTTTACGGTGAACTGACCCTGTTACAAATTAAAGGAAAAGATACTTCTTGTGGCCAAAGAAGTCTTGTCCAAGAGTTCTTATAAGGGAAATAGTTGGTGGACAATTATCCGTCCTTTGAACTCAATTCTAGAACTAAAGAAAATTCTACAAGCTGAATCAAGCCATAGATATTAATAACTGTTAATATCCAAATTCCCCTTTGTGCCGATTTATGTATGTTTGATCGTAACACGATTAAACGCATGCATAAATCCCGCACCATATACAAGTAAACTAAGAGAGCCGAGCTTCCATAAAACAGTGAAAAGGGTCCAAAATATTCAAGAGATACACTTAACTTGAAGACAGGCAGCAGGATACACAGCATGAATGGCTCAAGACTGAACACAATGGTAGGGAACAAATAGACTTTTATAAAGGGTCAAACACATGTGTGGGAAATCAGGGTTGATGCGCAGCATATTGAACATGGTTAGGGGCAATGGCAACTCTTTCAGCAGTGGAGACTAGAGTTCATGATGTAAGGGCCACCCACAGTTCTGAAGGGAGGATAACATAGAGGGCTTGAGGAAAGCGACCAATACTGGCCAGGATGAAAATAGCACTCTGGAGACAAGACCATTACATTTCTCTACATAAGTCACACATCACTTCCCGATTACCTACATCCAATGACTGTGAATGAAAACACTTATACATAAATTGATCACTTAGAAATCAACTCAATTTTTGAAGAAAAAAAAAATAAATTTTTATATATACTGAATATACATATACCGGTAAGTCGTCACATTGTATTGCTTTATACAATACAGATTGTTTCAAAGTGGCTTCACAATAGTAACAAATTCAAAATTCAAACAAAAGATAAAAGGGTCATTATTCAGCTAAAGACAGTTCAGCGTTGATTCAGTTCAGTTCATCTGGACAAACCGAGTAGCATTACAAAGATTAAAGACTCCAGCTTCGATATTTGACCACTGTTTATGATAAAATTGGGTTGCAGTGACATTCATTTCTTAATTTATGTCAGGAGTGCAAAATAATCGATCTGTAATGAATGATTTTGAACTGAATATCACACGGATATGAATAATCTCTCGTCTGCTGCAGTTCAGTTGTGTCCACACAGCTGCAATGAACAGCGTTTGCTATGGCTCTTAGTTCAAAAGTGCACATATTTAGAGAAATATTTATTTATCACATGTTTGCAAGTATATCATCATATAGAATACCATTTATATTCATTTCCCACTGAATTATCCGATCTGAAGAGCGATCACATCTCTCTCTCTCTCTTTCCTGATTTACATCAGATATGAATCATCGCACGTTCATTCGATCTCTGGAGCTATCAATCATCTTACGTGACTCAATACTGCCGTCCTGCATGACGCTGTCCCCTGTTCACTTCCTCGTCATGTGTTCTGTGAAGAACGGACCAATTCTACACGTAAAATAAGAAGCTAATAAACACACAATAACTATGGCATAAGGCTTTTTGTGATTTTCATGTGATTTTGGCTATTTTTATATCAATAATGGATGTTTATATTATAAATGCTAAGCAGGTGTAGCGATGAGCTCCATATAAAATGTTAAATATGTTTTAACATCATCATATGAATGAAAGCCCCATTAGATCACGACAGGAAGGTAATTCAAACACTCAAATGTTCATTAAAAGTAAGTTGAGTGAAAGTATCATGTTAATATTTTAAATTGTATTATATAGCTTGATGTTAACTGTAGCTCTAATGCACCTGTTGGACCAGGAGCTCTATCTATTTCACTATTTTGTTATAATAATTCACATAAGGTTCCAAAGATGTGCTTTTAGTTTGTTTGTTTTCTAGAAAAGACTTCTTATTTTACAGTGTAATAAAAGTGCTGTTAATGGGCAAGCAATCATGCCAGAATAAAGGCTATAATGGCTGAATACAAACAAAAGAATGAGGATTAAGTCTCATACCTACAAAGGTGTAAAATGTTTCTTGAGAACAATAGCCATACATTAGACAAAAGACTGCAATGGGTGTTTGCAGGCCAATAACATATTTGATTAACATATTATCTTAGCTTTCGCTTCATGGTCTAACAAAATGCTTCATAGAATTTGAAAAATGAAATTGAAAACTTCAGATTTTAAATGAAGCATGACCACACTTGTGGCTTCACTTTAGTTGTGTTTATAAGTTGTTATAATACATTCACATAATATTTTATACATTTAAAAATATATTCTTAATATTTTTATGTTTTTGTTTTTATGTTTGATCCTATATATCTCCATATTAATAAATGTCTGAGTAATTCTGAGTCCTGAACTGTAAACTCTCAAGTGTTGGCTTTCTAAAAATATATTGGTTATGTGTCCATTCAGAATGATTTGTGAGCAGCAGCCTTTTCATTTTTTGGGTATGTCACAAGGGGTGGGGGGTTAGGGACAGGTTAAAAGACATACAATCTTGAGTAAACACAAACAGAAAAACATATTTTGTTCTCTGTGAAAAATATACACATATATATATATATATATATATATATATATATATATATATATATATATATATATATATATATATATATATATATATATATATATATATATATATATATATATATATATATATATATATATATACCATGCAATTACAATTACATCTGTAATTTCTGTAGTTGCATTTATAATTACACTGTTGACACTTCCTTACACCTAACCCTACCCTTAAACTTCCCCACACCACCACACTTGTCCCTAACCCTACCCTTAAACTTCCCCACACCACCACACCTGTCCCTAACTTTACCCTTAAACTTCCCCACACCACCACACCTGTCCCTAACTTTACCCCTTAAACTTCCCAACACCACCACACCTGTCCCTAACTTTACCCTTAAAAACTTACCCATACCACCACACCTGTCCCTAACTTTACCCTTAAACTTACCCATACCACCACACCTGTCCCTAGCTCTACCCTTAAACTTCCCCACACCTGTCCCTAGCTCTACCCTTAAACTTCCCCACACCTGTCCCTAACTTTACCCTTAAACTTCCCCACACCACCACACCTGTCCCTAACCCTACCCTTAAACTTTACCCACACCACCATACCACACCTGTCCCTAACCCTACCCTTAAACTTACCCATGCAGGAATCATGAAGTATTCTGCAAATGTATTTCAAACACACGTGTCATATTTAATGTGAACATCTCTGACAAATGGCTAATTAACAAGTTTGCCTGTTTCAGTAATTCTGTGAAAGCAAATCTTAAAGAAATAGTGTGTGGTCAGTACAGGTTAAGTTCAATTGACCACACTTTTTTCTCCATTTCTTTACATAAAATCTGGGTTACGTTTGCACTAGAAGTGAATGGAGCCAATCCAGAACGTCAAAATACTCCTACTTTAAAAGTAGGAAATAATAATTTTGATAGCTACAAGACAAACAATGTGATACAAAAATGCATTTCATTGCCATAAAAACTTGTTCATTGCCATGACAACATCCCAAACTATAAAACAACATCTCTAGAATTCAAAAAATTCAATGTTTACTGTTACACTTAAAAGTATAATTCCATAAGCTAAAAAGCCTTGATTACTCCCAGGTAGTATTGAAATACACATACAAGGGTTGCACTTGTAAGGGTGGATCCTCTACAGTGGTTCTGACTGCAGAGTTGCCGAATGACTAAAGAAACGTTATCAGCAAGATGATAGAAAACTGTACATTTCTCGTCTTTACCACTCACTGCAGCTTATACCAACAACGGAAATAAGCGCAGTTACAATAGCTAAACATGTGGGAGAGCGTTGCTATAATGTGACTATATTGTATTGCAATAGATAACACTTCAAAGCCAATACCAAATCAAAACTAGTTAGCACATCATTTGTAATTGAAAGAATTTAATGACAAAATCTAGTTATGGTTACACTTAAAATAGTTACAAAATAAATGTATGAGATTATGAAAACTTATACCATTAATCGTACCCAGCATGAATTTTACCTGAGAGAGAGAGAGAGAGAGAGAGAGACAAAGAAGAGAAGAGAGCAAAGAAGAGAAGAGCCAAAGAGAAGGCCCCAAGAAGAGAGAGCCAGAGAAAAAAGAGACAGAGCAACAGTTACAATCTTCTTTTATCTATTCCTTGACCATGTGACTGAAACCCTAACGTGAGCCATTCAAACTGACCAATCAGACCAAACTTCCCCCACGGTGTTACAGGTGTGACACACATTTGGCCTACAGGCCTTCAGCATTTCTTTGTCTTTAGGAATTCCAAATGGCCCTCCTGGAGAGATGGGGTTGAAAACAGTAAAGCAAATGTCTTTGTTCATTTTCAAAAATCAAATATCTTTGATTATTTTCAATTCTTTCAGTCCCCTCTTGGCACCATTGGCCACAATCATTTAGTCCAAAGGTGGCACAGTCCACAAAGACATGCTTTCTGTTGTGTATAGATGTCATCTTCAGACTTCTCATCCACACTTGTTGCAAAAAGCAGCTGGTCAGTCTTCAGTCTTTGTTCTCATCTCAGTCCTGCATGAGAAGGCTCCATCAAATGGTGTTGCACCAATCATTGATATGCAAAACGTCCATTGAATCCTTCACACCTTGAGAACAGTCACTGAAGGTTAGAGCAAACGCTTGTCCTCTTTCTGAGGACACAGGATGTGAACTTGTGCAGCAGGGATCCTGTGATTAAAAGAACATATAGCACAACAAAGAACAAAAGCATACATGATATTTGTCATTGGTCAGAAGTTTGATGTGGTCAGATTAAAATAGTCTCTGGCAATAAGCCATTAAATCGATGTACTTAATAAAGTGGTCAAGGCTGAGAATAAAAGAAGATCTCACAAGCTCTTACATTGTTTCTGGAAACATTAAAAATAAATTGCCTTATAACAAAACAACAATCATTGTTGGCTTAAATCCCCTTTTCATGAAGAGTAATATTCAGTGTAACCAAATACAGAAATTAAATTACATAGATGTCCAAAAACATTGTTGCAAGTCAAATGGACAAAATACAAAGACTCAGAAATCAAATAAGTTCAAAATCAAATGCATTGTTACAATACAATGATAAAATAAATGTTTGCACTTAGGTAAGAATGAGAAATGCATAAATTCACGTAAATTTTGATATTTAACTTGGTGAGACACATAATAACTAACTGATTTAGTAAATCTGAAGAAAAGCAAAACAATAACTGGAAGAAATTCACAGTTATAATACAGTCTAGATGTAAAGACTTAAATAAAATAGAATACATTTTGTGAGGCTGATGTAGATTTGACTTTGTCTGTGAAGATCAAATCTATGTGACTGCATTTAGCTGTGGCTATGTGTAAATCATGCCCCAAACACGGCGAGGAGGTTTACAATTGTGATGCAAATTTGGTCCTGTTGTAACAGGAAGCCAGCATGAGAATGTGAGTGAAGTGTGGTCTGGCTCAAACCAGTGTTTTTGTTAGGAGCATGATAAAGTGCAAAGGTCAGAGTTACCTGAATCCTGCTGTGATGAAAGCATTTTCATGGTTAATGCAATTGTAAATTACACTGTAGCCACATGGCAATTCTATGCTCCTGTACATGGTTTTACTGCAGCTATATGGAAAATAGCAGAGTTTCCACTCAGGAGACAAACAAATTCAACATAGAAACACATGAAACTGGAAATGGCTAAACAATTCCAGTATTCAAGTTATTCCAATTTTCACAAGATACATGGCCTAGAATGCAAAGCATCAACAACCTTTATCCTAAGTGTTTCATACAACACTTACAGTAAAGCAATCATGTGTTTTACAGAATAAACTTAACTAGTCTATGTGTATATATTAACACAAACAACTATAATGTGTGTTCAATGCGCACAATGTGTTTAGTACAATTACAAATTTGAAAATACAAACAGGATCATTGCAATTTAGATGTTTAACTATTAATCTCACTGCTATGAGACTGCTAGTCCACTAGCCAGTGAGGTTAATAGCTGAAGGCCTTGCATGAACACTGCGGTTAACTCACTAAGAGTTTTACCTGCAAATGAGCGCTGATCTTTGCCCTTAGAAAGTGATTTCCTAGTTTTCTGAAAATAAGGTGGAGGTCGACCTTTACCCAGTGACCAGCATCTCTCCTCTGAATGGCCTATTTTCCTACAAGAACTGCAAAACCTGTTCTCTTTGCCATAGGGTTGAATGCTATGTTCTCCTGGAGTTTGAGTATTTTCATGACTCTCTAATGCTTGTACACCATGCGTACTGGTACATGACTCTGTGCTATTACGGTACTGCATCACCTTAAGAACTGAAATAGGCACACTTTCTTGAGTTGCACATGCATTTTCTGAACTAAACATTTCAGATTCATTAGAGCAAGTCAGCTCATCTAAGAAGTGAACATGCTTTTTAGTCCCATCGCTGTTAAGCGTTTTGGGAGACATGAACTTTTTAGCATTTAGCTTAGCCTTGAGATCTGCAATGGTCTCCTTGTGATTTTTACACTTTTCAGTCAGGGCTAACTGCTCAGCTAGTAATTTATCTAGCTGTGCTTGAAGATCTTGAATCTTTGCCTCAGACTTTTCTGCTTCTGCATTTTTAGAATGCACTTCTTTACATTTCTCATCTAGACTTGATAATAGAAATGGTGTCACATTATGTAGCCTTTTAAAACTTATGGAGTTTAAAGCCTCAATTATTTTACCATGTTTTGATTTCTTTTGGTGTTTGCCAATTATGTCCCACCATCGAATCATTTCATCATCTGAACTTTTAATTCCAATATACTCTGTCTTGAGTTTGGACAAGGTAGGCTCAACTTTTTCACTCCATAAAGCAAACAATAAGTCACTGTTATCAGAAATTTTCCCTTCCATCCCCGAGGAGATAATCTGAATATTCTCGGATTGTACAGTAATGGGACTATTGAAGCTATTTAAAACCTTCTAATTTCTGTTTCATGTAATTCATAAACAATGAAAACAGACTTACCAATTCCTTGGTCAAAAGGTCAGCTTTAATCCATTCACAATCAGCTGTGAAAAAATGTCCTCATTCTGATGAATTTCAGAAGATTCACTGCAAGGGATTCCCGGGTTTCGGCACCATCTGTAAGGGTGGATCCTCTACAGCGGTTCTGACTGCAGGGTTGCCGAATGACTAAAGAAACGTTATCAGCAAGATGATAGAAAACTGTACATTTCTCATCTTTACCACTGTAAGAATGGATTTCACCTGAGAGCAAACTCAAGAGATTTAAGCTGCACTAAGACGATAAAACTTCACTCATCTGAATAAGAAAAAACAAGACTCAATCTTATCTCCTCCCCTGCCGAGTTCTGACCCTCTCACTCTTCCTGCCTCGGAGACCACACAATCATGCAAATCTCACAGATACTGCCACAAGGTGTTTCTTTGACTTTTGGTGTTTCTGGTAAATAGGTTTCATTCCCACATCAGAGGAACAGGTCATAATAAAGACAACAGAGCTTGTTCCCTGGTGTGGGAGATGCTCATAAAGATCTTTTTATAAACATTTGCTGTCATCCCCAAAGCTAGGTGTGACCATTTGGTCACGAGAAAGTTTCAACCAAAAGCTGCATAAATATTTGGGTGCTAAATGTTTATTGTTCTTTTGTTCTGGTTGAGTATTTAAAGGAATGGGGAGACCACTCATGGAAGCATCTGTAATCAGAACTTCCCACGCTGTTGAAGTGTGTCTCTATTGCCAGGTAACAATGACTCTTGGAAACTATTTTTATGTTTTTAGAATGATGTTTTATATTGTATGCTGATCAGTTGTGTATTATGGATTCTTTCTAAATTCTTTTATTTGATATGTTTACCTGGCTATAATAAACATTAATCTTGATTTATCTTGTATAAGTCTAAATTCCTTTATTTAAGTAGTGTCGTATGCGGAGTTTTGTAGGAGTTTCCGTAAATCTTTCTGTCAGGGCAAGATTCATACCGAGGACCCCATGACCGGAGCATGGCGCTAAGCATTAGGGGCAATCTGATTTCTGGCTGTCACTGGTATTAACAAGTTACAGCTCTCGTGACCATTACTAAAATTACACTTTCTGTTATGAGTAAGCATGTGCGACTCACTTAAAGGTAAAATAGTTCACTCTGTAATCTCAGAACTGACTAATTTGCGTCCGTGAGGTAAATGTAATTATAATCGCGAGCATTATCCTCTGAGCGACTCCGGGTCCCATGGAGGAACGAATATTTGCAATTAAGAGATACTAAGAAAATCCATGATCTAAATTAAATCACAACTAAACTTATGATCAGCTGTTAAATTACAAATGCAACAGAATTACAAATAATTGGAGTCAGATCAAATTATTCATGGAGTCAGATTTTTGAATTGGATCTTCACATTTTAATAAATTAAAGTGATTTTTCTAGAAGCACCAGAAAAGACATACACGCAGAAGTCCTTCGACCAGCTGCTGGATTCCTACGTTGGGCCAATCAGAGGGACCTTACACACTTTACACTGTAAAAAATTGCCAGGAATTTGCAGGATTAAAGATTATTATTTTACAATAAATCACTGTGGTCAGAAATTTATAGTGAAATTAATGCATGCTGATTTTCTTACGAATTACTGTTAATCAACAGCAGCATGATCATAGTAATTTACTGCTCTTGGTTTACTGTGAATTCACATTATAAAGTTGTCTTTAACCATGCCACTGTAAGAAATTATATTATTTAGTACTGTAATTGTTTTGAAGTCACCATGATGGTGATCAGTGTTCCATGGGATCTTGGACTTTGTATATTCATATTCAAATTTCTGATCTAGCCAAGTCAGAAGTGTGACAAAATGAAACCATTTGTTAAAACAATGACAAGCTTGAATATAAAATAAGCTAATCGGTTGATTTTCTTTAAGTTAGTCAAACTATACTATTATTAGTGTTATTTCAGCATAAAGATATACCAAGATCTTATTTCAAATTCATAATTTGTAGATGGATATTTCACAAGCAGCTGCTGAGATACATATTTGAAAGATGTGACATCACCTTGCAATGTTTTTTTTTCTTCCATCACCTAATAGTGCACAAACATCAATACTCCACATACCAAACACATCAATGGTGAAACAACAAATAATAAAAAAAGATACATTCTGATCATTACAAAATAAACCCAAAAATGACCCAAAAAAAAGTTACAGATAAAAATCAAGAAACTCCACAGCATAATCTATTCATGCCGCACTGCATGCTGGGTACCTTCATAGTACATATGCACTGTAGAAATTCAATATGATATTGTTTGTTTACAGTAATTTTTTTGAGAGCGCAGTTAGATACAAGAGAAGTCCTACTGTGAAAGTCAGTTATTAACCTGGAATATACTGTAATTTTACACAGATTTTTAACAGTGTACATGCACTTATGTATACTCACAAAATGCACTTATAGAAAATACTGGGTAATACAAGTTAACTACATTGTTAGGTTATGGTACTAACCCTGAACCCACCCCTATTAGTATTAGGCAGTATCAAACAGAACGCATTTTTCAGGTTTGAAAACGTGAGGCACACCGCGCTGCCTTTTTTTTTTTTTACATTGCTAGGCAACCACTGATATTTTGTTTTATGTTGCTAACCAACCACTGAATCACCGATCCTGTCAGAATTATAGTGTGAGCGCTCAATATTTGGTTTGCTGTTAAGTAAACTGCAGAAACCTTTTAAAAATGGTCAGTAACCCTCGACAGCCACCACAAGTGTCTCCTCCATCACTGCAGTCTCTCCGGCCGTTCCAAGCAACTGTCACCATAACGGAAGGCCCGGTTCTCCATTCATTCGATGAATTGACGTCGGGCGCTTTTCTGCTCAGAGTTGATTTATTTTTTAATTTTATTTTTTTACTTCAAGGCACTAAAACACGAGATGCCCGGGGCTCATAAACAGCACAGAAAATGCTCACTGCCGATGGAAAACTATTTAAAAAATAGTTGCAGCCTCTCACTGCAAAAAAATAAGTTCTGTCTGATCAGACCCTTACCCAGTTATTGTAATTACTATTATAAGTACATAGTATGTACATTTGGAACAGGACTTTAAAATAAAATGCTACTCATACAAATATACTACCAGTACACATATACATACAGTTTGCTTAAAATTAACATTGTGCAAGAGATATTTTACCCCAAAGCTGACTTGTTACCGTAAACTTGAATATGTATATTTATAGGGCAATGTCTGTGAAAAAAAGTATTTAATAGACTACTATATCAAAGGAATAAACACAACACAAGCCAAAAATACTTATACTTAATAGTACTAATTTAGTATTATAGTTTTATATAAAGATTAAGTTCAAGTATAGGTCAAATATAAAAGCAGACTGAAAGCATACATTCTTATTTAAGTTTAAAATAAGTATATTAATTGCTCATTTGAATTAACTTTTTTTTGGTAGCAAATATTTTATGAGGAACAGAAGCAGGAGAGTTTTCCAGTCTGATGGAGATAAAAAACAGGCTGAACAAATCCAGCCAGTGCATAGCAAACCACACCAGTGAACCAAAGTACCTGACTGTTCTGCTGTGACAATAAAACCACATTGCGATTGAAAAAAAAAAAAACATAAGCGACAGTTACCAATCTCACAAACAGACAGATTGAGGATGAAGAACTCTAATGCAACGCCACTTCCTGTGACAATGAGCCATATGACAAGACTGTGTAGGAAGACCAAACAGAAAACTAAAGCTGCATACACACAATTCTAGATTTTCCATTAGCCCAAAGGTATGAGCAGTGGAGTTTGAGGATGCTTTAAGTTTGGTGAAGTTCACTGTAGAATTATTTATCATGGTCTTGAAAATCTCACTAAATGAATACCAAGTTATCTATAGGAAGAGAAAGAAAATATACTAGGTACAAATTTGTGCACATCTATGGTCATATTCAAAATCTCAATTAAAACAGAACACCTCACCCTGTTTTACTCAGCTAATTCATCCAAGTTGTCCATAACTCTTAATCTACAATATGTCTGCTAATCATGTTGATCAAGCTTTGCATATCACTGAATGGAGTAAACAAATGAAGTCAAAAATGAGAGTTTGTCACCTGAAAAGTGAATGTCGTCTCTCTGGGTGTAAAAAAATACGCTGTCCTGTTTTTGTAGTCTCACTTCAAAGTTGTCACAATGATACATCATGGATGACAACACAAAACATACATAAATTCACATTCAGGTTTAAAAATGATTGTTTATTCAAAGTGTTTTAAAACATTTGAATAGAACTGAGAAATTGTGCATTTTTTCCCTGTGGACGCCAATGGAAAATAAATATTGAATCTTAATATATGAATACTAATAAATTAAAATTAATAAATAAATAAAAAATAAAAGCATTTAGTTAACACTTCCATTCAAAGTGACTTGCGACAAATGCATTTAATAAGGGTATTTATCAGGGTTCCACTGTAAAAACTTTCCTTATCTGCTTTTCTACGTTTTCTATATATATATATATATATATATATATATATATATATATATATATATATATATATATATATATATATATATGTATATATATATATATATATATATATATATATATATATATATATATATATATATATATATATATATATATATATATATATATATATATATATATATATATATATATATAAAGGCTGTTGTATATTATATTCTGGGATGATGCATTTTAAAGTTTCAATTCAGCTGGGTAAACATTTATATACTGTTATAAAAGTTGTTAAGAAAGAAAATGGTACATAAGGATTAGTTATATAACTTTTGAGGAACAGAGGAAGGATAGTTTTTCAGTATGGCACAGATAAAGAACAGGCTGAACAAAACCAGCCAGCAAAAAACAAAGTATACAAATGCACCAAAGTGCACAAATATTCGGTTTTGTCACAATGGTAAAGAGTCCTGTGATAATATATGGGACATATACGATAACCATGCTCACAGTAGTTATTAGAATGATATTAAATGCTCGTCTCTTCATGTGGTTTTCCTCCTTTCTCTCTCTTCCTCTCTCTCCTGGTCCTGACTGCTTCAGAGCTCTGAGAACAGCCACAAGAAAAAACAACTGGATGGGGAGGAAGAGGAGGAACTGCACGGAGAAGAACCATGTTTGTGCTGTACTATTCAAAGAGAGGTACAAAAAACAGGAGGCAAGCGTGATTATCCAGGCCGCAGTGCAGCAGATCACTCTATATCTGAGAGGTTTGTACTTCAGAAAGGTTACAGGATGAACCACTGCCAGGTAACGCTCAACACACATCAGACACTGAAACAGAGGACGACCAGTGATGCCTAGTCCCATTAAAAAACTAATTAGCGTTGTGAGATTTGAAAACCAAAAAGACAGTAGAAAAATCAAACTATTCACACAGTTACCAATCTCACAAACAGACAGATCGAGGGTGAAGAATCCTGATGCAACTCCACTTCCTGTCCCTGTGATGAGCAATATAATATAGGAATGTGTGGGAAGACCAAACAGGAAACTAAAACTGCATGCATACATTTCCAGAATGTCCAATAGCCCAAAGGAATAAGTTGTGGATGATTCAGGTGTTGTGACATTCACTGTAGAGTTGTTCATTTTCTTCTTGCATTCTCAATCTCATTCATAAAATTAATAACTAGTTGCAACCGTGATCTATTGGAAAAGAGAAGAGCAAATGTATGAAGAAAAAAAAAAAAAAAAAAATAGCTCAAGATTTAAATCTTCAATATATCCCAGTCTCCAATTGTACACAATTCAAATATTGAATTATTTTCATGTCCAGGAATTTTAAGTGACATAATTAAACAGATGCATCACACACTGTAATTGCACACAATAGTTAAAACAAATTATTTAAATTACCCTCACTTCAAAATGGCACAATTCTATTCATTATTATAAAACAAAATGTAGATCATTTCTTGGCCTAAAGTCATAAAGCATCTTCTATTATATTTCTAAGGTGAAATACTTCAGCACTATTTTACTCATTCTGCCAATTTATTTATTTATTCACCCATAACACTTAAACTACATATGGTAATCACACTCATGTTTTTGCATATTATTGAAAACAAAAATCTATCAAAAAGGAGAGTGTCACCTGAAGAGTTAAGGTCCAGTCTCTCTGGATGTAAATGACACTCTGTGCTGTTTTTCTAGTCTCGCTTTACAGCTGTCACAAGATTATTTGTGCATAGCTTCATATGTAACATGTCACATAAAACAAAACATGCAAACCTATGCAACACATGCACAAGATTCAAAATGATCAATGGCCTTATTTAAATGACTTAAAACATTTAAATAGAAGGGAGAAATTGTGGATTTGATTTCTGATTTGAAATGCTAACACCGTGATAATGATTTAGATTAAAAGCTAGCGATGACAAAATTAACGTGATAGGCAGTATTAAATTATTAAATTCAATTATACTTGGCAATATAAACAAGGAATGATATCAAATAGAGATTCAAAAGCAAATCTGTACAGAGCTACAGACACAAAACACTCACCAGCTGGGCAGACAGGAGCAATTCCACAGGAGCAAATTTGTTTCACTTGTTTGGTAAATAAACCAAACAAGTGAACCATAGTGCCTGATTATCCTGTTGTGTCAGAAGGATAATGAATCCTAAAACTGCATTTGGGACATATTTGATAACCCACCAGACTGGGAGCAAGCCTATAAGGACTTCTTTTTATTAGTAATAGTCCTGTTGTTGAGTGTGACGAGCCGGCCTTGTACAAAAACTTCCTCATGCTTTTTAACTTCTCTGAACCTGGAGACTACTATGTCTAGCAAGCAGCCAAACAGGCCAGAGGGCAAAACCGGGGAATCAATGAGAAAAACGTCAGCCTTTATCCCTGTCAATAGCAATGTCCTTCAAGAGGTCAGCCTGGTACACCTGTAACACTGTCAGTGTGCAACGCAGCAACAGCCTGACCTGCAGCCTTGATAAGTTTTTCTTACGATAGTCAAAGTTGTTCTACATGGCTTCGTGGGGAGGGTAAGTCTTTTAAGTGAAGATGCAGACCCAGGCAAGAGATGGCTCGCGAACATCTCTTCAACCTGAGGCATCACTGCATAACCCCGTGACGTCACACCCACGATAGTCGATAAAGTCAACGTCGAAAGCACAAAGACACGGAATGTATATGGTTTTCCCCATGACTTTGATAGAAACCTCTCCTCTAGCTTACTACGTTTGTGGATCTCTCTCTCAAAGCCAGTCAAGCTGTAATCTGGCCACCGCGTGAGTAACCACCTCGACGGATTTATTGCCGTGTGAGGAATGCTCAGGGGTTGGCTGCTCGAATTATCCCCTGCATGACCCAAAAAAGCACCGTGGCGCGCTTTGGAATCACATGAGGGAACATATAGATCTGGTGCGCGAGCAAGCGAAAGGGACCCGTCTCTTGTTTGTCAGCAAAATCCCTGCCACAATGGTAGTATGGGTGTAGTCTGGAAGTAGCCAAGACAAGCACAAAGCATTTCAACTGTGAACAACTCGAAGTGCTTGCACTTGCCCTGCTCCAACACAGCAGCCACGTGCTCTTCCCCCAAACAAGCAAAGCAGTAAGTGTGTGTATCCATTTCTGGCATAGGAAAAGAACATTGAGGGATACAGTGCTTACTTTGTTGTTAACTAATTTTTTCTGCTTGGTTTTCTTTGATTTGATGATTTTCAATTGTGAGACAGAGGAGAGAGAAAATCTGCACACTGCCAGTTGAAATCTAACTCCTAACAAAGATCTTTAGTCAGATAAAGAGAGAGATTTTTTTTTTGGACACACCAACACAGAATGGCCTCTGAAGACAAAAGACCTGACAATACACCTGTGGCTCATCTATTTATAGCCTCTGATGCTGGCGCGTTCTGATGATGTCACTAACAGTGGCTATAAAAGCTCTTGGTCAATTCCATTTACTTATTGACACTATATTCACAGCTGGTCACGACAAAGATGGTCCCAAAGCACTAAGCAGCACAGCGTTGAGTGTAGCTTTTGAAAGGGAACACTCTATATCTGAGCGGTTTGTACTTCAGAAAGGTTACAGGATGAACCACTGCCAGGGAACGCTCAGCACAGATCAGACACTGAAACAGAGGATGGCCAGTGACTGCTAGTACTATGAAAAAATGTATACATTTATTATTGAGACTTGAAAACCAAAAAGACAGTAGAACAATCAAAGAATTCACAGTTGCCAATCTCACAAACAGACTCCACTTCCTGTTCCTGTGATGATGAGCCATATAATATAGGAGTGTGTAGGATCATCAAATCGGAAACTAAAACTGCATGCATACATTTTCCAGAATGTCCAATAGCCCAAAGGAATAAGCTGTGGATGATTCAGGTGTTGTGACGTTCACTGTAGAGTTGTTCATTTTCTTGCGCTCTCAATTCATAAAATTATTAACTAGTTGCAACCATGATCTATTGGAAAACAGAAGAGCAAATGTACTAAGAAAAAAGACTAAACAAATTGACTTAAGATTTCAATTTTCAATATTTCCCAGTTTCCAATTGTACACAATTTATTTTTAATTTTCCAATATTGAATTACTTTTATGTCCAGGGTATTTTAAGTAACATAATTAATAAACCAATACATCACAAGCCATAATTCTACACAATAGTTAAAAAAATTATTTAAATTACTTGATTACTTCAAAATGGAATGATTCTATTATAAAACAAATGTAGTACATTTTCTCTTATATTTGAAACAATACACTTCAGGACTCGGAGCAGGTTATGTTCCAGGGTTAGTTTGCTTAAGAGGTATTCAGATGTGTTTTATATAATGAATATAGTTATTAATATAACTAAATTTGTTTCAGTTATATAATATACAATGTTATATATTAATTCTAAAGAATAAGAATAAAAATAAATAAAAAATTCAAATGTGTTTATTTTATTGTCATCTCACACATGGATCTGCATTCAATTAATTAGCATCAAACAATATAATCCTTATTCTCAATGAAAAAAAAGATTACTTATTAAACGAAGACAATGAAAATTATTGCATAACCACCAAATAGGTGGCGATGTGCACTAAGTCGGTTATGTAACTCGCCATTAAACAAACGTAGAATGGCACGCTCTTTCTTGGCGTCTGTTTCCATGGTGAATCATCGATTCGTCGCTCTGTTGAGAATGTCTTGTGGACTCACAGGTTTATAAACGCCATGCGATTTTCATAAAGTAATAAATACATTTTAAATGAATAAACCTTCAGTAAGGAATTTAACTAAGTGGGCTATAAACCTTTTCTCTTATTAAACTTAGTTTTAATTTGACAGTTTAGGCTACTTTCTCAAAATGAAATTAATCTATAATTTCATTCCTCTTGGATTTTGATTGACGCACTCCAGGAACTGAAATTAACGGGGGCTTGTGACAAAAATGTGCCCAAAAATTAAGTTATGGGGGGAAAAAGCCCCGATAATGAGTTTTTGATTTTTATATTTTTATAAGAATACAGGTAAGCAAAGCTATCATACGAGAAAGAGTGCTGTTTCTCCCCAAAACTCATATTGCAAATGTGATATTGATATTATAGAACAGATATTAAGTATAACTTACATTTTAGACACATGATGTCTGTTTTTGCTCCTTCAATTAAATAGTTTCAAACAAAACCACATCAGAACCATTTTGCATGTCAGAACAACATGTTTAATTCCTGAAAGAATCAACGTTTCTGAAAAAAACTGAATGATTCAATGACTCAGACCAGTGATTTGGTTTCTACTGCATTCCCCTGTGGAGTGAAAGTTAGGCACCTTATCAGTGTTTGTTTATTTATGCACTGTTTATTTGCTTTTGCCATGGAAAATAACTCAAAAGTTTTTTAATTATTATTATTATTTATTTTTTCCCCTGAAGTGGCATATTACAAATACATTCCTTATAGCATTATGAGTGCAAGCATCACTGTTGTGTCAAAAATGTACTGTATATGCTCTATCTATTTAAACAAGCGTTCTCTGGGATTGTTTGTTATGCTCCATGGTGTGGATATTTTATATATTATTTCTTTATATACTATGCATTTACCCTTTACTCCCTCAACCCAAAACATCTTCCTGTGCCCCTGTAAGTCATTTGAGGTGGAGGAGTTGGTAGGCCTCTCTAAATAAAACAATGCATAAATGAGATCTATAGTACACTAGCATGTTCTGGGATCATGAGATCCAAAAAAAATGAAAATTGTTAATACATCTAAATATATTACTTACATACATGCATACATACATACATACATACATACATACATACATACATACATACATACATACATACATACATACATACATACATACATACATACATACATACATACATACATACATACATACATACATACATACATACATACATACATACATACATACATTTACTTAATTTGTACATCTTGTCAGGAACAGAGGCAGGATAGTTTTCCAGTCCGGTGCAGATAAAGAACAGGCTGAACAAAACCAGCCAGTAAATAACAAATCACAGCAGTGAACCAAAGTGCTTCAATATTCTGTTGTGTCAGAAGGTTAATGAAGCCGAAAACAGAATTTGGGACATATATGAAAACCGTGTTGACAGTTGATATTAGAATGAGATAAAATGCTCTTCTCTTCATGTGGTTTTCCTCCTCTCTCTCTCGCACTCTCTCTCCTGGTCCTGACTGCTTCAGAGCTCTGAGAACAGCTACAAGAAAAAACAACTGGATGAAGAAGAAGAGTAGAAACTGCACACAGAAGATCCATGAACTTGTTTGTACTTCTTCGCTGAGGGGGGCTAAAATAAACATGCTGAGCAAACAGGATGCAAGAACAGTTATCCAGACCGCAGCGGAGCAGATCACTTTATATCTGAGAGGTTTGAACTTCAGAAAGGTTACAGGATGAACCACTGCCAGGTAACGCTCAACACACATCAGACACTGAAACAAAGATCGACCAGTGATGGAAAATCCAAATAGAAACCGTTTCACTAACTTGAGACTTGAAAACCAAAATGACAGTGTAAAGATCAAACTGTTCAGACAGACACCAATCTCACATACAGAGAGATTGAGGAAGAAGAACTCTGATGCGACTCCACTTCCTGTTCCCGTGATGATGAGCCATATAACATAGGAGTGTGTAGGAAGACCAAACAGAAAACTGATGCCACACATAAGTCCATTTATTAGCTGAAATGTGGAAGCTTCAGATGTAGTGAAGTTCACGGCAGAGGTATTCATTTTCTCCATGTATTCTCTAATTAATAATTAGTTATAAAGGTGACCTACTGAAAGAGAGAAATGTTAAAGTACCAAATAATTAAGACTGCATTGAAGAAGCCAAAATAAAGACTTAATATGCAAATAATCTCCAATACAACCCAGTCTGCAATTGTACAAAGCTCACAATTTAAACCCACATTACCAGAGCCTTCTTAAATTACCCTTATGCCACATAATTAATTATTAAACAATCTATAATCTTGCACCAATCTTAAATTGCCTAAAAGTTCAACTGTATTCCTGTATTCAGAGGACTTCAAAATGAGATATGATTCTAGTTCTTATTATGATACAAAATGTATCAGCTCAATTTTAATCAATAGCTAATTCATATCACTTAAACGACATCTGATAATCATCCTGATCGTTTGCATGCTATTGACTGAGAAAAAACAACAACTAATGAATCATAGAGGAGTGTCATCACCTGAAAAGTGAGTGTCCAGTGTCTCTGGGAGTAAATGATATGTGTGCTGTTTGTGTAGTCTCACTTTCCAGCTGTATATGATGCATGTGCACAGCTTCATATGTACGTCACATAAAACAAAACATACGCAAATGAGGTTTAAAATGACTGATGGCATTCTATAGTCTTGTAGTGACAACACCGTCGGCTGGAGTGTCTGTGGTGACACCCACTGAGTGGGAAAAAAAAAAACTTAGTGGCAGCATTGGTTTTCAGAGTGAATGCAGCAAAAAAAAAAAAACACACACATAACACATCTAAAAAGAGCTTTGAGATTGACTGTACAAATATATTTGAGGTATATTTTAACATGCTGCCAAATGATACAGAAAAGAAAAGCAAATGGATCACTGCAATTCACAGAAATAACTGGACTCCAGACAGTGAAACGTAGATTTGCAGTTATCATTTTGTGTCATTGTGTTGAATATTGGAGTAAAATATTGTATTGTTATCCTCAATTAAATATGTTCCCTCTTACACTGAATAATTGGATGTTTTTACAAACCCGATTCCAAAAAAGTTGGGACACTGTATAAATTGTGAATAAAAACAGAATGCAATGATGTGAAAGTTTCAAATTTCAATATTTTATTCAGAATACAACATAGATGACATATCAAATGTTTAAACTGAGAAAATGTATAATTTTAAGGGAAAATAAGTTGATTTTAAATTTCATGGCATCAATACATCTCAAAGTTGGGACAAGGCCATGTTTCCCACTGTGTGGCATCCCCTCTTCTTTTTATAACAGTCTGCAAACGTCTGGGGACTGAGGAGACAAGTTGCTCAAGTTTAGGAATAGGAATGTTGTCCCATTCTTGTCTAATACAGGCTTCTAGTTGCTTCCTCTTTATGATGCACCAAATGTTTTCTGTGGGTGAAAGATCTGGACTGCAGGCTGGCCATTTCAGTACCCGGATCCTCCTCCTACGCAGCCATGATGTTGTAAGTGATGCAGTATGTGGTCTGGCATTGTCATGTTGGAAAATGCAAGGTCTTCCCTGAAAGAGACAATGTCTGGATGGGAGCATATGTTCTAGAACTTGAATATACCTTTCAGCATTGATGGTGCCTTTCCAGATGTGTAAGCTGCCCATGCCACACGCACTCATGCAACCCCATACCATCAGAGATGCAGGCTTCTGAACCGAGCGCTGAGAACGTCCTTGTCCTCTTTAGTCCGGATGACATGGCATCCCAGTTTTTCAAAAATAACTTCAAATTTTGATTCATCTGGCCACAGAACAGTTTTCCACTTTGCCACAGTCCATTTTAAATGAGCCTTGGCCCAGAGAAAACGCCTGCGCTTCTGGATCATGTTTAGATATGGCTTCTTTTTTGACCTATAGAGTTTTAGAGTTTTAATTAAAGATTATGTCAGAGCTAAGTTCTTGGTCTGCTGTCGTCCATGATGCATTTGTGTTTATACTACAAATATGTAATCTTATTTTTTAATTTATTTACAAACCCGATTCCAAAAAAGTTGGGACACTGTACAAATTGTTCTGGATCATGTTTAGATATGGCTTCTTTTTTGACCTATAGAGTTTTAGCCGGCAACGGCGAATGGCACGGTGGATTGTGTTCACCGACAATGTTTTCTGGAAGTATTCCTGAGCCCATGTTGCGATTTTCCATTACAGTAGTATTCCTGTATGTGATGCAGTGCCGTCTAAGGGCCCGAAGATCACAGGCATCCAGTATGGTTTTCCGACCTTGACCCTTACGCACAGAGATTGTTCCAGATATTATACACTGTAGATGATGATAACTTCAAACTCTTTGTAAATGTTCTCAGAGAAACTTCTTCCTTATATTACTCCACTATTTTTGGCCGCAGCATTGTGGGAATTGGTGATCCTCTGCCCATCTTGACTTCTGAGAGACACTGCCACTCTGAGAGGCTCTTTTTATACCCAATCAAGTTGCAAATTGGTCCTCCAGCTGTTCCTTATATGTACATTTAACTTTTCCGGCCTCTTATTGCTACCTGTGTAGATAAGAATGTGTAGCTCTCATGAAATCCAAAATGAGCCAATATTTGGCATGACATTTCAAAATGTCTCACTTTCAACATTTGATATGTTATCTATATTCTATTGTCAATAAAATATAAATTTATGAGATTTGTAAATGATTGCATTCCTTTTTATTCACAATTTGTACAGTGTCCCAACTTTTTTGGAATCGTGTTTGTATATAACATTGATATCTACCTATATTGTATTCATATAAAGCGTTCAAAGGCAATATGAATGTCAGGAAACACAATTTGGCTGCATGTCAATATCCATGGATCACTGGATTCAATTTTAACACTAAACTCAAAAAGCCTACAACACAGCAGATTACCATAGCCAGGGCTTTTGCCTTATTCTGATGTTCTGAATGGAATCAGACAGTTTTGCATAATCTGGCCAGTAGCTGCTGATAGCTAGTGTTAAACAGGCCTCCAAATCTGTGTTTTGATTTAATAATCTTCATGTGAGAAAAAGCTGATTCACATAAATAACTTGAGCCAAACAGTACAGTTAGTGAGGTGGCACATTTTCTGATATTTTGATACTTGTCTTATATAAGAAGGTTCCAAAACTGTCCAATGGCCCTTGCCTTAACCTGAATGTCAGTCTGAAGTGCTACAATCTCCTCATCCAATGCTGATGGGTTCATCTGAAACAGATTTCCAATGTATCATCCCATGCTTATCTCCAAATGATGTTTTTTAACAAGGTTCTGGAGGAGAATGTTCAGATAATGGACATAGGTGGAGAGCACTCAGCTAACCAACATAAGAGGTGTATATAAACACAGCAGTCTTACCTCCGTTTTGTTGACAGTTTATTTTTTTTAGTTCTAATCACTTACATACACTGGGGGGGTACTCTAAGTTCGGGCCAAATTCCGAGCTCGAAGCCCTCCCCCCGGACAGCATGCCAAATACGCATTTAAATTTACTCTCTATAAATGATATGTAAGTGTGAACTCATGAAATGGAAAAGTTAAGTAGTGATTGGCTCAAATAAAGCAAAGTCTTAAATGTTTTTTCAAAGTCTGACCTGACCTTTTCAATTTGTACAATGTCCAGTTGTGCAGGCTCCTTATGCATTTCACATGCAATGTTTTGGAATTTGCATAATTCATGACGCTGCAGCTTGGATGTGAGTAACTGCAGTTTTCGTTTGAAAGCATTAATCATGCGAACCACCATCATCTCTTTACCTTGTAGCTCCAAATTTAGCTTATTCAGCTTGTTAGTCAGGTCAGTCAAAAAAGCCAAATCTAAAAGCCACTGCTCATCCTCAAGTTGTTAGTATTCTCTATTTTTTTATTATTTTAAACTCCTTTATCTCAGGCAGCAGCTCATAAAATCTTTCGAAGAATTTATGCAGCAGGAGATCTGTGTGGTTGCAGTCAGCTTCCTCCAAATAAGCACAAAACAGCCGTCTCTGAAGTGAGTGTGCACGTATTGAGCAGACAATTGTCATGGACACATCCATGACAATTAAGGAAGTTAGGAAAAGCATCCTCCTCCTTGCACTTGGCAATGGAACAGTTAAAACGTCCAACCATCGCAGGTGCTTGTCAGTTGTGATTGACACCAGTTTAGACATGGGTAGCTGTGTTTTGTTGACCAAGTCCTTTGCTTTGATAGTGGACACAATCTCAGATTTGTTTCTGAAACGATGAGTCTGCTGCCTCAACAAACCCTGGCGCTTTGGGAGTGAGAATGGGTTGTACATGGACATGGTGCAAAAGTACATGGTGCAAAAAAAAAAAGTATTCCTCCCACTCTGCATGGAAATGGTATGTTTTCTTTTGTTTTTTTTGCTTGGTACCACACATTTTGTGTGAATTTATTTTAGTTCTATATTTTGCGACTGAATGTCATTTGTGTAAGCTACCGAATACTGCTAGCTTCGCAGTTTTTACGCTCTGTTCTCTGACACTCTTGGAAGGGGCGAAGCAGATTAGTTGTCATGGCAACTGAATAGACAAAAATCCTGTTCAAAATGTATCACTGTACCTCACAATACATTTTAGTTTAGGAATGGTTTAATCCAAATCTAAACCTTACTTTCACTGAAATTCTGTTGTAGAATCTGAATTGCCAGTGTTACTCCTATCAAAGGGCCATTATAATTTCCCAAAACTTGCCCTTCCTCACCTGGCTTCTTGATTTCTTGGCCTTAAACCTCATCCTGTTCATTGTTTCCAGTCAAATGTATACAGAACTCACATTCCCTGTGTTAATGTAGTGGTGATTAAATCACCCATGAAACCTCTAAAAGATTGCTCATTTGTTTAGTCAAGCCATTAACAACCCATGGTCTTTTATTCCAGCCAATGAAATCTTGGGCCGGATTTAAACATTAGAACATACAACTAGTATAAATGCTACACAATATTTCATATGCACTATGAAAGGATTTTAAGTAAGGGAAAATGCACATTGAGTCGGTCGCAAAGTAAACCCAGATGGGGTGATCCAGTTCCAACCATCATTATGGAAAATGGCGAAACTGGGTGATGCAGGAAGTATTTATTCAAAATGAACAAACCACAAACAAGTGTAACAACCATATCTGATAAACACTCACAGAAAAGGCAAAATGTTTATGCAAATAACGGTTTAAATTACTAGTGGTGGACCTCTTTAAAGAAATGAGTGACCATGTTACCTAGACTAATATGGATCATACATTTTTATTTGGAGGATAATGACAATTCAGAGAGAGAGAGAAAAAAAACTTGTCTAGTTAATGCAGTAAATGAATAAGAATTAGTGACAGCACATCAGCAGGTATTATGAGGAACAGGTGATTTTTTTTTTTTTTTTTTTTTTTTTTTTTTTTTTTTTCAGTTCGGCGCAGAAAAAGAACAGGCTGCACAAATCCATCCAGCAAATAACCAATTGAAGCAATAAACCACAGAGCCAACATATGCTGCTGTGTTAAAATGAATGCTGAAATTTTATATGGGACAAATATGATAACCACAGCCAGAGTAGTTATTAAAATGTGATTAAATACTCTTCTTTTCATTTGGTTAACCTTTTCTTTCTCATTCTCTCCTGGTCCTGACTGCTTCAGACCTATAAGAACAGCCACAAGGAAAAACAACTGAACAATGGGGAAAAGTAGAAACTGCACAGTGAACAATCGTGCATGTGGACTATTGTTGAGCGAGATTACAGTAAACATGCAAAACAAACAGGAGGCAAGCGTGATTATCCAGGCCGCAGTGCAGCAGATCACTCTATATCTGAGAGGTTTGTACTTCAGAAAGGTTACAGGATGAACCACTGCCAGGTAACGCTCAACACAGATCAGACACTGGAACAGAGGACGACCGGTGACGCATAGTCCTTGCAAAGACTGTGACGATGTCTTGAAATTTGAAAACCAAAATGACAGTATATCAATTAAACATTTCAGACAGTTGCCAATCTCACAAACAGAAATATTTAGGTTGAAGAAGTCTGTTGCAATTCCAGTTTCTGTGACAATGAGCCATATAACATAAAAGTGTAGAGGAAGACCAACAAGGAAATTGATGCTGCACACACACAGTGCCAGACTGCTCATTAGTCCAGTGGAAAGAGTTGAGTTTGTAGTGAAGGTCAGTGTAGAGTTCATTTCTTCCATTTTTTTTTTTTTTTTTTTTTTTTTTTAAACTTAAAGCTACATGGAAGTCAAAAATAAGATATATATGATATTAAAATCCAAATAAAGTATTTTATTATGTAGGTATGATCATTCAGATAACTTAATAAATCCACAGACAGTAGTTCTGCACAATGCTTTATAATTACCCAATTGTATTACAATTTTAAATTACTTCAAAATAGGCTGCAGTCATTATCATCAAACAACTTATCTTTAAAATGATGACGTTGATATTTTTAGCATATTACTGAATACAAAATTACATTAAAAAGAAGAGTGCTCATACATGCTCAAATGGCGCCGCTGTGTTTGGTCGCCGTTCAGGTCGCTCCGCGAAGACTGTGCTTTTATTTACTATTTTACTTTCTTTTACTCTCAGTTTTACAAACTTATCATCTGCATTGATCTACTACGACAGCAAAACTCTTTTGGACATTGGTTACCTCTACACTGGACTGTTTCAGGACACTTTCGCCGATCCTCTGTGGCCATCTGAGATTCTTATAGCGCCCGAGTTGAACAATGGCCAGAGCCAGCGGCGTAGAACAAAGAAACACCGTGGGAAACGTGCTGGTATCCGTAACAGACTGAGGAAAAGGGCATTCAGACCTCCTCTCCCGAGCATTCTTCTAGCAAATGTTCAATCCTTGGATAATAAGATGGACGATCTTAGAGCCAGGATAAGTTTTCAACGGGACATGAGAGACTGTAATATCTATTGTTTGTCTGAAACATGGCTCACGCCCGCGGTCCCGGACACTGCTGTGACGCCGTCGGAGAACTTCTCTGTTTTTCGGATGGACAGAACAGCCGAGGCCGGTAAATCCAAAGGCGGTGGAGTGTGTTTCATGATCAACAAGAAATGGTGCGATCCCAGGAACATCACCATTCTCTCGCGGTCCTGCTCACCTCATCTGGAACATTTAACAATCATCTGCCGCCCATTCTATCTGCCTAGGGAGTTTTCTGCGGTTGTCGCGACCGCCGTTTACATCCCACCGCAGGCAGACACAGCGCTGGCTTTATCTGGCCTTCATGATGTTGCCAGCGGCTTCATAAACAAACACCCCGATGCTGCGTTCATCATCGCGGGCGATTTTAACAAAGCAAAGCTAAAGAAAGTCCTGCCAAACTTTCATCAGCACGTCTCTGTCCCTACGAGGAGCAAACACACTGGATCATTGCTACTCTCCGTTTAAGAACGCCTATAAAGCGCGGTCACTTCCAGCGTTTGGCAAATCGGATCATGCCGCCATTTTCCTCACTCCCGAATACAAACAAAAGCTCCTCCAGGAACCCCCGGTGAGGCGGGAAGTTAAGCGTTGGTCACCCCACTCAGAGACCGCGCTACAGGCAGCTCTGGGCGATGTGGATTGGGACATGTTCGAGCGAGTTCAGCTGGCGTAAGCGAGTTCACAGATGTGGCGCTTTGCTTCATCAACACGCTTACAGAGCAAGCCACGCAAACAATAACAATAACGTCCTTCTCAAATCAGAAACCGTGGGTGGACAATTCAATCCGCGCTGCAGTGAACACACGCACTGCCGCTTACAACGCCGGTCTCCATTCAGGGAATATGAATGAATACAGATCGTCCTGCTATGCTCTCAGACGAGCAGTTAAAGCCGCAAAACTCCGTTATAAAGACCGAGTGGAGTCTCATTTCCAACTCAACGACTCGCGGCGCATGTGGCAAGGTCTGAGGTCCATCTGCTCCTTTGGATCTAAATCCTCTGCAGAGGCAAGCGTTGATCCGTTGCTCGTGAGCGAGTTAAACTCTTTCTATGCTCGCTTTGACTGTAACGCGGCAACGCGACTCCGCCAAGTGGCGCGTTAGAGAAATTACTCAGAGCAGCAACAATCACTCTCTGTCTCGGAGGATGAAGTTCGGAGAGCACTCAAGCGTGTGGACGTTAGGAAAGCTGCCGGGCCGGATGGTATTTCAGGTCGTGTTCTGCGGTCCTGTGCTGATCAGCTCACCGGGTTGTTTACATCTATCTTTAATGAGTCCTCGCTACATCTGTGGTCCCCACCTCCTTCAAAAATCCACCATCATCCCTGTCCCTAAGAACAGTAAACCCTCTTGCCTAAATGACTATCGTCCAGTGGCTCTCACGTCTATAGTCATGAAGGTCTTTGAGAGACTCATTAAAAACACCATTTGCGCCTTCATTCCTGACACTTTGGACCCTCTTCAGTTTGCCTATCGTCCCAATAGATCGACTGAAGATGCCATCTCTCATGTCCTCCACTCCTCCCTCACTCACATCGACAGCAAAAGTGGGAACTACGTAAGACTGCTATTTATTGACTATAGCTCAGCCTTTAACACCATAGTTCCCACCAAGCTAACCTCCAAACTCCTGGATCTCGGCCTGAATCCTTCTCTCTGCCACTGGATTGAGGACTTCCTCACTGGCAGGCCTCAGGTGGTGAGAATAGGCCAGTCCACCTCCACCTCCATCACCCTGAGTGTGGGAGCTCCACAGGGCTGTGTCCTGAGCCCCCTGCTCTACTCTCTCTACACGCATGACTGTTTGTCCACACACAGCTCCACCTCTATCACCAAATTTGCTGATGATACTGTTGTCCTGGGCCTCATTTCCAACAACAATGAGACGGCATACTTGGACGAGTGGAGCATCTAACATCATGGTGCCAGGACAACTGTCTCTCTCTGAATGTTGGCAAGACCAAAGAAATGATTGTGGACTTCAGGAAGAGACAGCAACGGACCATCTCTCCCCCTCATGATCAGCGGGTCACCAGTAGAGAGAGTGAGCAGCTTCAAGTACCTGGGAGTAAACATCTCCGAGGACCTGACCTGGACTGCTCACATTCAGACACAGGTGAAAAAAGCCAGGCAAAGACTGTACCACCTGCGCCAGCTGAGGAAATTCAGGGTTTCACCAGCTATCCTGAAAACTTTCTATTTAGGGGCGATAGAAAGTGTTTTAACTCAGTGCATCACAGCGTGGTATGGGAACAGCACCAGTCATGACCGCAAAGCCCTGCAAAGAGTAGTGCGCTTATCCGAGCGTATCTCAGGGGTCAGCTCTCCGTCTCTGCAGGACGTCTACACCAAACGCTGCAAAGGTAGAGCTACCAAGATCATCAAGGACTCTAATCACCCTGCAAACCCTCATTTCACGCTGCTACCATCTGGTAAGCGCTTCCGAAAGCCTGATGGCCAAAACTGAGAGACTCAGGAGGAGCTTCTTCCCCAGGTCATCAGACTCCTGAACTTAACATCACGTGACTTCACGTCAGGATAAACATCGATACACTGACATTGCACTGCACTTTCTGTTCTCGTTGTTACTGTGTAACAACCTGTCATAAACCTGTTTGCACATTATACTCTTTATACATTTGTTAACCACATATTTATAAGTCTACAGTTTACTCACTGCAAAGTCTACTTCAATTATTTTATTCCACTTTATCCTTATTTGTTACCTTTTTTTTCTCTTGACTTGATTATTTATAATTCTACAGATATAGACATATATATATATAGTACTTTTTTTTAATATCCTATTTCTATTATAATTTCTTCCTTGTGTTTTTAACTGTGAATTTGCACTGTCCATGGAGCGGACCTGTTTACATTTCACTGCCGGTTGTATATTCTGTATATAACTGTGTATGTGACAAATAAAACTCTTGAATCTTGAATCTTGAATCTTGAGTTTGTCACCTGAAGACCCGTCCCTCTGGACTATGTATTCATAGTCTTTCTTTTAAAGCTGTCTCACAAATAAATGGCTTCACATAAACACTTCGCTTCACATAAAATGGATATGCAAATTAAAGAAAAAGCATGAGATTCAAAATTATATGTGGTATTCTATTCAAATGGCTTAAACATGAATAGAAAAAAAACATGTTTCTCACTTCTGTGTACATTTTAAGATACTTAATTGCAAAAAAAAAAAAAAAAAAAAAAAAATAAATTAATTAATTCAATTAAATAAGATTAAGAATATTATTATTAGTATAGTTGTAGTATAAAACACAAATACATCCTGAACAATAGCAGACCAAGCTGAGACATTCAAGATTCAAGATTCAAGAGTTTTATTTGTCACATACACAGTTATATACAGAATATACAACCGGCAGTGAAATGTAAACAGGTCCGCTCCATGGACAGTGCAAATTCACAGTTAAAAACACAAGGAAGAAATTATAATAGAAATAGGATATAAAAAAAAGTACTCTCTCTCTCTATATATATATATATATATGTCTATATCTGTAGAATTATAAATAATCAAGTCAAGAGAAAAAAAAGGTAACAAATAAGGATAAAGTGGAATAAAATAATTGAAGTAGACTTTGCAGTGAGTAAACTGTAGACTTATAAATATGTGGTTAACAAATGTATAAAGAGTATAATGTGCAAACAGGTTTATGACAGGTTGTTACACAGTAACAACGAGAACAGAAAGTGCAGTGCAATGTCAGTGTATCGATGTTTATCCTGAAGTGAAGTCACGTGATGTTAAGTGACTGAGTTCAGGAGTCTGATGGCCTGGGGGAAGAAGCTCCTCCTGAGTCTCTCAGTTTTGGCCATCAGGCTTCTGGAAGCGCTACCAGATGGTAGCAGCGTGAAATGAGGGTTTGCAGGGTGATTAGAGTCCTTGATGATCTTGGTAGCTCTACCTTTGCAGCGTTTGGTGTAGGCGTCCTGCAGAGGCGGGGGAGAGCTGACCCTGAGATACGCTCGGATAAGCGCACTACTCTTTGCAGGGCTTTGCGGTCATGACTGGTGCTGTTCCCATACCACGCTGTGATGCACTGAGTTAAAACACTTTCTATCGCCCCTAAATAGAAAGTTTTCAGGATAGCTGGTGAAACCTGAATTTCCTCAGCTGGCGCAGGTGGTACAGTCTTTGCCTGGCTTTTTCACCTGTGTCTGAATGTGAGCAGTCCAGGTCAGGTCCTCGGAGATGTTTACTCCCAGGTACTTGAAGCTGCTCACTCTCTCTACTGGTGACCCGCTGATCATGAGGGGGTATGTCCGTTGCTGTCTCTTCCTGAAGTCCACAATCATTTCTTTGGTCTTGCCAACATTCAGAGAGAGACAGTTGTCCTGGCACCATGATGTTAGATGCTCCACCTCGTCCAAGTATGCCGTCTCATTGTTGTTGGAAATGAGGCCCAGGACAACAGTATCATCAGCAAATTTGATGATAGAGGTGGAGCTGTGTGTGTGACAAACAGTCATGCGTGTAGAGAGAGTAGAGCAGGGGCTCAGGACACAGCCCTGTGGAGCTCCCACACTCAGGGTGATGGAGGTGGAGGTGGACTGGCCTATTCTCACCACCTGAGGCCTGCCAGTGAGGAAGTCCTCAATCCAGTGGCAGAGAGAAGGATTCAGGCCGAGATCCAGGAGTTTGGAGGTTAGCTTGGTGGGAACTATGGTGTTAAAGGCTGAGCTATAGTCAATAAATAGCAGTCTTACGTAGTTCCCACTTTTGCTGTCGATGTGAGTGAGGGAGGAGTGGAGGACATGAGAGATGGCATCTTCAGTCGATCTATTGGGACGATAGGCAAACTGAAGAGGGTCCAAAGTGTCAGGAATGAATCCGCACATACACATACACATCATGTCTGCTTTGTGTATATCAATGAGAATGTCTTGGGTTAGTTGACTATAACAGTCCCCTGAAAAAACGAGAACAAGTTGCTGCACTTGATTTAAGTGCTATTGGGGGGTGACATCAGAGGCTATAAATGGATGTGACGTCCGCTCATCAGGTCATTTTGTCTAAAGAACGTACTGAACACGCCTCCAATGCAGCAATGAAGCACAGCATCTTGTTCCCGCTTTTTCAGGGAACAGAAAGGTCACTGGAAGTGTCTGCACCCCCAAGGTTGTGTAGTGTGTGAGCACAAACAAGAGAAAGGCCTCAGACATGATCTTGGGATGTCCACTCAAGGACGTGAGAGCCCAGAGTAACGTGAACATCCAAACTATAGAATCTAATAAATGTGTGCAGACAGCCTGCCGCAAGGGGGCGCCTCTTGCTAAAGGCCTGGAGAATGTAACCCCACTGGTAGAACTACCTGACGCCGTCGTGGTGAAGTTTGACCATGTGCCTCATAGGCCAGGGCGATGGCGTCCCTCACGCAATATGACAGTCTTTTTTGTGGTGGCTGCCCCCCTCTGGGTTACGACCCCCATAACAAATTATAAGCTGCTCTGACTTGCACCACTGGCTGGTGTGGCTCTTCTTGAATCTGATTACAGTAAGTGTAGTCTCTCCTGCTCCGACGAAGTGAATGACGGAGGACAGAAGGCTTCAAGGATGACCGGATATACACTATATTGCCAAAAGTATTGGGACACCCCTCCAAATCATTGAATTCAGGTGTTCCAATCACTTCTATGGCCACAGGTATATAAAATCAAGCACCTAGACATGCAGACAAACATTTGTGGAAGAATGGGTTGCTCTCAGGAGCCCAGGGAATTTAAGTGTGGTTGACACCTGTGCAATAAGTCCATTCGTGAAATTTCCTCACAACTAAATAATCCATGGTCAACTGTTAGTGGTATTATAAAAAAATAAAAAGTAGAAGCAATTGGGAACAACAGCAAATCAGCCACAAAGTGGTAGGTCACGTAAAATCACAGAGCATTCTGAGGTGCACGGTGCACAGAAGTCGTCAACTTTCTGCAGAGTCGATAGCTACAAACCTCCAAGCTTTGTGGCTTTCAGATTTGCTCAAGAACATTGCGTTGAGAGCTTCATCCAAGCCTTATATCACCAAGTGCAATGCAAAGCGCTGGATGCAGTGGTGTAAAGCACACCGCCACTGGACTCTAGAGCAGTAGAGACGTGTTCTCTGGAGTGACGAATCACGCTTGTCTGTCTGGCAATCCAATGGATGAGTCTGGGTTTGACGGTTGCCAGGAGAATGGTACTTGCCTGACTGCATTGTGCCAAGTGTAGAGTTTGGTGGAAGGGATTATGGTGTGGGGTTGTCTTACAGAGGTTGGGGTTGGCCCCTTAGTTCCAGTGAAAGGAACTCTTAATTCTTCAGCATATCAAGACATTTTGGACAATTTCATGATCCCAACTTTGTGGGAACAGTTTGGGGATGGCCCTTTACTGTTCCAACATAACTGTGCACCAATGCACAAAGCAAGGTCCATAAAGACATGGATTAGCGAGTTTGGTGTGGAGGAACTTAACTGGCCTGCACAGAGTCCTGACCCGACAGAACACCTTTGGGATACATTAGAGCAGAGACTGCGAGCCAGGCCTTCTCATCCAACATCAGTGCCTGACCTCACAAATGCACGTCAAAATTCCCATAAACACACTCCTAAACCTTGCGGAAAGCCTTCCAAGAAGAGTTGAAGAATGGGATGTTGTTAAAGTTCATGTGCATGTAAAGGAACTTTTGGAAGATAGTCAGGGTGATGGTGCAAAGTCTAAGCAGGTTGGCGAAACTGACAGAGCCTGCAAATCTCCAATTCTATTTAGTGATGAGAGAGCCATAAGAAAAATATCTTTAGAGTCAGAAGTTTGACCGCCATTGACTCAGTGGTTCAGATGGGTTGTCGACTATCGCCTAAGGGCCATGGCTAGGTCCGATAAGGAAACTTTGACTCTGACAGGAGGCCTCAGTCGTCTAGCTCCACAAATGAAGTGGGCGATCAGAGGGTGTTCCCCCACTGAAACCCCGTCAATCAGAGTGTGGCAAGCTGAAAAGCCAGCCACAAATACTCTGAGAGTAGCAGGACATGTGCCTGCCGACAGCTTTTGCTGCAGAAACTCCAGCACTGAAGCTATCTGGCAGTGGACTGGGTCTGCATTATGTTTAGTATATCAACTTTCAAGAATGCACCATTTAAGAGTGTACATTCTTCTGGTAGAAGGAGCCCTAGCACTCAGAATGTCTCTATTACATCCGCTGGAAGTCCAGCATCTCTTAGCCGGTCCCCTTCAGGGGCCAAACATGAAGGTTTTGGAGATGGGGCTGTGGATGGAATATTGTCCCCTGCTCCAGAGACAGGAGATCTCTCCTGTTCGGTATCACCCAAGGTAAAGGGGACATTGCATTTCTTGTGAAGCAAAGAAGTCCACTTCTGCTTCATAAAATCTTTCCTATATCTGACTGACAACATCAGGATTGAGCTTCATGTATGACATCCTCTCTGGACAATAAATTTGCTCCCACATTCATGCTTCCAGGGATGTGAATCGTTCTGAGAAACAGGAACTTGTTCAAATGGCACAAATGCACCCATGTTGTCCACTCGCACCAGGACATGGTATCCCCTTAAATGCCGGGCCAGAGGAAGTACTTCAGGGCAATTTGAGGCAATTGATGTGCCATTCGATCGAGATGACAGCATTTCCATACCCCTTGGGCTGGACAGCCATCTAAGACCGCACCCCAATCCATCAGGGAAGTATCTGTTGTTAGCATCCTGTGAAGACCACACGCACCTAGAGTGGGACCCAAGGTGAGTAACTGGGGTCTGAGCCACATAGAAAGGGTATGAAGCCCACAGCATATAACCCCTTACTATAAACATGGATTTTAGAAAGTGCACAAAGCAACATCCGATGTGCAAGCTCTTGAGACTGGGACAAAATCAGCCAGTCATCTATGTAATTTAAAGTGTGGAGTCGCAAAGGAGCAAGACTTGCATCCATGCATTCTGTGTATGTGCGGGGTGACAAGGCTAAGCCTAATGGTAGAACCCAGAGTTTGCAGTTCTTGTATCAGCAAGTGCACCTGTTACAGTTTCATGTTAGTGGAGATCACGAAATTGAAATGCAGAGGACAGTGCGCAAACCGTACTCTGCAGCCTTTTCATACGGTTCACAAAACCCAAGGAGAAATGTTTGGCAGCAATTTCCACATAGCTATTTTTTTCAAAAGGGGCACCGATTTCGGATGACGTTTGGTGATGCAATGTCTTGATGGGGAAATGTTAAATATCCAGTGTCCTGGGACATGGCAGGAAGCAACCGCTGCCCCCTGAAACACCAAAGGTGGAGGGGATGGAACAGTGGTGTCGGGAATAAGCTGTTCTGCATGGCTTAGTGGGGAATGCTGACTTTTTAAGTGACGATGAGCTTCAAGGAGAGATTCTAACTGGGGCATCATTGTTTATCCATGTGCCCTTGCACCCACGAAAGTAGAAGTCACAAAGCTGTGTGAAGTACGGGAGAGATTGCTGAGGCCCCTCCCCCTAGCCACTGGACAGAAATCTGCTCTTCGAGCACTTGCTCTTTCTTCTGTGGTCAGTCTAGCTGTAATCTGCCAGCCAGATCAATTTGTGATATGTGAGACGAGTGTGAAGCACTTTAATTGTAACTCACAGTGCTTGCACTCGCCATTCTCAAGCATTCACTCATGCGTATCATAATATGGGCCGTGAGCAGGGCCGCACACATCTTTCATTTCATTGTAGAGAAAGAGAAATAAATTCAGAAAGTCTATTCCTATAACAAAACTAACACCTAACAAAATCATCATTCAGTCATCATCATCGGTTATTTAAGCCAAAATCTTTGGCATGTTTGCCACATGTTCACAACCGGTCAAATGAAAGTGTTTTTTTGCTTGTTCTTTTTTTTTTAAATAGGAGATTCTGCAGATCCATGTCAACCTTTCTTGCTCATGTAACAACTAACCACTCCCATTAAAAGCATCCTGCTCTGTCTAAACAACACATTTAACAAGCTTACCATAATGAATCAGGGTAAGACAAAAACATGTTTGACTCGTTATTTTATTTTTTTTAATTTTTTTAACAAACATTTTTACATTTGTATAGTAACAGAAAAATCTATTAAACTATTATAAAATATATTTGATTATTTTCACTAAAACACAGAACACTTACATATAAATTATAGGCTATTATTTAACAAAGTCTGAAAAAAAGATTTCTAATCAGCATGCATTGCCAGTTGCTGTCTTGTCTGCACAGCATTTCAAGTTCAATTGAATCCCTTTAACAAATACTTAATAACTTTAGTACTTGCATAAATAATGCTATGATTTTATGCATTAGTCAGTTATTTTAAAGGCGTTAGAACAAGTGAATGGCTGACTAACATTTTTTTAAACCGATTTAAAATGGGAAAAGTGTCAGTTCAGCTGGATTAAAAACAATGTTACTTTACATTGTTTACATTACAATTGATATCTTTAATAGGTTCCGTGGAAAACAGTGTCAGTTTACCAACACGATTCAAAAAAAGAACCGGCTGAATAAAACCAGCCAGAATATAACAAAAGACAGAAGAGGACCAAAGAGCTGGAATATGCTGTTGTGTACATATCACAGTGAATCCTGTCATTATATATGGAACATATATAATAGCCATGCTCACAGTAGTTATTAGAATGAGATTAAACGCTCTTCTCTTCATGTGGTTTTTCTCCTCTTTCTTTCTCCTTCTCTCTCCTGGTCCTGACTGCTTCAAAGCTCTGAGAACAGCCACAAGACAAAACAACTGGATGGAGAAGAAGAGGAGGAACTGCAGTGAGAAGAACCATGTATGTGCTGTAGTATTGTGCAATATTACAATGAACATAGAGAACAAACAGGATCCAAGAGTGATTATCCAGGCAGCAGTGCAGCAGATCACTCTATATCTGAGAGGTTTGAACTTCAGAAAGGTTACAGGATGAACCACTGCCAGGTAACGCTCAACACACATCAGACACTGAAACAGAGGACGGCCAGTGATGGAGAGTCCTTGCAAAAGTATTGACAATGTATTGAAACTTGAAAACTGAAATGACAGTATAATAAACAAACTTTTCAGACAGACACCAGTCTCACAAAGTGAGAAATTGAGGTTAAAGAACTCTGATGCAACTCCACTTGTTCCTGTGATGATGAGCAATATAACATAGGAGTGTGTAGGAAGACCAAACAGGAAATTGAAGCTGTGCAGACAAATTTTGGTGATTAATTCATAGAAATCAGTTGAGGAGTTTGTAGATACTTCAGGTGTGGTGAAGTTCACTGTGGTGTTATTCATCTCCTCCATCTTGTCAGCTCAGAACCTTACAAAATAATGCATTAGTGTAACAGTCAATTAAGATTAACATGTGCCAAGCAATTAAGACTGCATTAAAAAGTCAAAACTATTACACATATGTAAAGAAAATAATACATCTTAAATATCTTAAATTCTACACAGTTTCCAGTTTGAATCCAAAATATTAAAACACAATATTAAACTATTTCCATGCACAGGTAAGACAAATGGTTATTTATTACTCAAATTACACAGAAGACAAATGCACTTCTTCATTAAATTACTTTAAAATTGGATTACTTAAACACAATGTATTATTTAGTTTTCTTAGGCTGATGTCATACATAATTTTTTTCTGAGTGGGTTAAGGAAACCATTTTGGGATGCACCTCAACCTGTTTTACTCAGAAGCTGAATCATCTAACCCTAAAACTATATGTTTGATAATCACACTGATATTTTGCATATTACTGAATGGAATAAATAACAAATGAATCAAAAATAAGAGTTTGTCACCTGAAGAGAGAATGTCCAGTCTCTCTGGACGTAAATACTACTCTGTGCTGTTTTTGTAGACTCACTTCAATGTTGTCATTTGCACAGCTTCATATGCAACATTTCACATAAAATAATACATATGCAAACATTGCAGTCAAATAAAAATGAGGTTTAAAATGACAGATGTTGTTTTAAACCATTTGAATAATAAGCGCAAAACAATGTTAATTGTATTGTCATGTCTGAAAGGATATGTATAGTAACTATGGTCTAACAGGTGGCCAACATAAAATCAAGAACCTAACAATTATAACTGAATTAACATTGTGCAACAATGCTTATTCTAATTTACCAATGTACCTGTAGCATAATTACACCTAAGGGTTTTATTTTTATAGCTTCAAGCTCCAGAAATTGGATCAAGCCTACAACGAAAGGTAAATGGCCTAAAACTGATCATGACATATTTAGCTATAGAAACCATCAATAGTTGTGAACATGGTTGCACGTTTGGAAATGTTTATACTATTTACACTGCAAAAAAAAAAAAACAAGTACTTTTTTTTTTCATTTCAAATTAAAATATCTAAAAATGCTTAAAACAAGATACATTTTATACTGCAAGTATAATTGTAAGTTTTAATGTAAATGAACATAGTCAACTATATAAGTATGATGTTATTTATATATTATTTTTGCACTTTAAGTATATTTCTATGTTCCCATAGGTATTATTGTTTTAAATACTTGAAATATGTAGGGAGACCGGGTATAGTTGTAACACGAGGAGAGTTGTAACACTACCAATCCATGAATAACTGATAAAATAGGAGTCATATGACAGTTTCAGTTTCCTCTGGCTTCCTTTACGATCCCACATGGAGGTTTTCCAGTCTGTGCTGCTATATCTCCTGAAGCTAAGGTAAGATGTAAAAAAAAAAAAAAAAAGATATTTTGTTTAGTACTTCTACCGTTGCAGATAATGTTGTATGAGTTATATCAGGTCAAAGTGTAGTTTCTCTAGTAAAGAATGGTGTATCAACCTCCTGCTAATTTCAAAGCACCATGCTAATACAGCTAACTAAACAATGGGTGACAGTGACAGGTTGTAACACGTGTTTTGAAACAACTATCCACTTACATAAAATTAAGAACATTTTTGTGATTTTAATAATTCTACAGAATGCCTATGTTTATGTTAATTTGCTCTCTCTCTCTCTCACACACACACCCATATGAATGTGCACGTAAAGACATCCATAAACAAGCGCACACATGCATGCACAAACACACTCGATATGCACATACACTCCCCATATTCACACATTTTATTGTTGCAGCCATTCATTTAAAATTAAAGTGTTGTTGTGGCATATTACTTGGAGTACCCTTAGTTTTTGTGCATGTTGTCTACCTGTTACAACCTACCCCAATAGTGTGGTAGGTTGAAACAAAAGACCAATTAGTATTTGTCATCATCTCACAAAGTCTGTGATATAGTTGAAGAAATTTAAATTGTTGCCATTTGTAGTAGACAAATGTGAGTACTTTGCCTAAAAGTTTCAGGCGTGTAGCTAAACCTAGTTTTAGGTGCTGAAGAAAAAGTTTTACAACCATACAAAGTCTCCCCTACTAACAAAACAACAACAACATTTGATGGAGTAGATCGAGTCCATCAACACCCCTAAAGCTTCACAGTCATTTCCTCTTCATGGGTTCGACATTTCATTCGATGACACATTCCTTTACATTTGCGTAAGCAATCTTCTATCACTGTTGCTGCTTCACCTGTGTTTTGATCCAGAGATTCTGTACTATTTCAGAAGATGTGTAATAGCGCCCCCTACCGTAACAGTGAAAACATGGACAGCCAGAAAATTCAGTCACTGGTGGGAAAGAGTAAAGTAGATTTGAAGTAAATTCCTATGTATACTACCAATGGACTAGCCTAAACATAGCATTCCTGTACTGTATCTGTGTGTGATGGGATTTCAGGTCAAATGAAATGATCTCTGTGGCGATCCTTGAATTGTTGAACATGAACTTAATATATTTATTCTGAATGTAAAATGAGACAGTCAAAGATTTTATGCATCATTATCAACAAAAACAAACAAAACAACAGTAACTTCCAAATGAAGCTATTAAATTAACCAAATGTTTTATGAAGAACAAAGGCAGGAGGTTTTCCAGCCGGTGAAGATAAAGAAAAGGCTGAACAAAACCACCCAGAATAAAACATAACAAACCAAAAGAAAAAAGGTCCACAATAAACAGTTGTGCAAGTATAAAAAATAATCCTGCGATAATAAATGGCATATATATAATAGACATGGTAACAGTAGTTATTAGAATGAGATGAAACGCTCTTCTCTTCATGTGGTTTTCCTCCTTTCTCTCTCTCCCTCGCTCTCCTGGACCTGACTGCTTCAGAGCTCTGAGAACAGCTACAAGAAAAAACAACTTGACGGAGAGGGAAGAGGAGGAACTGAATTGTGTAGAAGTATATGTAAATATACATTTTTTTCTCGGTTTGTAGTTAACATGCAGCACAAACAGGATCAAGAGTGATTATCAGGCCGCAGTGCAGCAGATCACTCTATATCTGAAGGTTTGAACTTCAGAAAGGTTACAGGATGAACCACTGCCAGGTAACGCTCAACACAGATCAGACACTGAAACACAGGGCGACCGGTGATGAATAGTCCTAATAAAAAACATGCTAATTGTGTGGGATGTGGAATCCCAATACAAAAATCAATTACAGTAAACAAAGTGTTCAGACAGGTACCAATCTCACAAACAGAGAGATTGATGTTTAAGAACTCTGATGCAAATCCGTTTCCTGTTCAGCGATGATGAGCCAGATCATATAGGAGTGTGTAGGAAGACCAAACAAGACATTGATGCTGTACACACAAATGTCCAGTATCCTAGTCTGTATTCCATTTAAATCATTTGTAGATGCTTCAAATGTGAAGTTCACTGTAGAGTTATTCATCTTCTTCTTTATCTCCCAGCTCACAAAAATGCAAAAGACCCCTGTGGTGGAAATCAAGTTTTTAATGTTGTTTTGTGTCTGTGGTGTTTTAAAATGCTTAAGATAAATCATGTGCAAATTTAACAGCAATTTCTCCTCAGAACTGCAGTGTACCAAAGACTGTTTCCTACCGTCACACCTGTAACCAATCCCATCAAAGTGTGGGCGGGGCTTTTCCACAATAAGCACAATAACACCTTTATGAAGGACAGGAAAAATAGGCTAAATATAGCAAAATAGCAGCTGAATTATGTATATGATGTATATTATGATGTTATAATGAACTATATGCGTTTCTCCCCTGATGTTCTGTGATGTTCAACACGCTTCTAAGGATGCTGATTTTTAGAAGGCAGCTGTTGAGCTCTGAGATGGTGAATGGGAACATGGTTTGTGTAACATTAGCAATTAGCAACATTAATAGCTTTTTGATAAAGGAGAATCTTATCAATTACCATTATGTGTCCGGCGTTGTAGAGAAGCGATACATAAAGCGCCTAAAATTCTGATACATTGACTTGTAGACGACCCTGAATAATTCACTTCCTCTTCTTCTCCTGAATCGGTTTTGGTTCAAACATATATGGTTGAAATAAACCAATATCTAAATAAATATTATACTGGTGTGATTATTGACAGCAGGAGGACTTTAATAATATTGCAACCGTGATATGGGGAAAAGTATAAGGTGATGTTAGGTCAATTTCCATTAGATTTATAAGTTAAGAATTCAGTTTTTAAATCACTTAGCAATACAGAGCACATTAATGATTTTTTTAGATCCTGTGGATTATATGAATATAATGAATGAAACACGAAGACCATCAAGTATCATCATGAAGGAAATTGTTCTGCATAAAAATGCAGAATTTTGCAAAACATCCTAACTGATTTCACATTTATTAAATCATGAATATGAAATCATCTTCATACCGTCTTGTTTTAAAAAGAACAGAATAGCTAAATAACATTTTCAAACTTTCATGACTGCAATACTCAGCATGACTCTCATCTCTGTCTCAGGCACACATGCAGTCTCAGGTCCACACAGAATGCTCAAAATGAGTTGAATTAAGCATGGTTTCAGAAAAAGGTCCCAATATTTGTTGTTTTACCATTTTAAAATTAACATAAGTCAGATTGCAACCAACATAAAAATACATAAACAAACGTACAATTTTAATTACAATACATTATATAAAGGCTATATCTACATATATAAAATAAGTCTAATATTCTATTAATAATAACAATCAAGTGTTTACTCTTATAACCTAGGTTCATATCAAGTTTAAGAGTTTATCACCTGTAGAGTGAATGTCGGTCTCTCTGGATGTATAAATCTCTGTGTTGTGTTTTATAGACTGACTTCACAGCTGTCACAAGAATATATCTGCATGACTTCATCTGCTGCTGCGTCACATAAAGCGTCTGATAAGATAAAAAGAGACATATGAACTGATAGCCATAACTTTTACCAATGCACATTTCTAGGGTAAAAACAGTATTAGTATTACTATACTGTTTCCATACTGTAAACAACACACAAAATTATATATTACATATATTTATAATTAGATGTAATATAGCATTAGAAGATTTACATTTTAATAGATTTTTAATTTTAGTAAATATGTAGGATGAATGTAGTAAATATATGAAATTGAATACAACAATCTCAGTGAAATCTTCAGTGGCACTGTGATGAGGATTTTTATTGGACAAACAAATCTACAGCAACCACTTATAACCATATCTGGTAAACACTCTATATGTACAATGTACAACTGTGAGAGTTATTTAATATCTAAATAAACCGTGAATAACAGAAAGTCACACTCACATGTTCTGGACCATTTTACACTGCGAACACAGCACAGGAGCCACATTTAATTAAATCTACTAAAATGTTCTGCTGTCATAAGCGCTAATATAAGAGAAACAGACAACCTTCTGTCTAGAAATAAATGCTGTTAAGTGTAGTAGTTTAACTTCTAAAAATTAGTTTCCCAACCCGGTTCAGATAAAGAAAAGAAAAGAAAAGAAAATATGGAGTGTATGTGGAGTGTTCCCGGTTTGCAGTGGTCAGTATCTATCAAAAGTGGTCCTAGGAAGGAACAGTGGTGAACTGGCGACAGAGTCATGGCGGCCAAGGCTCATTGATGCACGTGGAGAGAAGGCTAGCCTATGTGGTCCGATCAAGCGGACCAGTCAGGGTGCCCATGCTGACCCCTCTCCACCGGCGAAAGCGCCAGCAGTGGCGCGTGAGCATCAGAAGGTGGCCTGGTCTGATGAATCATGTTTTCTTTTACATCACGTGGATGGCCGAAGGTGCGTGTGTGTGTAAGCAACACATGGCACCAAGATACACTATGGGAAGAAGGCAAGGCAGCGGAGGCAGTGTGATGCTTTGGGCAATGTTCTGCTGGGAAACCTTGGGTCCTGCCATCCATGTGGATGTTACTTTGACACGTACCACCTACCTAAGCATTGTTGCAGACCATGTACACCCTTTCATGAAAGCCGGTATTCCCTGGTGGCGGTGGCTCTTCCAGCAGGATAATGTGCCCTGCCACAAAGCAAAAATGGTTCAGGAATCGTTTGAGGAGCACTGCTTGATGAGTCTGAAGAGGTGTTGACTTGGCCTCCAAATTCCCCAGATCTCACTCCAATCGAGCATCTGTGGGATGTGCTGAACAAACAAGTCCGATCCATGGAGGTCCCACCTGCGCAACTTACAGGACTTAAAAGATCTGCTGCTAACATCCGCTAACCACAGCACACCTTCATGGGTCTAGTGGAGTCCATGCCTCGATGGGTCAGGGCTGTTTGGCAGCAAAGGGGACCAACACATTGTTAGGCCTGATCGGCATTAGATGTGTTACATTTTTAAATGGTCACAGTTCTAGCTAATCTTAGGATGTCAAAATTGAATGTAACAATTAGTGGAAACCCGACACAGCGTCATTAAAGAAGTGTTTTATTGGATAAACAATCTATAACATCTATAATAACCAAATATCTGAAGATCACATTCAGAATAAACTTAATCATTATGGAAAAAAGCACGAAAAAAACAATCAGGACAGACAATCAAGACAGCTTGTGGCTGTATATTTCACATAAAAGTGAGTGATAGAAAGTCACATTAACTTGTTCTCAAGATTCAAGAGTTTTATTTGTCACATACACAGTTATATACAGAATATACAACCGGCAGTGAAATGTAAACAGGTCCGCTCCATGGACAGTGCAAATTCTGATTAAAAACACAAGGAGGAAATTATATAGAAATAGGATAAAAAAAAAAGTACTTATAGTACTTATAAAAGTATATATATATATATATATATATATATATATATATATATATATATATATAATTATAAATAATCAAGTCAAGAATAAAATAAGAAATAAAAAATAAGAATAAAAGTGGAATAAAATAATTGAAGTAGACTGTGCAGTGAGTAAACTGTAGACTTATAAATATGTGGTTAACAAATGTATAAAGAGTATAATGTGCAAACAGGTTTATAACAGGTTGTTACACAGTAACAACGAGAACAGAAAGTGCAGTGCAATGTCAGTATGTTTATCCTGAAGTGAAGTCACGTGATGTTAAGTGACTGAGTTCAGGAGTCTGATGGCCTGGGGAAGAAGCTCCTCTGAGTCTCTCAGTTTTGGCCATCAGGCTTCAGAAGCGCTTACCAGATGGCAGCAGCATGAAATGAGGGTTTGCAGGAGTGATTAGAGTCCTTGATGATCTTAGTAGCTCTACCTTTGCAGCGTTTGGTGTAGATGTCCTGCAGAGGCAGGAGAGCTGACCCTGAATGCGCTCGGATAAGCGCACAACTCTTTGCAGGGCTTTGCGGTCATGACTGGTGCTGTTCCCATACCACGCTGTGATGCACTGTGAGTTAATACACTTTCTCGCCCCTAAATAGAAAGTTTTCAGGATAGCTGGTGAAACCTGAATTTCCTCAGCTGGCGCAGGTGGTACAGTCTTTGCCTGGCTTTTTTCACCTGTGTCTGAATGTGAGCCGTCCAGGTCAGGTCCTCTGAGATGTTTACACCCAGGTACTTGAAGCTGCTCACTCTCTCTACTGGTGACCCGCTGATCATGAGGGGGGAGTATGTCCGACTCATTGTTGTTGGAGATGAGGCCCAGGACAACAGTATCATCAGCAAATTTGATGATAGAGGTGGAGCTGTGTGTGGACAAACAGTCATGTGTGTAGAGAGAGTAGAGCAGGGGATTCAGGACACAGCCCTGTGGAGCTCCCACACTCAGGGTGATGGAGGTGGAGGTGGACTGGCCTATTCTCACCACCTGAGGCCTGCCAGTGAGGAAGTCCTCAATCCAGTGGCAGAGAAGGATTCAGGCCGAGATCCAGGAGTTTGGAGGTTAGCTTGGTGGGAACTATGGTGTTAAAGGCTGAGCTATAGTCAATAAATAGCAGCCTTATGTAGTTCCCCACTTTTGCTGTCGATGTGAGTGAGGGGAGGAGTGGAGGACATGAGAGATGGCATCTTCAGTCGATCTATTGGGACGATAGGCAAACTGAAGAGGGTCCAAAGTGTCAGGAATGTAGGCGCAAATGGTGTTTTTAATGAGTCTCTCAAAGACCTTCATGACTATAGACATGAGAGCCACTGGGCGATCGTCATTTAGGCAAGAGGTTTACTGTTCTTAGGGACAGGGATGATGGTGGATTTTTGAAGGAGGTGGGGACCACAGATGTAGCGAGGACTCATTAAAGATAGATGTAAACAACCCGGCGAGCTGATCAGCACAGGACGCAGAACACGACCTGAAATACCATCCGGCCGGCAGCTTTCCTGATGTCCACTGCGCTTGAGTGCTCTCCGAACTTCATCCTCTGAGACAGAGATCACATGGTTGTTGCTGCTCTGAGTAATTTCCTCTATGGCGCCACTTGGCGAGTCGGCGTTACGCGATTTACAGTCAAAGTGGCGTAGAAAAGTTTAACTCATTCTGGCGAGCGGATCAGCGCTCACCTCTGCAGAGGATTTAGATCCCAAGCGAGCAGATGGACCTCAGACCTTGCCACATGCATGCGAGTCGTTGAGTTGGAAATGAGACTCCACTCGGTCTTTATGCCAGACTTTGCGGCTTTAACTGCACGCCACAGAGCATAACAGGGCGATCTGTATTCAGTCATATTCCTGAATGGAGACCGGCGTTGTAAGCAACGGTGCGTCGTTCACTACCAGCGTGGATTGAAGTGTCCACCACGGTTTCTGATTTGAGAAGGGCGTTATAGTTTGCGTGGCTTGCTCTGTAAGCGTGTTGATGGCTCTGCAAAGCGCCCGCGTCTGTGAACTCGTTTACGTCGGCTGAACTTCGCTCGGAACATGTCCCAATCCACATCATCCAGAGCTGCCTGAAGCGCGGTCTCTGAGTGGGGGCGACCAGCGCTTAACTTCCCGCCTTGCCGGGGTTCCTGGGCGAGCTTTGTTTGTATTCGGGAGTGAGGGAAAATGGCGGCATGATCTGATTTGCCAAGCGCTGGAAGTGGCGCTTTGTATGGCGTTCTTGAGCGGAGTAGCAATGATCCAGCGTGTTTGCGCCTCGTGTAGGACAGGAGGCGTGCTGGTGAAAGTTTGGCAGGACTTTCTTTAGGTTTGCTTTATTTAAAATGGCCGCGACAATGAATGCCCGGCGTCGGGATGTTTGTTTATGATGCCGCTAGCAACATCATGAAGGCCAGATAAAGCCAGCACTGTGTCTGCCTGCGGTGGGATGTAAACAGCGGTGTGACAACTTACTTGAAAACTCCTGCGGCAGATAGAATGGATGGCAAATGATTGTGAAATGTTCCAGATGAGGCGAGAACGGGACCCGGCGAGAGAATGGTGATGTTCCTGGGATCGCACCATTTCTTGTTGATCATGAAAGCATACTCCACCGCCTTTGGATTTACGGCCTCTGCCGTTCTGTCCATCCGAAAAACAGAAGTTCTCCAGGCGAGCGTCACGGCTGGTGTCGGGACGCGGGCGTGAGCATGTTTCAGACAAACAATAGATGTTACAGTCTCTCATGTCCCGTTGAAAACTTATCTGGCTCTAGATCGTCCATCTTATTATCAAGGAGTTGAACATTTGCTAGAAGAAGAATGCACCGGGAGAGGAGGACTGAATGCCCTTTTCCTCGGTCTATTCCCCGGATACCAGCGCGTTTCCCCACGGTGTTTCTTGATTCTTACCCGTTGACTCGTCCTGTCCATTGTTCAGCTCGGCGTTCGAAGAGATCTCAGATGGCCCTGAAATATCGGCCAGTGTCCTGAAACAGTCCAGTCAGAGTTTTGCTGTCATAGTAGATCAATGCAGATGATAAGTTTGTAAACTGAGAGTAAAGAAAGTAAAATAGTAAATAAAAGCACAGTCTTGCGGAGCGCTCCTGAACAACGACATTTTGTTGTTCTGAGCCATTTAACAAGACAGTAGAGAAGCCACATGTGAAGCTTCATCAAATGTAATAACATGTTTGATTTCTAACAACTAAATGTTTTACAGGAGAATTGTGTCAGCCGGTTCAGATAAAGAAAGGCTAAACAAAACCAGCCAGCGATAAATAGCCTAAATATCTCAGAGAAAAAATAAATAAATAATGTGTTCTATGGAAAACAAGAAATGTTTTACATGAACAGCTTAATCAAAATTACCTATTCACTGCTGTCCCACTTTAACAGAACAATAGCTAAAATGGGCCCATGTGCCTTTCAAGCACAACTTAAGACAAACCATGTAAAAAAGCTCAAAATGATAATCGTCTCTCATTTGTCTCAAGGGGAAATCAGTCTCAGGTTCACACACAGAATTAATGCTCAAAATGAGTTCGAGTTGAATAGAATATGAATATGAAGTTTAATAGGGTACAGAGTAAACTGGTCAACTGCAGGGCGTGTCTATTATATCTGTCAGTTAATCATTATTAAACTAACAAACTTCACAATTTAGACTGCACAAAACATTGTCAAAAAATGTCACATTTGAAAATACATTTATATGCTTAAATCAAATTGACCAAAATGCCAAACAACTTAATTTAGCTTATAATTTTGCAAAGGAATAATAATTTAATTACTTTCCCTAGGTTTAAATAGAAAATATCGTGTTTTTTAAGAAGGTTTGGTACCTGAAGAGTGAATGTCCAGTCTCTCTGTATGTGTACATCTAAGTGACATGCTTTGAACAGGCATAAGAATATGCTGTATGTGTACATGACCATCTGTTTCATGTCACATAAAACATATGGCATATTCAAATATATAAAGTAAAGAAATGAGTTCAAAAAGACAGTCATATATCTGACTTAACTACTCTGACTTGAATTTGAAATGGTTCATAATTTCCACACAACACTTAACTGATTCACATCTTTAGTACTAAGCATGACAACAACATTATATGGAAATGTAACACAGGGTCAAAGCTTAAGTATTTTATTGGATAAACAAATGACAGACTTGCAGCAAACTTAATCTGAGTGCGAGAAGAAAGATTAACTTTTAACACAAGTTGAACAGAATATACTAATACAAATAGAATTGACATTTAGTATTCTTCATGGGCTAAAATAAAAATCAGCCTTATCACAGTGAAGAAGAAAATATTATATTATAGTTTTCCCATGCAGGCAATATTTACAAATCTGAAACTGGCAGACAGGTGTGATAGTGAACACCTGACATGCAAATTTTGAAAGTGTCAAATTTAAATACACAGTAAATGTGTTATAATGAAATTTCAAGTCAAATGAAATAATTGTTGCCTCCCGGATAATCCCCAAAATAGAAAATATTAATAATGGGTGTAAGTGATTTGTGCAGCGGTTCTAGGCCCACTAGGGGCCTC
>JAGHMJ010002649.1:0-23066 GCA_018749465.1 Paracanthobrama guichenoti
GGTCATAATGTTATGCCTGATCGGTGTATATATATTTACAAACCTATAGTTTGGGGTCAGTAAGACTTTTTTAATGCTTTTGAAAGAAGGCTGCATTTAATAGATCAAAAAAATACAGTAAAAACTATTATGAAATAGTATTAGAAATGAAAATAACTGTTTTCTGAATATATTTTAAAATGCAATGTATTCCTTTAATGACAAAGCTGAATTTTCAGCATCATTCCTCCAGTTTTTAGAATCACATGATCCTTCAGAAATCATTATAATATGCTGATTTGATGCTCAAGAAACATTTTCACAATTGAAAACAGTTGTGCTGCTTAATATTTTTGTGAAAACAAAGATACTTTATAAAATAACATTGATTGATGGAGGGATGGATGGAAGATGTTTTACCTTTAATAATTAAAAATGTAGTACTTTCTTGTACTCAAATACAATTTTGAATTACTTAAGTAAGAAAGTACTAAATTTTTTATGTAATTAAGTATTAAATGATATTCAATATGAAACGTAGTGCAGTAAAAAGTACAGTATCGTGTTTTGGAATGTTGTGAAGTAAACAGTTTCCAAAGAAGAACACTGATAAAGTACATATACTTGGGAAGTAAAAATACTTCATTACTGTCTGCCATGTCGTCAGTCATTAAAAGATGGGCAACCTCTTGCTTTTGAACAAAAAGGTGTCTAAAATAACTAGCAGTATTTAAATCTGACAGATTTTAATCACTCTCTGGAATCTCTTGGTGGCACAAGGTGGCAGAGAACTGGATTCTAAGGTTACAAAAGCTGTCTGGCTTAGTAGTGTAGACTAACCTAAAGCTGTCCTGTTTTACACACACCTCTCTGAGAGGATTACGCTCAGCTCAGTACACGAAGACTTTGGGCTACTCGCTCTGTTCTCTCTGACGGTAGGCACCATCTAATGAACTTTAAATTGAGTCTTTACACTGCACATGACAGGAAGTCAAATATTTCATTTGAAACCATGATGAAATCCAAGGTCCAACGTGAGCAGACAATACAAATATTCTGAAGTAAAGGTTCAGTCAGTGAGAGTGTTTAAGCACACGTGTTTGTGTGAGAGAACATAAGCTAAATGAGGTACAGACAGTATAATCCACTTTAATTTTCTGTAACCATGCGGTACAACACACAGGTTAGCAGAGGGCAGAGCAGAAAGCAGATAATCAGTGTCCTTCAGTGACAGTAAGGAGTAAGTAAAAAAAGAAAACTAGAAGAGGCACTTCATGTATGTCTGCCCTCAATGGACTGGACGCTTGTGACTGGCACCATCTGGCTCAGTGACCCTTCATGTCTATGGCAGCGTGAGCTGAATCTTCTTTACTTATCACATTATACTGACAGGAAATTACATGAGTGTTAAAGAGATCGAAAATGGTGAGAAACAGAAAATAAAAGGAAAGGAGAGGAGAGAGGAGGTGGATCTGGGGTCAGAGGTCAGAATCTCTTCGTCTCAGGGTCACATTAGCTTAGCAGTAACTATAGAAACTGAGACCCACTCAGTGGACACTTGCTGGGTCAGTCTGAGTGGAGCTCGTTTTCCTGGGCCGGGGGTGGGGAATGAATGCTTGTGTGGGTGTCAGACGGATCTGCATCCTACACAGTCTACAGAAGCATACTAAAATGACTTTAAAAATGATTTTTGGGGAACATTATGTGTGCATGACGATTACTCTTAAAAATGTCCACTTGTTCGTTTTGTTTGCTTTAAGAGCGTAAGAGTGTAAGCCACATTTTAAGATAAATGAGTGTGTCCACACTAAGATCAGTGTGTAAGCTCTCAGTTGTGTTGTGTAAGAACAGTCTGTGTGTTCTGAGACTGATAAGATGTTTCTGTTCTAAAAGTAACACTTCCGTGTTGATTAAAGTGTCTGGGCAAATACATTGCAGCTCTAATGCTGTACAGTGGGTCCAAAAGTCTGAAACTGAAAATCAGGAATTCAAAATCTAATTTAAATCTGGAAAGAAACCAAGATATGGGATTTTGAACAATTTAGTGTAATGGAACATTATGACATTCTACCTTACGCTGAAATTGTTATGCTGATATACAATTTGATAGGCATTTTATCATGTAAAAAAACTATTACATTATAATAGTTTTTTTGTTTTTGTTTTTTAAGAAAAAGAAAAAACTTGTCTTGTAGTATCAGACTTTGGGAACCTACTTGTTTACAGTGTCACTGCTATAATGATCTATACACTGGTTGCTCCACAAATTGAGTCAAGTTAAAGGGATAGTTCACCCAAAAATGAAAACCAGCCCATGATTTACTCACCCTCAAGACATCCTAGGTGTATATGACATTCTTCTTTCAGAGAGTTATATTTAAAAAAATCCTGGCTAATCCAAGGTTTATAATGGCAGTGACTGTTGCTCTGTTTTTGAAGTCCATAAAAAATGCATCTGTTCCTCAAATAACGCGCTCCACACGGCTCCGGGGGGTTAATAAAGGCCTTCTGAAGCGAATCGATGCGTTTGTGTAAGAAAAATATCCATATTTAAAACTTTATAAAGTAAAGTTCCAGCCGATTGCCTTCTGTGGAAAAGTGTTGAAAGTGCCTTCTCGCAGTTCAAGATACTTATGCTACGTCTGACAAGCGTACCTGGTAGTGTAAACCTTTTGAACTGCAGAGGAACTTTCAACACTTTTTCCATACATTGAATACGGAAGGCGATTGGCCGAAACTTCACTTTATAAAGTTTTAAATATGGATATTTTTCTTACACAAATGCACGTGGAGCACTTTATTTGATGGACAGATACATTTTTTATGGACTTCAAAAAGCAACAATTACTGCTATTATAATGCTTGGAAGAGCCAGGACAATTTTTAATATAACCGATAAATGATTGTATTCGTCTGAAAGAAGAATGTCATATACACCTGGGATGACTTGAGGGTGAGTAAATCATGGGCTAAATTTCATTTTTGGGTGAACTATCCATTTAAGTCATGTTTGTTCATATACCCCTTTAAACAATACAGATCGTTTTAAAGCAGCTTCACAATAATAGGAAAATAAAATAATCAATTACGCAAACTTCTTCATGAGACAAATTCAAATTATATTTTGGCTTTTGGCCAAGTCTGGGATAAGGGTAAAATATTATAATCAATATAAAAAAATAAAGGATAATGGCATGGTAAAATGTTTCCAGTTTAAGGGGTCGTTTACACAAACTAAAAACTGAAAACTTTTTATGCGCTTTGGCCGTTCATTTACACAACAATGCCGTTTTAGGGGCCTGAAAAGCAAACTCTTGAAAATGGGATTTAAAGTGCAAGTTTTTGAAATATGATTTCAATACCATTATTGTTTCTGTGTAAACTACAAAAACACACATTTGTGAAAACAGTGACGTCATGCGCCTGTGCATGTTGTCTTTTGTGTGTGAAAAAAAGTAAAGGAAAAACGTTTCAGTTTTTATTATGTCTCTATCGTGTAAACATACCCTTAAAGGGTTCATTTTAATGTGACCTTAAAAAAGTTTAAGAATCAAGTTTTACCCTTGTGGGGACATTTGGTTCCCACAAACATATCGAAAGTTGACACACATACACACTTCCACACTATATAAACCCCTTCAACTCTTCATTTTATTTTCACAAAACGCTGCTCCATTCCTGCTGCACTGTCTTGCTACACACACAATGCTCAACATGTGCACACAGACATACACACACATCACCTCATTCCTTTTGCCCATTCATTAATATCTTCCGCCTGAATGAATATTTGGGATGAAGGTCTGATCAAAGCGACATTGAGGGGGCCAGGGCAGCAAAGTGGTTGAGAGAAGCTGGGGGAGTGTTTAGGGGGATGAGGGGCCCCACAAGGGTTAAGGATGGGTGGGCCACACTAATGGATCCGAATTGGATGCGCAATGGGGGTTGAGGGTCGAGGTCATGCAGATAACAGGAATTTGAAATGACTCAAAGAGCTCTCATGCGACTGGTCGATCTGCACGAGAAAATCCCCATGAATGCTCTCTGCACCACATTCTGATCTAAAAAACACACACTCATAAGCACAGGCAAAATATGCAGTTTACAATACACACAAACACAAAAGGTTACAAATTACAGGGGATCGCTCAAATTTGATCTCTTAAGGCATAATGTACATTTTGTAAGACTTGTTATGACTAAGAAATGTAAAAAATTCTGAACCTCACAAATGATCGACGTCACAGATGGGCTTGGTATTTGTAATGCTGACTTTGAAGAGATTCTCTCTCTTTATTCCTCGGGCTCAGTCTGTCTTACCCAGGATTAAGGTTTGGGATCAGAGGCCTGTTATTAACTGATGTCAGTCTTACCTTTGTCTCAGATGTTATGTCTGTTTTCCATTTTTCTGGCATAAGTCAGTTTCATAGTAGTATATTACAACTGATTCTTTAAAGTTTTCTGAAGACAATGCACATGCAAAACTTACCATCACTATGTTAGAATGATGCTATGTGGTTACTAAGGTGTTGTGTGTGTGTGCGTGTGTGCGTGCGTGCGTGTTTTTTTTTTTTGTTTTTTTTTAAGCAGTTTGCTAAGTGGTTGCTTACTGGCCCAATCAAATGAACCCACTTCCAACTTTCTATGACATTATGGTCCCTAGATATGGTTTATGTTTGTCATTCAAAGTAAGTATGGGATTTATTTGCCCATTTTAATTACAAGACAAATAGACATCTCTCCACTCATGATTCTTTTTTCCATGTCTATTGGAAAAATGGTGTAGGACACTTAATACTTGGGCTTAGGGATCTGAACACCCAAGGGACCCTAACCCCAAGTATGATCAGTGGTAAAAACAGAACTTTTACTTGGAACTTACATCGGATTTCCCGTAATATGCATCATTAAGAGGTACCATATTAAATCCTGTCTTTCTTTCTCCAGGTATATTCTGTTCGGGGTCATCTGATATGTGTGCATCTTCACCGTGTCAGAATGGGGCGACATGTGTAGATACAATGGATGATTATGTGTGTTTGTGTTCACGGGAAGGAATACGCTACATGGGGAGGGACTGTGAGGAGCTGTACAATGCTTGTGCGTTTGCTGAATGTGAAGGATGTGTGAGTGAACCTGGCACGGAGCATTACACCTGTCCAGAGGACATCAACGAGTGTGAAAGTGGGCCGTGTGTCGGTGCCCTCTCTGAGTGTGTGGACGAGCTGAATGGCTATAAATGCCTGTGCCCACCTGGTTTCGGAGGAGAGGACTGCAGTCTTCACATCACAGACTGTGTTGATGAACCCTGCCTCAACAATGGCACCTGTAGACGTATAGTGGACGGATTTGAATGCACTTGTTCAGACGGTTTTCGTGGTGAGACCTGCGAAGAGAACCTGGATGAGTGTGAATCACATCCGTGTCAGAACGGTGCAATCTGTCTGGATGGGGCCAACAAGTATCAATGCTTCTGCGTACCTGGATACCAAGGACACAACTGTGAGATTGACATAAATGAGTGTGCATCGAGACCTTGTTGGAACAATGGAACATGTATTAATGGGAAAGACCGGTACTTCTGTGAATGCCTGCTGGGATATACAGGTAATATGTGGGAGTGTGTGAACCTATCATTAACTTGTTTGAAACTAGTTTCCCAATTTTGTAACTGTACTGTTAACAGTCTAAAGCAGGGGTGCTCAATCCTAATGCTGACAGGTCAATATCCTGCAAAAAAAAAATATCTCCAACACACCTGCCTGGAAGTTTTTGGTAATCCTAAAGATCTTGATTGGCTGATTCAGTTGTGTTTTATTAGGGTTGGAACTAACTCTGCAGGACTATGGTCCTCCAGAAGTAGGATTGGGCACTCCTGGTCTGCATGGATGTTGACAGCAAATAATAACTGGTAGTTGCCAAATTGTAAGATGCTGTTTATGCTGCATCTGCTTTTTAAGTCATGTATTGTGTTCTGAATCTCTGTAGGAGTGAACTGTGAGATGGAGATTGATGAATGTGAGTCAAATCCCTGTCAAAACGGAGCAACCTGTCATGACCTAGTGGGGTTGTACACCTGTGACTGTGTGCAGGGGTTTGAAGGTTCAGACTGTGAAATCAATATCGATGAATGTGAGAGTGAGCCATGTCAGAATGGAGGAATCTGCCACGACCTTATTGATAGGTAACAGAACTCTTGAATTGTGAGAATGCCTGACAGAGTCATGCAGATGACATGCCCATGCACTGCCAATTGTTTTGTTTTTTTTTGCTAGTCAGACAGTCTTCTTGTGTAAGTGGTTGGTTATTTGACCCCCCAAAAATTGGCCAAAATAGTCTGATTTAGTGTGTGTGTGTGTGTGTGTGTGTGTGTGTGTGTGTTTGTATGCAGTTATGAGTGTGAATGTGAAGGCACTGGTTTTATGGGGGATCACTGTGAGGAGGATATTCCGGAGTGTGCATCACATCCTTGCCAACATGGAGCTACTTGTCTAGAAGGAATTAACCACTACAACTGTACCTGTTGGCCAGGTAGCTCTCCTTTATTCAAAACTGCACTCAATTCTGTAGTCTAACTCTGCAACAAACTGAATCGATGTTAATGTGTGTATAGGTTTTGAAGGAGATAACTGTGAGGTGGATATAGATGAATGTGCTGATACTCCCTGTGAGAACGATGGTGAATGTTTTGAGAAGTCAAAATCAGAAATCTGGGAAACAGACTGGGAGTTCACCTACGCCACAGCCGCCGGTTACGTCTGTCAGTGCCAACCAGGATACACAGGTACCGACAACATAAAAAGAGGTGTAAATGTAAAACAGTACAGTAAAGCCACGTTTCCACCGCAATTACACGGAAACAATTTGTCCCAGGAACTTTTTTTCCCCAGACCTGTTGCTGTCTGCGTTTCCATCACGGTCTAAAAGTACCATGAAGATTCCTGAATCTCGTCGTCGGTCCATCTGTCATATTTTTTAAACTCTACTGTTGATTAAAATAGCAAACAACTCGCACCGCAACAGATTTTTAAAAAAGGTGATTGAAATAAAATGTTAGAGTAGAATTAAATGTAGTAAAATGTAGAGTCAACAAATCAAAATGCTGCGTGAACCAATCAGCATACGCATACAAGTCACACCCCTGAAAGTTCCCCAAAGTACTACCTCGCAAGCAGGGACTTTCTGAGGGGGACTTTTAGACCATGGTCCACCCCAAAGTCCCTAGTTCCTGGGGAAAATTCCTGCGGTGGAAACGCGGCTTAAAACAGTGCACAGACAATGCAACCACTTTCATTTGAATAACTTGTTCCAGAGTTGAGCATAACTATTTTGTGACCCAATATGTGATTGAATTGGTGGTCAAGCATTGACATGTTTTACTTGCAAAGAGTTTTGTCATGCTGTTTATTTGTTTTGTTTGTTTTCCCCAGGAGAGAACTGTTCAGTGAACATAAACGAGTGCGTATCTGAGCCCTGTCATAATGGGGGAAGCTGTGAGGATTTGGTTAACGGATACACATGTCTTTGCCTGGAGGGGTTTGCAGGTTAGTGTTTACATGTTAGAAAGTGTTTGCATGTGTATTTGTCTGTATTGTTAATTTTGGTCTGTCTTTCTCAGGCGTGGAGTGTGAGGTTAATATAGATGAGTGTGAGAGTGCCCCCTGCCTGAATAGGTGTATGTGAAGATGGAGTAGCTGAATACAAGTGCCAGTGTGCAGAAGCTGAGGAAGGTCACCTGCCATGGGGGGGTCCCCAATGCACTGTGCAGCTGCTTGGTTGCATTGAGCATGGCTGCCAAAATGGCGCCACCTGCTTGCCGTGGTTAGATGGAGAGACACATGGACATACTTGCCTTTGTCCTCCTGGTTTCTATGATGACATGTGTTCTACACCAACCACATTTTCCTTCTCCTCACCGAGGTTCTTTCTGATTGAGGTTCCACCACTCGAGCGCATAAGGAGAGACATAGAACACGAGCATCTGTCTGTCCGTCTGCGCTTCCGCACCACTCTGCCTGACATGCTGCTGTTCTTTCGTGGCAATACTGAGCTTTTCCTATCCCTGGAGATTGTTGGGGGTGAGCTGCATGCTAAGGCAGTATCAAAGGAGGGAGGGTCACTGAAGGCACAATTACCAGGGCTTGTAAGTGACGGCAATTGGCATGAGGCAGTGGTGAGCATTGATGAACAGGAGATCAGACTTGTCCTTCAGGTCAAAGGTCCAGGCTGTGACAAGCAAGCATGCAGAATTGAAGAAAAGCAATCAGATGATCATGAAATTTTCTTGCACCACAATAGCCTCACAAAGGTATATGTGGGTGGAGTACCAGAGGAGTACAAGGAGCTTACATTGAGCGGCCATGGCTTTTTGGGCTGTATGGAGGACCTACAGGTTGATGGCCATCCTGTCCTGCCGCATGATCTGGGTGACGAGGAGGCAAGTGTAGAGTTAGGCTGTATAAAGACGGAATGGTGCCAGGTGGACCCACATCCTTGCTCTCAACAAGGGCACTGTGTCGATCTCTGGACGAGCTACCACTGTGACTGTTATAGACCACATTATGGACATGACTGCAGCCAAGGTGTGCATACACACATGCTCATACACTCAAACATTGAGCAATGTGTAGTAATGTGTAGCGCTCAGTAGTTTGAGTATTCAGCTCTGGTGCTGAAGGGCAACTGTTCTGCCAGGTTTAACTCTAAACCTATTCAAACACACCTGAACAAACTTATCAAGATGATTACTTGGAAAATACTGGCAAGTGTGTTTGATAGGGTGGAACTGAAACTCTGCAGGACAGTGGCCCTCCAGGACTGCAGTTGAATAGTTTGGGTGTAGAGGAAAGCAAACTTATATAATAATAAAACATTATTGTCATATTATTATAATTTACTTTTGCCTCTGTTTCTCTTTCTTTCCCAGATATCCCCTCTTGGACATTTAGTCATGAGGATTCTACAAGCTTTCTTGCATTTGAACTGCTGTTTGATATTGGCAGGAACTTTAGTGTCTCATTCTTCCTACGATCGCTTAAATCAAGTGGATTATTATTTCAGCTACGAAGGGCAGGACTTCAGGGGACAGAGGAAGTTGATCCTTATTTTACCATGTACCTGGAAATGGGACGAGTACAGGTGACCTCTGTAGCGGAGTCAACCACCCTATCATCACCAGTGTTTGTCTGTAATGGAGAGAAGTCTCTGCTTCAGTTGGACATACAGGAAGGTCAAGTGTTCTTTAACCATGGAGGACTGCACTATATACTTGGCTCACTGCCTGATATGGAAGTTCTGGGGGGAGACCTGGTGTATGTTGGTGGAGTTCCAGTTGAAGAAGGTGCAACAGATTGGGGTGGGAACTTTAAGGGCTGCCTGCAGGACCTGAGACTAGATGATGTGCATCTAGAAGTGCAAGTCTGGAATAGTACTCTCAATGAGACTATATATATCTCCAGTGATGCAGAAAATGTGCTACCTGGATGCATAAGTGATAACACATGCAAGGTATGTAGACTTACATGTAGCTTAGATGTGTTTGCATTGATAATTATAGTTGAAAATAACTGATGTTGTGCGAATGGTTTGCAGGTGGAGCCTTGCTTGAATGGTGGAGAGTGTACAGTCACATGGAATGACTTTACTTGTTCCTGTCCACGGGATTTCACTGGAAAGACATGTGAAACCAGAGTTTGGTGTGTCAGCGACCCGTGCGTAAATGGTGGACGCTGCGTGGATCTATCAGATGGTTTTGAGTGTATGCTTATCTTAAACAAACCACTTTCTTGGTTTCGTCCTGAACATCCTGTTGACAAAATAATGAATGAATAATGTATAAATGTTTATAATCGAGTAGTAAATATAAATGTATGTATTTTTATTTTTTTTTTACCAGGTATTGCTAATGCAACCTTTGACAACACACCCCTACACTACAGTGCTAAGGGATCTCTAGTTGACCCAGTGACCGATGTCACCATGGAGCTTCGTACAAGGCAGGAAAATGGTGTGTTACTTCGTGCATGGAGAGGGGCGGAACTTCTACTGGTTGGTCTGCTGGATTCAGCCATTTATGTGGAGCTTCATACAAAAAACAGTGTGGAACCAGTGACATTGTCTGGACAAAGACACATTGGAGATGGAACCTGGCATCGCCTGCTCATTGCCATGGCCAACCCTGAGCTTGATGCATCACAGTGGTTGATTTTGGTGGATGGCATCATTGATGGTAGCAGTGCCCCATTGCTTGCTGGTAGTTTAAGTTTTCTTAAAGACTTGTCAAGTGAGATTACACTGGCAGAGACTTACACAGGATGTCTAGGTGCTGTTAGAGTAGGTGGGGTGTATCTTCCATTTGTAGACAATTCCAAATCACCCCACACATCTCGGTTTTGGCGGAGACAAGATGAGCGTGTGCATATAGGGTGCTCTGGGACTCCAGTGTGCCGCTCTCATCCTTGCAGGCATGGTGGTACATGTGTGGATCTCTTTAATACGTTTAGCTGCCAGTGCTCACCTGGCTGGGAAGGGATGACCTGTGAGAAAGAAACAGACGAGTGTGTCTCAGGACCCTGTCTCCATGGCAAATGCAAGGACAAGTTTAATGGGTTTGACTGCTTGTGTCACCCTGGATTTGCTGGAGCTACATGTTCAGAAAACATAGACGACTGCAAAGGACTGAAGTGTAAGAATGGAGGAACCTGTGTGGATGGAGTTAATGACTACACCTGTATCTGTCCCCCTAAGTACAGCGGAACACGTTGTCAGTGAGTTCCAACTGATCACACATTGATGCCTAGACTTGACTCAGAGATTCTACTCTGTTGAACAGAGAACAGGGTTATAAGGGGCTTTCGCACCGGGCAGTTATAGGAACTTAGTTATAGGAACTAGCCACCAGGGTGGTTCCCCTAGGACCGTTTTCCTGGTTGCATTCGCACCGCCAGTAGGAACGCTGAAATGACGTAAGCCATGCACACAGCATTCGCATTCTCCGGCTTCATACTAATATGTTATTAAATAGAACTCTTATACAAAGAAAGTAGACAGTACAAGAAAAAGTATTAGCGTTTTCCGTGTGGCTGATGTCCACTGTCGCTAGCTGAGCAGAAATACCTAATAATGTTTTGCTTGGTCCCCTCAAAGTTGCGTTGGATTTTCTCCTTAGCTTAAGGTTGAGAGGTCCATCTATTACTGTTTTCCATGTTCGTAGAGTTAGTTCGTGGAGTAAATATATAGGCTATAATCTGTGTGTTTCCACAGCTTTTTAAAAATGCCGGATGCTGGTGTTTCGCATGCGTTCGGCCAATCAGCATGCACTTGCGTCACTGGGTAAAATCGTTCCCAGTTCCTGTGGAGTGAACACTCCAAAATTCGGGTACTTCCACCAAGTTCTAGGAACTACAAAAAGGTTCCTCCGGTGCGACAGCCCCTATAATGTGGTCTTCACAGAGAACCAAATGCAAACCTGCTTGAACTAACTAAACCTGCTAATGAACACCAGTGGAAAAACATCAAATAGTTCACTATCCATTTTTTCCAAATGTCCCTCTTTTTCACATCAAAGACTGCATTCGTTTCCAACAATTCGTCCGTTTCAAGTGTTGAACATTTGTTTGTGTGTTCTTGTGCATCAGGTATAACTACCCTCCTCTTAAATGTGACCTGGATTTTGAATGTGAAAATGATGGCATTTGTCATGACACTCAGTGGGGGGCAAACTGCACCTGCCCTCCAGGATTCACAGGAGACAGGTGAAATTAACGCTTACATCCTTGTCCAATAGAAATAAATTGAATATACAAATACTGATAAAGGGTTCACATGTTTTTTTCCACAGATGTGAAAAAGAAATGGATGAGTGTGCATCTAGCCCATGTCTAAACGGTGGATCGTGTCTGGATCGGCTGAACCGGTTTCAATGTTTGTGTCCAGCAGGATTCAGTGGCCAGTTCTGTGAAACAAATGTAAGTAAACACTGAGTATAATAAGCATGCAATTTAGGAGTGAAAATGAGAATGCAAACTAGTTTGGTAGTGTTGATTGTTACTTTTTATACCTCCCAACAATAACAATAGCCACGTTTCCACTGTCAGAGGGCCAGGTTTTTCAACGTGCCGGGCTGGGCTAATAGTCTTGGACCTGTAGCACTGTGCCCAAAACGCTAAGTTTCCACCGTCAGGCTAGAGGCTCCGCAGCGCTTCACTAAAACCCGCCCGTAACAACGTCACACAAACCCATAATTTCACCAACAAATGGAAGTTTAATCAGAAAACTATCAGAAAGAAATCACTGGAAACTAGCGAGATCGCAAAACGAACATAATAGTGGCCGTTTGTTGGCATTATTTGTCGTTTAGTTAAATATTTAAAACCCAAGCATCCACGTTTTACAATAATAAGTCATACATTGATCATAATGAATTAATTTGTGTCAAGATTACACATTAGTCACACATAAAGTGGTATTTACCGTCATATTTCACACAAGAAAGAGGACACTTATTCAGTTTATTTGAAGTCACAGAACAGTATGTTTACATCACATTTAGAAAGAATAATTTCTACAAAATTATCAACAAAAATACGGTGACTGTGACAGTCCCAATATATTTTCAGCCTGAGAAAAATAGGAAGCTCCCAAAAAAGTTGCTTTATTTCACAACATGCGGAGCTAAATATGGATATCAGACAGTCCGGTATAAAGAGACAAGACATACTAACAGATAAAATAAATACATGATTGTGATAGCCTATATGATTTGTCTGATTTGAGACATATTTACCATGTTTACTATGGTAATGGTTAGCGTAAATAGTCTTTTGCAGCACTACTTCTGCCTTATACAGTGATCAGAATCCACATCAGATCACAAACAGAAGTTATTTCAACACGCTGCTGTCTGAAAGATATATGAAATCATCCGCGTCCACGGTGCTGCCGTCTCCAGACTCAGGTAACCACTCCTCAAGCCCGAGCTGACCTGCTTTGGACCAAGGTATTCGGCGGGTCAAAAATCCCTTTCTGTTGCCCGAGGAAGCCCCGACGAGGCCCGATCATGCACCGGAAGTGACAGTGGAAATGCGACTGGCCCTGGCACACACTAGCACGCCTGCTTTTGGCCTGACAGTGGAAACGTGACTAATTTGAATCTCTCTCTCTTTGCAGAAGCAAGCTCAGCAAGATCATATACCATGGCTGGCGATTGCGGTTCCATTGGCATGTGGCTGTATCCTCTTGGTGACTATTGGTCTCATTTTCATGTTGATGACAGCACGCAGGAAGCGGCAATCAGAAGGAACTTATTCCCCAAGCCATCAGGAAGTTGCAGGTGCACGCCTGGAGATGGATAGCATGCTGAAAGTACCACCTGAAGAGCGTCTAATTTGAGATATGAACACAAAAACAAATGTAGACAAGGGGGCTCTAATATCATCGGGGTGACAATGGAATTACATCCGACCTTTCCAAGACCATGTGGTATTATGGAGCCACAATAATAGGCAAGTGCTACATCAAACAAGCAACCTAAAGATGTGCTGTAATATGAATGAAAGAGGAAAAATTCAAATGGGAAGGTGTCAAATGTGGTTGATCTTTCACCATTGATTTTGTGGAGACCAACAACTCTGGAATTTAACCAGCGACTTTCTCAAGTCTAATTGAACTTGGACGTTGTGATTCTTTACCTCATGGCATTATATGCCTGAACGACTTTGACAAAATGTCATACAGTAGAGGCAAAAATGCTTTACATTCTCCCCACAGCATTTAAAATCTTTAACAAATCTCTCTCAAAGATGAGTGCTGAAAGTAGTGCTAATGATGGAGAGAGCAACATTTTGAAAATATTTTTTTTTCCCCACAGCATTTGAATGTACGAGATCTGATTTTTGGAGCAACACTGTTTTGTTAACTAGCTACTATTTCTGCTGTATAGGCAACACTGGATATGATAACTGACAATAAGGAATGTGGCTATATTCATGCCAATGTGAATAATTAGCCATACGCTAGCATTTATAGGGGTGGGGAACAACAAGCTAGTTACCCTGTTTCCTGTTCTATCAGATCACAAGTAGACAAGGGAGACATACCCGTTTACACCTGTTATTTTAATCCATCTCTTTTGTCCATTTTCAACCACTTTTGTCCTTATTCTTTGAAGGGAGAGTCTATGGGTGGGTAAATCAGGCTTTTTCAGATCTTTCTACCTAATGGACGCAATAAGCTCATGCAATTTACAAATGAACGCGAAAGGAGACAATGGAAAAACATACGGAGAGCAGCAGTAGCTTTCTTTTCTGCTCTGACAGCTGCTAGATCACGGTGAACATCATAAATGTGTGTTAGAAATCATGAATGGTGAGAGAACATTGAGCTTGGTGCGTTTTTTTGTCTTCAAACCAAACTTAAAGGTGCAGTGTGTCAATTTTAGCGGCATCTAGCAGTGAAGTTGTGAATTGCAATCACCCACCACTCACCCCTCCCTTTCGAAGCACAAAGAGAAGCTACGGAGGACAACACAGGACAAAAATGTTGTCGTCGGAGAGAGCAGAGAGTAGTTAGCGCTCTGTAGAGAAGTTTGTCCGTTTAGGGCTACTGTAGAAACATCACGGCGCAAAAGGTAATACAAAGATAACGATACATTATGTAAGTTCTTTATACAACACTGAAAACATAGTTATGTATATTGTATTGCATTTCTGTCAATAGAGCCTCATAAATATTACACACTGCACCTTTATGTCTTCTTCAGCCGACAAAGTTTAAGTCCCGTCTGGCTTGTGCGCTTCCCATGTTTACGCGTTAGGTCAGTAGGCAGAGAGTAGGCAATCTTTTGCAGCTGTTTGACCACATGAGCGTTTATACTAAGAAAGCAATCCAGTTGAATGCGTTTTCAACTACCTCTGGAAGTGGTTAAAATTGGACACGCTCGAAACGCTTTAGACCCCGTTTACACCTGTATTTATCATCGTCCACTTGTGATGGGATTGAAGAATGCATCTTAATACCAGGTGTAAACGGCCTTAAAGTAATGCATTTTCCTTCTTTTTTTTTTCTTTGAGGCATAACTTTTCCGGTCTTGCCTACTGCATAGTTGTGTTCACATTGTATCAGAATTACTCTAATTACACATTTACGATTACTAAAAACTAGGGTGACCATATTCTGATACCGAAAACCAGGACACTCGGCCCGGCAATGAGATGATGCTGGAAGTTTACTCAAAGATTCCTTATAACTTCAATACATTTAAAGTATGCCCCCTCTGTATGGATAGAAAATTGTTATATTAGGGCTAGGACAGGACTTGAAAACAGGACATGTCCTGGGAAAACAGGATGTCTTTTACCTGAGTCTAAAAACTATATGTCTTTGTTGAACCCTTTACAAGTTACAAGAAATTTCATATCATATAAAGAACCAAAAAGACTCTAGTTAATGCATATTAGTTATCAATATCACTAGGTTTATGTTTGATATGCCATTTCATTTTAGCCAATAACCTACACTTTCACTATTCAATATTTGAGATGGCAAAGAGAAATACATTAATGTAGTAATTACATTTTTGGCTTTCATTGACAACGCTGTTCATGGTGCTATCTGGAGACTAAAATCTTTGAGTAGAATATGAGCAGTTGTCATCTTGTAATTATGGCAATTCCATTAAAATGTGAACGCAACATATTTTGACTTCGACCATTATTGGAAAAACTGTGAACATTTTACTGTTTGACAATCACCGCACTTCGCATTTTTTGGGGAATGCGTTTATACACATACAAGTGTGAGACTACTAAAGATATAAACACCAACACAAATGTTTATACACACTTACCTCTGCATACACGTGCAAACATGAACAGAGGTCAAATAAAATGATGCCTGTGTATGAGGATAAAAAAGAGAGAGATGAGATAAACACAAGAACAAATCCTTGCTGATGCCTAAATGCTGTAAATTGCATTCATTTTTCAAGTTGTGTATATGTTGTAAATTGTGGCTGTAATTTGTGTTTTCTGGTCTGTTGCATATCAATCTGGCTTCTCTCATGAGCATTCGTAGGAATTACTAAAACTAAATAGTACAGTGTGAACTGCAACATCAATTTAGGAATATATTTTTGAACGTGTAAATGTGCAAATGTTGTTTAATAAAAGTCTTTGTTCAAATGTGTAAATGGAGTACATTTTTTAATCTCAATTTTTGCTTATAATTAGCAGCATTTAATTAACATGTTAAACATCCCTAAATTATTATGTATAATTTGTCAGGACCACCATCGTCAAAGATGATTGACAATTAGCATACAGTATGGATTGGCGGTATGGTTCTGTTCTGGGCAAGAAATCCCTGTGCATCCATGCAGCCTAGCATGGATAAGAGCAGGGAGAGCAGCAATAACCCCCCTTAGGGTAAACAGAACAGAACCAACATAATGTATTGCAGATATCATCAATGTTAATATTTAAATGTACAAAATAATTCAGGAATTTACTCTGATTCAAGGGGATCCTGACTGGACGAGAGGAGGAGCTGGGGATGGAGTAGGGTAAATGAGCTCTGGAGAAACACGATAGCTGCTGATAGTACTGAAGGAGCTTATATATATGTATGCTGTGATAGACGTCGTATTCCAATAGGTAGACGTGATCAGCTGATGCGAGCTTGACTAACGTGACCTGCCAGAACTGACGCTATGCTTGATATGCGCAATACTGGGAATGAGAATGATTAAAAATAAATAAATAAATGGGAGCAAAACAAATGTGAAACTCACCACTTTCACAGGAATATACTGTGTGCTTTTTAATCATGGCAAACACAAAATAACATCCAAATAAAGATAAAAAAGTGCAAAATGATAAACAGGATATGAGTTCACATTAGGATACATTCCAAGAGAAAGTTGTATTTTACACTTCAGAAACGCATTTTGATAATTCCATCTTGCTGAGAGCCGCACTCTCCTACCATTCAATCTGAGATGTCCAAACCTCAAAGGATCCTGTCAAAATACAATAGGTTGTCTAATGTTGAAGTCCATGCTAAGCCATACTTTCAAAACCTGTTTTATGTTCACTTTTTCGCTCTCAGAATACAGGGTCACATTCAGAGACGTGTCTGTTGTATAGTGACACTTTACCCAGTACAACATTTAACACTAAACGCACATTAATGCCTTGCCAGTTAAATCACTGTGTGGGGTGGGAATAATCACAGATTCAGCTCATCTGACAGATACTGAAAAAAATGACAAAAATACTGTATGTTTCAGTCAAAATTGTATATAGCGAATATATATATTTTTTTACTAAATATATCAATTTAAAGTCTACTTCTGCTGTTTTACAGTAGCACTTGATATGCTCACACACTTTGATGTAAATAAGTTTCGCATTACAGTCAATGTATTCTTTAAGGGTGACTCGTAAAATTTGCAATTTAGCTTCCATTTCTGCCAAACATTTGTTTTAAGCTTTCAGTATGAATTATTTACCAAGGACAGAGATTGTACCAAATCACATATCCACCTAACAGCCCATGTGAACATGTAGAAATCAGCTTTTAACAAAGACAAAATTTGAACCAAAATGTCTGAACAACCCATGCTGTAAGACTAGGTATACACAACAAACCTCTCAGCAAAAACAGCTCTTTACTTCCCCACACACACACACACACACACACACACACACACAAGAACCAAATTAAACCCACTCTTTAAGGCCCAGATTAAAAGGCGGTCCCAACAAATTAACTAACAGAAAACGTGATTTTCTAACAGCTCTACAGGGTGGATACAGAGGTTCAAGAACACTTTAATAACACAAATAACATTTCAGATCTTTAAATACAACAATAAAACCAGAGAAGAAGAGATACCAATTCACTCCCTGATGTTCCCTGACATGGACAAAAAACACAATTCTTTTGGATTTGAGCATTTGGTTGTACACAATTCTTTTCCATGTCAAGATCTGCACAAACAGTGTTCTCCTACTTGCAAGTCTCGGACAAAAATATAGCCAAAAAATGGCATGAAACAATGATCCTCCAATGATCGTGCTGAACTAAACCCAATAAACAGGCACAGTCTATGACAAGAAAAACCTTTTTAGATTAAAAAGCTTTTAGATTTAGGATTCATTTTAACACACTTCATAGCAGTATGTATGCTTGAAAAGCGCAAAACAGATCTATTCAAATAAATACCCATAATGCAGAGTGCATGGCAGTAGCAGATTAGATGGAACGGGTAGTGCTAAAAAGAAAGGTCTGATTGTTCGCTTTATGAAAGCTATAAATCTATCATGTGATGCTCAGAATAAAAGTAGATTTCAAACTGCAACAATCAAATCAAAGCAAGTGGACAATTAGCATCTAAACTAAGCTATTTTGAAATTGAACAGAAACCAGTTCCAGGAGACCCATTTTAACACTTTTGAACTGACACACAGGCAAGCGGAAGAGGGAAAGCCACATATTTAATCTTAAAAAAACCCCAACAAAACAAAAACCCAAGAGCTAATGCATCAAATGCATCCTGCATTTTTGACCTCTAAAATACCTGACCTCTAGGGGCAGTGTTGTGTTATACAGGCCTGTTTATTCTGAGTGCTAACATTGTGCTGCACACACTATGCTCTATGCAGCGAGTAGTATATAGCTTGTACTAGGGCACAATATGTAGTGCAGTATGCATTGTAGTATATGCTGTATGTAATGTAGTGCAAATATGAAGTACACAGCAGGTACCGTAGCCACAACATGTAGAATGCAATGTGGATTTTAGGATGCAGAATGTATGCCCTTGTGTCATGTAGCAGGTAGTGTGGAATGTGTAGTATGCAATGTACTAGAGATACACAATATTTGCATTATTACAATGTACAATTGTTTGTGGATGTTAGGGTAGGACGACTTTAATGTGTCTGGTTAAAAAAAACAAGCTTCTTATTAAAACAGCACTGACTGTTAAGAGGATGTGCAGTTTACTGCCATAAAAGCAATGTCAGTCTAATTGATATTGTTGGGACGTGGGTCATTGTTGTATGGTATCTTTAATATTGTAGTCTGATCCCTATGGGAACTACACTGCTAGCTACAGAAAATACAGTGTTATCCTGCTAATATGTTTTTCAGTGTTGGTTCATCCGGTTAATTCGGTTGTTATGGGAAATACAGCATTAGCATCAATGTGCATAAGGCTAAGTGAGTGAGCTAGGCGCAAAAAAAAGCACAACACACTTTGGAGGAAAAAGTTCAACAGTGCTTTCAGGCCACTAGGAGGCGCAGTCTTAAATACTGGCCACTGGCTCTAAATTTGCAGTCCCTCACTGGTTGGTAGCAGCAGGAGAGGATATAAATGGGCAGAGCTAGTCGAAAGTTTCCCACCTTCTCCGCAAGTCCTCCACCTTTTTTGGGGGGGGCGTGGCCATTACAGTTGGTGTGGTTGCCATGGTAAGAAGGTCACTAAAAGGGTCATGGGGTGCGTCTGTGGAGACTTGCGCAGGCTGGCCAAGAGTAGCTGGAGCAGGCGAGTCTAAGAGGCTTGAGAGAGAGCCACTACTGCTGGAGGACGGAGGAACACGCCCAGTTGACCACGCCCCTCCTGTTGGGGTCACACCCACAGCAGATGCCTGACCATATACTGAGAACGGACGAGCAGCGGTGGTGAAGTAGTTGGCACCTGGGGGAGGCATGTAGACTGGGGTGAAAGGGTTACCTGGGGCAACAGGACTATAGTGCCTTTGTGCCGGGTACTGGGACGGTTGGGTGAAGGGGTTCAGTGACACTGGAGGTGGGAATGCGGGCAGGTTTGGGGGGTTAGGTCGAGGAGGTATAGGGGGTTTAGAGAGGGATGGGGCACCCTCGTTCTTTATTGCTCCACACAGAGGGTCCAACAAGCTGAGCAAGTCCTGTCCCTCGTTTGGCTCATTGGGCTTCAACAAGTCTGCCTGAGTTTGTGTTTGGGAGTGAGGAGACATGTTCAGTGCTTGCCGAAACTCCTGCCCTCCAGTGGACATTCCTCCCTCTTTCTCACTGACCTGCTTGACCCCACGCAGCAGGGGTCCCCCACCCAGCACTGCACCCGGTTCAGGTGTTTTCCGACCTTGGGGACGAGGGATTGTGATACAAGCCCCCTCAGTCTTCTCTCCACTAGGATTTGAACTGTCTCTGCTGGGTGGGCGTGCCTCAGGGGGTTCCAATGGTGGCACGGAGAGAGGTCTCTCCCAGGACGGTGACACTCGGCCAAATAATGTAGATGGGTCCTCATGTTGGCTCCAGAGCTTGCTGTACGGATTGATGGTCTTAAGACCTGGGAGAGTGCGTGTGCGCTCACCAGAGGTAAGATCCATCCGCTGGAGAACAAAGAATTAGAACAAGTTTTTAGATAGAGACCATACACACAGATGGTTGCTTTGGAGTTGTCCGGGAGTGAAAACCGCAATCCAATCCTAAAACAAACAAGTAGTGACCACCAAATTCTTATTAAATGCTTGTTTACCGCGTAAACAAATTAAGTGTTGCTACCAATTATTGTGATTTGGGGAGTGTCTTCTGTATTCTGTACATGTGGTACAATAATTTAGGGCAGTGTTTCTCAAACCTGACTCTGGAGACACAACAACAGTGCAAATTTTGGATGTCTCCCTTATCTGACCCATTCATTTCCGGTCTTTAAGTCTCGACAAAGCCTGATGACTGCCAGGTGTGTTTGAATACAAAAATTGTATTCCCTCCAGGAACGAGGTTGGGAAACAGCAATTTAGGTGATGATCTCATGCATTAAATTGTGGCTGTCACTCCCAAAACTTTGCAGCGCTTACATAGTCTAACCTGGTAGTTGAAGTTGGCATGTTGTGGGTCTGCCCGAAGCTCCTCCAAACTCCGTGCAGAACTGAGTGTAGAGTGTGTGCTGAGAGAGGGTTTTGTGGTATTTATGTTTTCTGTACATTCTGGTTCCCCCTGCTGACTACGGAAGGCATCCTGCAACAGGCTCAGTTCAGAGAACTTGTGTAGCACAGGGCTGGACGGAGCAGTGTTACCTTGGAAGCGCTCCCCAACCTCCTCACCTTCTTCCACAAGCTCCGCCTCTTTTAGAGACCTGTATGGCTGGGGCCTAAGTCACATACGCAAACAAAAACACATATGTGCACAACATCCACGCCACAAAAACACAAACAAGCACACGCAACGCACAACACATGCACAAACAAGTACAGACACACATTGTAATTTTCATGTTAGATGAGAAGCTGTTGAAATGGGCAGATAGAGTCAACGTAATAAAATCACTTTACATAAATAAGCTGTTGCATGCCTCATCACAATTATTACATCTAGCCATGCAATAAAACTGATTTAAGCCAACAATAAAGACACATTTAGCAGGCCGCAGAGTAACTAAATATCATGCCGTACAGTGGCCCCAAAAAGAATTTGGACACTTAGACAGGGTAGGTGATTTGTTCCACAAACATTTTTTGTTATGCTGGTAGATAAGGTTTATGCAGTGTAGGCCTAATTAGGAAAGGTGTTTCCTATGGCTGCGTTCACAGTCATTTTTGGGGGGATTTACAGCAGCAACTGCTTACAAGTGTGAATACTGAAATGTTTTGTTCATTCAGGAGATTAAAGTAGCTGCCTGAAAATGTTCATTCAGCTGTATGATCAAATAGCTGAAGTCAAGACTGCATTCTAACTAACCATTTCAGTTTCACAGAGCATGTAGTCTGTTTTTCCACAATTTTCCACATTTCAGATCGGGCTCGATATTTTTGTAATAACGGCTGATTTCCAGCATGCCCAAAAGCCAGCATCACTGGAGAATATAAACAGCACGACAAATCAATAATCGATTACGTCAACGCGCCGTTGCAGCCTTACATATGCAATTTCATACCTCCATGTACCCTACTCGCACAGACATCACACATCATCAGCGTGTTTCATGCTATGCATCCGTCACCAAGCACAGAACTGAAACCGCAGCCACCTTTTACAATTCCTCCTGAACCAAAACACAGAGCTTATGTTGAGTTCATGCCATAACTACTGTAATTTGGAAGAGATGGAAACCCCTGATGTTATACTCGGAGCGGAGTGCGACTCGAATTTATGCTCGAATTGAATGGCTACACTATCAACACTTCACATCAAATAAATCGACAGCAGTCAGGTGGTACAGGTCAGTGCTCTTGAAGTTGTTTATGTTCTTTATTATTGTAATGTTATGTGCTTTGAGACATGAGGCAGTTTAATGGCGTCTCTCGTGACACTTTTGTTTGCTCCCTGCTGTATGCGGTCAGGGTGGGATCTTATACTTTAAAATCTAGCTTGCCATTACTAGACACCCCGAAAATTGCCTACCCTACCTTTAAGACACACTTAAAAATATAGTTGTCATTGCATTGGATAACAATAGGTTCTCACAACAATGTACGCATACATGAAGGCAGGCTAGAGGAGCACTGCCGTAGTCTTAACAAGTCTAGAGATAAGAAGAGTTTGGACAAGGAGCAGTGTGGAATGCCCAGATCTGAAAGGTTTGATCTTTCTGTTGCTGTATGGAGAAATCTGCATGACTGAGAAGTCTTCATAAATATGTGACCCTGGACCACAAAACCAGTCAAGTCGCACGGGTATAATTGTGGCAATAGCCAACAATACATTGTATGGGTCAAAATTATCGATTTTTCTGTTGCCAAAATGATTAGGACGTTAAGTAAAAATCATTAAGATATTTTGTAAATTTCATACAGTAAATATATCAAAAACATATTATTAGTAGTAATATGCATTGCTAAGGACTTCATATGGATAACTTTAAAGGTGATTTTCTCAATATTTAGATTTTGCACCCTCAGATTATAGATATTCAAATAGTTGTATCTCGGCCAAATATTGTCCTATCCTAACAAAACATACATCAATGAAAATCTTATTTATTCAGGTGATGTATAAATCGATATATACAATCTAAAATGACTGGTTTCGTGGTCCAGGGTCACATATGGTCTGCAAAACTGAGCTGGTCTCCAAACACTACCCCCAAAATTCCTGGCTGACCTGAA
>JAGHMJ010002678.1:0-10106 GCA_018749465.1 Paracanthobrama guichenoti
ACTTAAGACAAAACCAACTGTTTATGTGAACCTTGTGTTTTTGCCACTTTAAATGTAATAAGACGCTAAAGATAATTCAGTTTAGTAGCTACAATGCGCTGTGACAGATGGATTCTGTGCATGCGCTTTAGGTGTGTGCGCTCGTAAAACCATTTTAAACTGGCAAGGCAGATGCGTGCATCCGCATCTCTCTTGCACAGTTTGGAAACGGTTGAAAGTACAATAAACAAGTGTGCGTTGCCAACGAATAATTCGTAGAGATCTGCCAGAAGCAGCAGCCGTGATGAACAGCCGATTTGTGCGTAGGCATCTGATGACCAAACTACATTGGAATTCGCAAACAATCAAGTGAGCCCAGAGCGGTTTGTGTTCAGATTGCGTGTTTTTAGCAATATAAAATCATACCATAAGCCGAAATCGAACCGTACCCAGACCACCTCCTGAGATGGTCTCGGTTTGGTCTGTTTTAGGGTCATGAAACCCTAAACCAAATTTTCTGAGATTTTAACAGAAGTATGTGTGTTGAACATCATGGAAGACAATGTGACCATCTGTTAGTTTTGTGGGAGAAAACTAGTTCATTTGAAACCTTTTTGCTCTATTTTCAACTTCCTGGTTTAAATTCGTCTTTGTGTCAACGTCATAGGTTGTGACGCTTTCTCGTACTATAGTACGGCGATGAATCATCGGTGTCTCATAATTATTCATGAGACTGCGTGTCTTTGTCCTATGAGAAGACGCATTGACAGCACATGCTTAATTATTCATGACAGCACGCGTTGATGGGCATTTTCTTCTGGCTGGCGCTTCAAACAGTGAGATCGCAGATACAGTAAGGGAGAGACATTCTTTGTATGAATGTCTGCGTTGCCTATGTTCTCTTCAATAGATCCTGAGTCTTCACACAAACACGATTCATCCACACTGTGAGTGTAACTGCTCTTTACGGCCATTTAACCGACCAAACGACATATAAAACTCCACAAAATAAGCCTCAAACGTTATCAGTTATGCAACAGTGTAATATTTTCAATGCAGAGAACAAATTGTGCATGGCTGTGTATTTAATTGTCCATTGAATTATAGGTGTCACAGGGTATATATGTATTTGTGTAACGGTGTAACAGTTACAAATCCACGTGTATGTTGTGTTGCATGTAACTTAATGGTAATTTGCAGAATGCATTTGTGGGAAGCTTTGATGCTTTTAATGAGAGCGAAATAAAATGGTCTGAATCAGAAGCCATTGATGTGCTGTCAGTCTCCCCTCATCCCCCTCCACTCTGCCGCTAAACCACGCCCACTCTTATAGCATTTTTCAAAACTGTGGTGAGAACTGACGGCTGCTGAAACAGGAGGTTTCATGACCCTTTAAAGAGGTCTGAGATCATTTGGAGTGTTCACATATGGGCCAAAAATCACGCGAACTGCGCTCAGACCCCTGAAAAGGACCAAGTGTGAACGCACCCTTAGATTAATACAAAAATTGAATTGATAGCTGTAAGCTTTTATATTAAACTTACTCTGGCCCCACTTTGCTCTTTTGCTCTGGTGCTGTTGGAAAGAAAAGTATAAGCATGATGATTAGATCGGGTTATTTATTCATAAAATTCTATTTAAGGAGTCAAATAATCTTGGTATAAAATATTTTTTTTTTTTAAAAAGTCATGTGCTCCTGACATCACTATGTTCAATAACTAAACCATGAGTTCCTGACCTGTCTCCACATCCAGACGGGCTGTGTTAACCGACTGTCCAGCACGGTTTGTGGCAATGCAAGTGTACATGCCACCATGTTTTTTCCCCACTTCCATAAGGATTAGACTATGCTGACGGCCAGAGCTGGCCACCTTGTAACCTGGTGTGTCTGCCTTGATCCACAAAACATCCTTATCCGACACTTCCTTTAACCAGTTCACAGATGGGGTTGGGGAACCTTCGGAAGACAGTGAATTAGCTTTACATGTTTTCACCTTATGTAACGTGCAGCTGAACATTGTGCTTAATGCTTTGCTGTATTTCTCAAAATTGCATTTAAAGTAATTTAATGTATTGTGGTAACACACCATACCTTCCACTTTGACTGACAGCGTTATACTTGCTCCCTGTTTCACCTTCTTGTTGCTGAACCTCTCCAGGAAGCGTGGTGGCACAAGTGGCACCTTTGAATCTATTTGTGGAAAAATACAAGTGGCATAGCAAATGATATGCATGCTTAATCTTTCTTATTACTGAAATTTCAAAATGCATATGCATCTGTCCACACCATGTGGAACAACGAAAAGAATGTGACACTGCAGATGTTTACCTCTCATTCGTCCCTGATCAGGTGCTGGGCGCTCTCCAGGAGCTAACGAGTGGAAATTATGTGAACAAACAAACATTTTAGAGTTTAATTAGCAAATTATAATATTTTAATAAAAATACATTTAAATGTATACATTGAATTAAATTTTACCATGCTCCCATTTCCTGTCATTATCTTACAAAGATACACCCCCTTGGAAGCAACACATAAAAAGGTTTACCTAGTACATTCAGTCGTGCTGAAGAATAGGCAGATCCAGCTATATTGCTAATGTATGCAGAGTATTCTCCGGTGTCCTCGCGCTTAACATCCAAAATCTCCAGACTGTGCTGATCTCGCTCGGTCGACAATACAATTCTGCTGGAGGCTTGAAGCGGGGTGCCATCTTTGAACCAGTAAACTCTAGGTGTGGGAAATCCTGCAGAATGGTGTTGAACATGAAATTGTGTTTGCAACCCATTTTACTTCTGCAATGTAACAGCTGAAAATTAAAAGTCGCCATGTGTATTAAGAATATGAACAAGGTCATTAAAAATAGGATGGATAGAAAAAAAGGATTTCGGACATGAATGTCATTATGCTCAGATCAGCTAGAGTTGAATAGCAGATACAACAGGTGCAGATGCAAAAACACTTGCGAATAAACAGTGCATGAATACAGATAAAATAGAATATGAAACTAAACAATTTGCATCCATGAAAAAACATAGCTGACCTTTGACCCTAACGCTCATTTTGGCAATGGGCGCTCCAGGACTGAGGAATAAATCATGTAACTCATCCACAACCTGAGGAAGCTGCTCGTCCTCTGCCACCGACTCAAAAGCCTCAGTGTCCCTGTGCTCCGAACTAAGAGAGGAAACCAAACACAAGCAGAAGCCCATTTACCATGAAGTGCGAATCAGAGAAATGTATTGTGTACTTGTAATATTGACATGTGTCATAAAAATCACTTTAAATTACTAAATCTTACCTAGACACATAGCCTTTAGCACTGACATAGGAAGACGTCTCTGTGGCATCAGCTGCTGTGTCATAGTCTGAGCTGCAAGACACTTGAAAGATATACAAGACTATAAATATGTATATAGAGGAAGAGCAATATACAGTATATATTAAGAAGAGCATTCATCTTAAGTATGTTGAGAATGTAGGTGCAGTTTTGGGGACATTTACAGACAAACAATGAAAATTATTCTTACAAAACGCATGCAGTTACATTCTTACTCTTCACAGATGCACCGGTAAAAGAAAGTGCCGTAAAATGCTTCAATATGGGACACACTTTTGGATTACATTGCATTCTGTTCTATATTTGTGAGTTTTGATTTGACACTTTCTTTTAACAGTGTACTCACTGTCCACTCTCAGCTCAGCCTTGCTGGAGGCGATGCCACTGTCATTTTCAGCCATGCATCGATATACGCCCATATCTGTGGGGAGCACAGCTGTGATGATCAGCTGGTGACGGCCTTCCTGGTCTTCATTGATCATGTAGTGGTCGTTTTCCTCCAACAGCTTTCCATCCTTGAACCATCGTACAGTGGGAGGGGGCTTGGCGACAATTACACAGTCAAAACTGACTGGAAATCCATCAGGAACATCCTGGCTACGAAGCTCCGTCAGGAAGACTGGGGCCGCTGGGAGGTGATTTAAGATAACGGGGGAAGAGCAAACAAAACCGAGAAGAACAGAACATAGCAATACTTTTGAGGAGGAACGCTGAACCAGGCAAAAACATAACATGCCATCACATTAAGATCCAAAACAAGCAAGTCGCAACATTTTTGCAAATATCAAAAGTTCTGCCTTATAATGACAAACATAATCCAGCACTGAACCATGCAACTTTATGAAGAACCAAACAACAGTATCAAAATCATTAAAACCACATGGAAGAGGTGTCATACCAGGGGGTCCTGTCATGAAAGCAGGCATCGGTCGGTCCTGAGTTGGGGTTTGGGAGCCATCTTGGGAGAGGCCAATCTTTGTGATACGCAGCTCTACCTTAGAACCTACTGCTGCTATGATGGCCGTTTCGATGGGCACTCCTTGATAAGTAAACATTTCCTGGAAGCGGCGGGAAGCCACTTGAGCTTCTGCACGGTTATCAAAGCGGATGTAGATATACAGATCGTCTTCACGGTAAGACTGTAGATCAGGTGGCGGTAAATCTCCTTCATCCGCGCTCACAAAAGGTTCCTCTTCCACATCTGGAGGAAGGTGAGTACGAAGAAGTCGCCGCAATCGTTTACTTGCCTGACGTAAAGTCTCATCCATCTCACTCCCCGAGGAGCTCTCAGCTTCACTATCTGCACTGTATCCCAGAGTGAGGGGTCGTCGCCCAGAAGATTCCCGCATTGACCCTATGGTGACTTTACCACTATGGGTGGAAATGCCAAACCTATTGGTGACTTCACAAGTATATACACCTGTGTCTTTGGTTGTGGCAGCTGTCACTACTAGAGAGCATGTACCATCATTATAGATGTCAATATGGTGGTGCTTGCCATCTATTAAGGGTTCACCATCCTTTAGCCAGCGAACTTTATCTGGCTTACCCTCCACAATGCACTCAAGATGAATTGTCCCATTGGGCTCCTTAGTCTGCTCTTTGAATACTTCTTTGAAGACTGGTCGCATGTCCTTCCTGGCTTTATAACCTTTGAAGGCTGCCTGATCTTGACAGCAGCATCTTGCAGCTCATCCCCTTGCTGAGCTTCCATGAGGGGCTCCACAGATGTCTTTGTAGCAGATTGCTCAGTCATCTGGAAGTGCTCATACAGTTTCTTGGAGGCAATGGTCTCTGTGTGACTTTCCACAGTCATGGAGGACTTGCTGCTTTTCTTAAGGTAAGACACCAAGTTTGTTGTCCCACTGAGAGATTCCTCATCAGAACTGGTATAAAGATTAGGCTCTGCTGTGATTTTGGGAGCTAGCTCAACAGGTCTGTCTTTCTCTTTCACTTCTTTTTCAGGTACTTTTCCTTCTGTGCTTTGCACCTTTTCTTTTCCGTCTTCTTCTGGCAATTCTGAAATTGAATCTAATGTGGGTTCCCGACTCATTCTCCTCTTCTTGGCCACTGCCTCCCACAGAGCATGTAAATCTCCCTCAGAAGCAGCCTCAGGAGGCAGCTTGGGCTGGCTGCCTGCATCCTGAGAAAGTGTTGTATCACCTCCTGTAATCAAGGAGCCATCATAATTCAGTCTCATTCATGCATATGGTAACATTTTATGTTGGACAGAACGTTTATTAAATAGATCAACAATGTGTCTCTGCAACTGCAATTTGTCTGTAAAGAAAACTCAATAATCTGAAGGTGTGAATAAAGAATACAGTAACAACAGATGAGGTAAAAACTTTAAATAAAAAATGAAAAACAAAAACAAAAAGACTTCGGGAAGATGAAAAAGGTTATTTGAACATTGTAATTTTGTAATGAAGAAAATTATAAAGTCGGAAATTTACAGACGTGACAAAGTCATACACAAGCAATTATTTCCACATATAAGGTAGACAAAAAAATCCAACAACAACAAAAAACAATGATAGTAAGATACGTGGTTAAGCAAAGTAAAATACCTTCAAGGTTGAGGTTGACTGAAGTCTTTGCCTCATCTGAGGCAACACAACAATAGACACCCTGGTCTGTAGACTGGAAATCCTTAATGAGCAAAACTTGGCTCTTGCCCTCTTCTACCACTTGGTACTTGGCCCCAACCTCTATCTCTCTGTTGTCCTTGAGCCATGCAACTGATTTACTCTCTGCAGAAAGTTCACACTCCAAACGAACCATCTTTCCTTTTTGGAGCTTAGAGCTGGTTAACATTTTGGTCATGGTCACTGGTGCATCTGAAGACCAAAGGTCCATTCAAAGAACAGTTGAAGAAATGCAGCAAGAACTCAACAAGAACAAAGATTATTATTTTAAACTAGTAGTTTTTAGTGTTCTACTATACTGTAAAACCATTTGAGGAAACCGATTGCATCAATTAATTTAAGTGAACTTATTTTATTTAAGTTCACTAAAATAATATTTCCTAAACTCCACTCAAATATTTTATGTTGCTGAAACTTCACTGTAATAATTAAAACCACTCAATTTAAAAACATTAACTTTGCCCTCTTATATTTACCAGCTAACAGCAATAGAATATCACTGCGTCAGCAAGTGCAATTACTTCTTTTAAACAAAGCAGTGTAGAGATTTTAACATCTTAACATGCTTTGGCCCATCCTCGACATAACCACATGGTTTACTCTTCAGCACAATGGTAACCCTCCCAAAACGCAGACATAACAGAAACCCTTTTAAATACCATCATAACAACATTAAATAACATTTAAGTTCAACATTTACTCTCCTTACAGAGTCAGAAGCAAAGCAAACTGGGAAACAAAAATCTGCTGTAACTGAATCAGTTCGAGTTTTTTCTGTTAAGTGCAATGAACTTTCAGTAATATTTGAGTGAAATTAACTAATTTCATGTAATAAATTTGACTGTTTGGTTTTACAGTGTACTACTGTAGCATCTAGTGCAGAGGTCTTCACTCCTGGTCACTTTCCTGCAGCGTTTAGTTCCAACTATATTTAAACACACTTGAATCAACTAATCAAGGTGTTTGGATTTAATGAAAAAGTTATAATCAGGTGTGTTGGAGCACGGTTGGAACTAAACTCTGCAAGAAAGTAGCTGTCCAGGACCAGGAGTGAGGAACCCTGATCTAGGGCAGATCGCTAATAGCAAGCCTTTTATACAGTTGGGTTAGATTAACATTCACAATGTACTTTGCTTTCGGTCAATTCAGTGAGTATTCACTTACCAAGTGTCACGGTTTGAGGCAGCTGGACAGGCTCTCCAATGCCAGCACGGTTAATGGCTGCCACTCTGAATCTGTAACCTGCCCCCGGTATGAGGTTTTCAACCAGAAATTCAGTGTTGCACACTGGTTCTGTGTGGCAGGGAAGCCAGAGGACACTGTCCACTAGACGCATTTCCACACGGTAACCAATGATTGGGCTTCCTCCATCACTGAGAGGGGTGAACCAAGACAAGGTAACGAACGTTGGGCCTTTAATCACCAGCTCTGGGTCTTCAGGGGGATCAGGCACAGCTACAAATAGCCAGACAACATGAAAAAAGGTTAGAAAGCAAGTAATGGTAGAAAATTGTAATAAATGAGGCACAAAATTACCCGTACCAATTGTGGTGAGTTTGGACATTGATAAGGCATCCCGAGCTGCAAGTGATTTCCTGTGTGGGCTGAGCCTGGGCTTTCTTCAAAATGAGGCTGTAAGAGGAGCCACTGGCTCTCATGGCCCATTGGTCATTATGTTGAAGCTCAACACCATTTGCATACCAAGTCACTTCACTCTCAGGCACAGCTTCGTTCAAAGCACAGGTGAACTCAACTTGTTCTCCTGCAATGGCGGTTTTATCTTCCAAAGGCTTTACCACCTCCAGTTGCCAAGCTGTACAGAACACATCCATAACATTCAAATGCATTTATCTTTATGCATTTAACATCACATTTAATATATGATGACACTAAAACAATAGTAAACAAAGCTATAACATTTAAAATAGAAAATAAGGTGCATTTTTATTCAAAATACAGTCATGGCCTATAAGAGTAATTTTTATTTGATAAAACATGTTGTAAAACCTTTATATAATTTATTGCTAATAAAAGAGAAATGCCATACCTTTGACAGACAGAAGAGCAGTAGTTGATGAAGAGCCAGCTTGGAATGTAACCCTTGTGTTTTCACAAGGATGCAAGTCCTTTAAGAGCAAAAGATGGCGTCGGCCACTCTCAAAGGAAACAATCTCTACGTTGGCCGACTCCTTTACAGGCTTGCCATCGATTAACCACCGGCAGTCTTTGGATTCAGGGCGTGACAAGGCGCATTCAAAAAGTGCTTCCCCACCATTAATGGTCTCCACGTTACTCAGCTCTTGGAGAATGTCAATGGGTTTAGCTGCAAGAGAGACACGATACCTGAAAAAACACTGGTTTTCTACACACCAAAACAAGTTGCTGTAGTATACAATGACTGATTGACCTTGGAAGAATTAAAACAATAACCTCTGTCCTTAAAACAATAACTGAATTCAGCAAAATCACACTCAATTAACAATTCTTTCAACATTTCACTAGCAAATAGCATTCAGTGTTGAGTAGCATAAGAAGCAAAGGTAGTTGCAATAAAAGCACATGATGGTTACTGCATAGCCAGCAAGATGAGAAAAACAAAAAAGCAATTTTTGATTTGAGTAAAAAAATAAAAGTTTGTGGGTGCTTTTGAATATTAGCTTAAAATTGCCTAAAAATTACCTTCTGTCATATGTCAAACATACTTGAATACAAAAGACAATGCAAAAATAAAACAAATTCTGGAAGAAAAAACGTGAGCTGGATTTTTTGATAAAGGCGTGTGTTGTATTAGATTTTGAAATTGGTATGGAGGATTATATTTTTACTGGCTTTGACTACTGACATTTTGGTATCATGGTCATGTGAAACCATCAACATCAAATTGCTAAATTTGTGTCCCAGTAAAACCCCTTTTAGTAAGCCATTATACAGTGTCTTTGTGATGATCCAAACTTTAAGTTATGAATGACACAGAGATTCTTCCCATCTACAGGTGTGCTCACCTTGCACCCTGAGATGTGCCACAACAGAGGTTCCTTCTGCCTCACAGGAGTACATCCCCCCATCCTGGGGCTCCACACAGCTAATGTACAACCTCGCAACAGTCCAGTCCTGTTCCACTATTACCCTGCGACCGTCTGCTTGCACAGGTATGCCGCTTCGCTTCCATATGGCCTTGACTGGCCGGGAGTACTGACAGATGAACTCTGCAGGCTGGTTCTCTGCTACATGTTGGTCCTCCATGGCACTAACCACCTCCACATTGGGATCTATAAAGGGTTGGTGGTGGGGATAAGTATTTTTTTCTCAAAACCCCAGTGCACTTTGGAGTAGAGTTCTTCACCACAAGCCTCTTTGAGGTATTGGGTGGTATTTAATCTAATTTAGAACTGAAATATAAGTCTCAGCAACCTATGCAACTTCATCTAAGTCACTGCTGTACGCTGTTTTCTTTTCTTTTTTAGTCTTTCACATTCTATTACTAAGTATGGTATCATCTTTTGCTTCTCTACTCCAAACTGACCAAGGACATGGTCAATTACAGCCAACAGATACTTAGTTGCAGTGTCAAGTCAAACTAAGGCCAAATTCTAGAAAAAATACATGCAGCATAAAAACAGAAGCGTAGTTAAGATTGATGAGTACAATGGTCTTATTGAGAGTATATGCAAGACCAAAACATTTTTTTACTCTTGAATTTTTGGAAAATTATATTCTTATATGCTTTGGTGCATCAACTAGGGCTGTTAAGGCTACACATTCATTTAGTAGTATTAATTACATTATATATATATATATAAAACTGATAAAAATTAATGCAGTGTTTTTGCTTGTCTGTAGTCAATGCAGCCCTATATGCTACACCAGTGAAATGTGCCTCACCAAACCACACATACTGAGAGTTGTTTCCACACTACATATTCAAGCATTCATAGCTGATACAGCAAAACAATAATAAAATAAAATAAAATGGATTGCTATGGATGTTAAGATGGATTGCTGGGGTAGTGCTAGGCTTACTGTATGTATGCATCTAATGACATGCAAATACAACAAAACAATATACTGACTGCTAGAGACACTTTTTGTGGTGAATAATGTTATATCTTTGAATTTTAATCATTTAGATTATTCCTTT
>JAGHMJ010002687.1:0-11095 GCA_018749465.1 Paracanthobrama guichenoti
CGGTCCAAACAATGCTTAAAATTAAATCCATTTCCTTTTTGACCGTAACTTGATAAATGGTGGAATCATTCACACGTCACAGCCAAGGAATAAATGTGACAGTGCATTCAAAGATGTATTTGAACATTGTAAATATTCTTGAAGCAGTTGGTATTCTCATACCGTTAACCTTGATGTTGGCAGTTGTAATGCTGTCTCCACAATCACAAACATAGTCTCCAGAATCTTCAGGTTTGAGATCAGTGATCTTCAGCTCAACGGTAGAGCCAACTTGCTTGATGATGTACTTTCCCCCAGAATTAATCACCTGTGTTCCTTTCCTCCAAACCACAGGCACTCCAGGTTTTGAGAGTTCACAGTGCAAAGTAACACTGTCCTTCTCTTGAACCTCTTGGTTCTGTAGCTCACGCTTGAAGACCACTGGTGATGCTGAAGAAATCAGGCAAAGTTGTTGAACCAGGAAACAGGATCTTGTGAGATTGATTTACACTTTCCATTAAAAAAAAATCCTTTCACTGATAGATGCAAAACTTTCTTCTGCAATGGCTTAACTTTTATATTTTTACCACCTTGTATGATTTGTAATGAAAACAGCCACCATGAAGTACTGGGAAAACTATAAAATAGACAAACATCTTCTTACACTAGACAAGCCAATGCACAGCACTTTACACTACCCTACTATAAATAAAGACATTATTAAAAGACAGCTTTGTAGATCAGAAAACAAGAAGCTTCTTCATTGTTGAAGAGGGTTCGAATAAAAGTTCAGTCCTACCATTGACTTTGATGATAGCAGTGCTAATGTTGCCTCCACAGTCGCAAACATAATCTCCAGCGTCTACAGATTTGACATCAGTGATCTTGAGTTCAACAGCAGATCCAACTTGCTTGATGATGTACTTTCCCCCAGAATGAATCACCTGAGTTCCTTTCCTCCAAACCACAGGAACTCCAGGTTTTGAGAGTTCACAGTGCAAAGTAACACTGTCCCCCTCTTGAAGCTCTTGGTTTTGTAGCTCACGCTTGAAGACCACTGGTAATGCTGAGGAACCAGGCAAAAATGTTCAACGAGGAACAGGGTCTTGTGAGATGAATTGCAAGATGTAAAACATTCTTCTGCAATGGATTACATTTTTACCACCTTGGAATATTTTTTAACAAAATCATTTAACATGATGTTAAATGGAAAACTACTAACTAGACAAACAACTTATTATACTAGACTAGCCAATTCACAGCACTTTACTCTACCCTACCTTAAATGAGGACATTATTAAATGGCAGCTCTGTAGATCAGAAAACAAGATGTTTCTTCATTGCTGAAAAGGTTTCAAATAAAAGCTCAGTCCTACCATTGACTTTGATGTTAGCGGTGGTGATGCTGTCTCCACAATCACAAGCATAGTTTCCAGCATCTTCAGGTTTGACATCAGTGATCTTCAACTCAACAGTAGCCCCAACTTGTTTGATTAGGTACTTCCCTCCAGAATGAATCACCTGTGTTCCTTTCCTCCAAATCACAGGAACTCCAGTTTTTGAAAGTTCAGAGCGCAAAGTAACACTGCCATCTTCATCACATGCTTGGTTTAACAGTTCTTGTGTAAACTGAACTGGGTGAGCTGTTGAGGTAAACACTTATTGTTTACAGCTGAAGTAATTTTTAAACTATTCTATAATTTAAAAAAATGTGTACAGGCAATTGCTTTCTAAATATTACACCTAATTCAGTAAAGTTGAAGAATACACTATCAAACCAATAATGTGTATAAGTTAAATAAGACTGCCATCTAGTCTTAGTTATCAACACAAAAACGGCGTACCTAAGTGATAATTTAAAAAAATGTAAGACTATCTAAAGAGAAACACTGGTCAGGTACACATGGTCATTTAAAACAATCCAGATGTGATCTTTCAAAAATAATAAATAAAACATCCACATCAAGACTGGTGACATGATGTACTGAAGCAGTCAAAAATCCTAATGTGTGCTTAAGTTTACATCCATAAATAGCATGGCAGAGCCATTTTAAGACTTGATAACTTTTTTGATTATTTCAACTAAAAAATAGATATTAAATGAAGAACGATGAAAGACCAGCATGCAAAGGTAAATATCAGTACAGAATAATATTCAGACAAATAGCAGAGTGAATGGCTCTTGACAGAATAATCCCACAGGCTGCAGTTGGAGGACGCAATTAAAAACAAATTCACACTAAAAAAGACCAACACCTCCAGACACATTTAAATTATAATGCCACCAACAGTCTAGGCATATGAAATTATCTTATGGAATTAATTCTGAAAAATCAAAGCAAGAGACACAACTTATGTTTCATATCCACGATATTCAAGGTTGCGGAAGTGACCAACACATTTGGTAATGCAAAGCATCAGTGCTGCTGTTCCCAAACCAGCTACTTTCACTAAACCAAGTACAAAGATAAATATCAATGTGATATATAATATAAGATAAATATGTGATTCAAGATAGTAATCTCTTCCTTACAACCATCACCCACTCCCATCCTCTTCACCTCTGACATCAGCAAGTACAATGTGGGAAAAAGATAACACTCTAAATAGAGCAAATTATGTAAATTAAATATTCACCATGTATGACACTGAAACAAGCAGTAGTGCAGATAAATCTGAAGGAGAAAAATGCATCATTGGCTACCAATTTTCAAGTGAAAGAATATAAAAAAAACATGTGCTTCATGTTTCCTTATCTAAATAAAACCTTATTTAAAACATAAAACAGGAGCAGATACTTTGCGCAAGATTGTTTGGTACTAAATGTACGGGCAAAATGAAAATGTTCAAGAAAGTCTCCAAGTCGCTTAAACAGAATATCCAAAGGAGCAATAATGCACGGGCAGGAAGTTTAAATGTAGAAAAGTAATGATTATTATCAAAATAAAGACACCCCACAACAAAAGATTCAAATAAAAATGCAGTCATAATGCAAAAGTGAATGCGTGGCCACATGCCACTCCAATCACAAGAATGCATCACTGAACATTTTGACTGGGATTCACATTTTCATTTGCACACATAGGTGCTGCATGACAGACAGGAAATGCATAACAGTTTCATACCACCGAGCTCTGCATGTTTCTCTTTCTTCTGTTTATGGATGTCTGTTTCATCAGGGCAGTGGTAGAACTGAGGAACTTTAGAGCTGTGGCAAAAGATACATTCATGTAAACTGCAGCCTTTGGCTAAAACCATAAAGATCTTACAGCACAAATAGCAACGCCTATGCCAGCCGTGTCAGACAATAATGCCAAATACAGAACAAGCAGACGTCCTGGATTTAAACTTATTTTACAGAAGCATTCATGCATGTTGACTACATGAAAGTCCCCAAAGACGACGATGATGATTCTAGACAGTTTAGCATGTCCAAACAAGAAGGATTCAAGCTGCTGACCAAGAAAACAAAGCAAAGACAGAATTGTGACTCAAGTCAGACTAGAGTCAAAGCCTTAAATCTATATCTCTGTTCCACAAATGAACTGCACTAAACTGAAGAGACTACAAACTAGAAGAAACAGACAGACCGCAAAGAAGAAAAATTTGAGGCAATACCAAAACAGATGTCTGTCAGACTATGGCATTACTGCACAGCAGGTGGAGCCACAGCAGGATACAACAAATTATCTAAAAGTTATATTTAACAATTTACAGAATTATTCTGTTCCCCATCAACAACATCTCCAGTTAGCTTTGGCATGTCATTTGCAAGAGCGTGATTTTGTTCTACACAATGAACAATTAAATGTTTTTGTCTACTGTAGGATATCAGTGAAAACCTAACATAACAAATGCAAAAATAATATTCACTGACACCAAACAAACAATACGAATACAAACAAAAGGTTGTTTGTCAGAATAGTGCTTTTTAAAACTACCAGAAAGAATAAGAACGATTCCTACCCTTGATCTTCATATTGGCTGTGGTTGTCTTGTCTCCACATACACATGTGTAGTCTCCTTCATCTTCACGTTTGAGATCGGTGATCTTCAGCTCCACCTTTGAGGCAATCTGCCTGATGATGTACTTTCCTCCAGACTGAATAACATGGCTTCCTTTTTTCCACCGCACAGAGATGCCAGGTTTGGAAAGCTCGCAGGACAGAGTAGCACTGCCTCCTTCATCACACTCTAGGTTCTGTAGCTCATGTGTGAAGACCACTGGTAATGCTAAGGAACCATGAAAAAGTGTTGGAACCACGTTACACAAACAACTCAAGACTATTAAAGAACTGGACTGAAGAGAAATCTTTCCAGTCTTGACAAAAAAAACAAACATGTTTTCCAGTTTTGAGCCCTACTAAACTGATCAAAAATAGCTTCACGGCACAGTGGAGGACTGTGTTAAAGTAATACTATACACAATAACTAATCCAAAAAATCAATGCATAGAATATAAAACGGATGTTCAACGGATGATCATTCCTACCATTGACGGTAATGGTAGATGAGGTCTTGTTAAACCCACAATCACAACTATAGACTCCAGCATCTTCAGGTTTGACATCAGTGATCTTCAGCTCGAAAGCAGACCCAACTTGCTTGATGTGGTATTTCTCTCCAGAATGGATCACCTGTGTTCCTTTTCTCCAAACCACAGGCACTCCTGGTTTGGAAAGCTCACATTGAAGAGTAACATTGTCCGTTTCTTGACACTCCTGGTTTTGTAGTTCTTGTTTGAAGATCAGTGGTAATGCTAAGAAGCAATTGGCGTTTTAACAGTTTGTTAGTATAGTGTACTCTGGGAACAATTTAAAAGCACAACATGAAAAACCATTCACAAAAAGACAACAAGAGACAAGATAAGACACAAAATCACAAAACACTGAACATCTTACAAGACCAGAAGTTAACATACTAATACCAAATAAAGCTTTCTAATAAAAGTTCCCTTCAGACAACTAACCAGCAACGGTAAAAAAAAAAAAAAGTCAAATAAAAAGTCTCAGTAAAGAGTGAACATGGAAAAAGCAGACATTCACATTTATAAGACGGAATGATCTTCATACCCTTGATCTTAATGTTAGCCGTAGTCTTTTTGTCCCCACACAAACATGTGTATTGTCCAGCATCTTCAGGTTTGAGGTCAGCAATCTTCAACTCAAGAGTAACTGCATCTTGCTTGATGAGGTACTTTTCTCCTGAATGGAGCACCTGTGTTCCTTTCTTCCAAACAACTGGAACTCCAGGTTTTGAGAGTTCACAATGAAGAGTAACACTGTTTCCTTCTTCACACTCTTGGCCTGTAGCTCACGCTTGAAGACCACCGGTAATGCTACAGAGTAATTGTGTGATAAATCAAAGGTGTACAGCAATTATTACCCTATAGATTGATCAAGTTAGTTGACAACATATACAGTATGTATTGACATTTCAGTGTATTGCTTGCATCTATCAATACATGAGTCTAAATCATTAAAAGATTAATGTAAATGAATAAGCCTTTATCCATACCGCTGACAACGACATTTGCTGTTGTTTTCTCATTTCCACATTCACAGGAATATTGTCCACTGTCCTCAGCTACTAAGTCTGAAATCTGTAGCTCAAACATGGTGTCCCTCTGCGTTATCTGATATCTTCCCCCATGTTTCACATTTTCAGTTCCCTTCTTCCATTGCACTTGGCAGCCAGGTTTTGAGAGTTCGCAGGAAAGTAAGACTTTCCCACCTTCGGTAACCTGCTGGTTCTTAATCTGACTCTTGAACCTGGCAGGTACCACTAGAGAACGAACAAGCATCAAATAATTAAAATTCTTCATAGTTTTAACGTCCTAAAGACAGGATGGAGGATCATTGGGATGAGATGATGAAGGCATGACAAGGAAGTTATGATAAGCCGATGTTCTGTGTTATTTTGTATCAGAATGTGAAACAAGGTACAAATATCTTCCATCACGTCAATTGTTGTAATAAGAAGCACAAGTAACAACAATTCCAGCACATACAGAAGTACAAGACTATTTAACCACATTATAATTTAACCTACTTGTTAGAAATCTAAATCACATGTAGAATACCAACATAATTGTGAAAGTATAATATAAAAGTGCCAGTACTCTAAACTGAGGTGATCTTCTACTGACACAGCAATGAATGAGACCATCAGCAAAATACCTGGCAATAACATCGCCACACAGAAACCCAAAAGTTAAATGCAAAAATGCAGAAAGTAAACTATACAACACGTATGCTGTCTTAAAACTGTACTTATCAGAAATATCTTCAAAGACATACCGTACTTAGGTAAAGCTTACCTTCCTAAATCTTTTTAACTTACCTCAGTATGACTTTCGTGTTCATATTCAATGAAAACTTGACTTTACCCAACTATATTAGATATTTTCCTTTATCAGAGAGAAATTATTTATTAAAGAATTGATAAAAGCAATCTAAACTGTAAACTTCTGGAATATATCCATAAGATTCTCAGCCTTCAAGGAATTATTTTCAAGCTAAGCTAATACATTGCAATAAACACCTAGGTTCTTACCTTTCACTGTCAATTTGGCTGTACTCTTCGTAGAGCCAATGTCACAGGTGTATATTTCGGTGTCACTCTTCTCCAGATCCTTCACTTTGAGGATGAGGACGTTTCCCTTCTGTGTCAGCTCATACCTTCCTCCAGCCTTGATCTCCTTTGTTCCTTTCATCCAGGTGACTTTAGAGGCAGGCTGGGCGGTTTCACATTCAAAGGAGACAGCACTATTCTCTTCTGCAGTGACATCCTTTAGCTCACAAATGAATTTGTTGGCCAGTTCTACAAAGGAGATGAAACACTAAGGTAAATACATCTCCTATTCAGGGGTATGAGATTTCCCCCGTTGTATATTTAAAGAAATGATGACCATTTGGTTTAAAAACCTTGCCTTTGATCTCCAGTTTAGCCTTGGAGATTGGACCACCGGTGACCTCGCAACTGTATTCTCCAGAGTCTTTGTCCGTGATGTTGCGGATAGTCAGCTTTATGAGCGTCTGCTCCTGACTGATTTCATATTTTTGGCTCTTTCTGATAGATTTGCCATCCTTGGACCACTTCACTTCCAGTCCAGATTGAGAAAGCTCACAGGAGAATGTGGCATCTTCACCAATTTTGGCACTAACACCCTGAAGCTCTTTAGATATCGTAGGAACTTCACCTACACTCCCAAAATAATACACGCCTTGATTAAGCAAAACCAGATTTGCGTTAAACCTTTATTCAAATGAATCGTTCTTGTTTCACCCTGCTTACCCTCAATAGAAAGTGTTGCCTTCGAGCTCAAATCTTTGAGAGCGAAGACCACCTCACCAGAATCAGAAGCTGAGACTGATTTGATTGTTAAGGTATACTTGCGCCCTTTGCTGCTTATCTGGAAACGGCCTCCATCAGTGACAGGTTGGCCTTTTAGGCTCCAAGAGCACTTCTCTGAGCTTTCCCGGGACAAGATGCACTCAAATGTGCAGTTTTCACCTGCTTTGGCCTCTATCGACTTAAGACGCTTGGTGATCCCGATGTGGATATCTGGGGTAAACAACAAAGACATTATTGGAAAAACACCAACAACTTCATCTTCATTTGTTTTCATAAAAACATAAATGTACAAACCACAACAAATGACACTACAGTGTCACTGTAGCTCAACAGTAACACCATAGTTTGTTGACATACCTCTAACAGTGACCTTGGACTTGGAGAGGTCCGTGCCAAGATCACAGCTGTACTCCCCGGCGTCAGCTTGCATGACATCATGGATCGTCAGTCCCAAGGACTTACCATCATGGAGGAGCTCATACTTTTTGCCTGCAGACAAGACTGTACCATCTTTGCGCCACACAGGGGCCACTCTGGGCTTTGAGGCTTCACACTTAAGGGTCACTGTACCCTTCTCCTCTGCAACTACATCATCTAGCAACTTCAGGAAGACAGCTTTCTTTTCTGGATGTCAATAAATAAAAGTGCATTCAACCAAAATCTGTTCAAAAATGTCGCCATCTTTCACATTCAGCATTTTTGTAAACTTGCTTTATTTAGACATTTTCATGACCTCACCTTTGACCTTCAGGCATACTGTTTCTTTTACATCCCTTATGCTGAATGACACCTTCCCACCATCCTCAGGTGCTAGGTTCTTGAGAGTGAGACTGTGGGTCTTATCCATATGGGTGATGGCATTGACTTCATTGTTGAAAAGCAGCTTGTCATTGAGTGTCCATTGAACTTCTTCATCAGCATAGTTAACCTCACAGGTGAACACAGCATCACCATCTTCATCCACCTCCACATCTGTCAGATGTTTGGTGATCTGGATTTTACGCACTATGTATGTCAAGAAAAATAAACATCAAAGATCATTATCAGAGTGGCACCAACAGCACCTACTGTATATAATGCCTTTTTAGTGTAGTCAAAGCCAAGCTCTCACAAGCAGCCCTAACCCTAACGGGCTGGATGTATAAAGGGAATGCAATTTGAAACATCATGCTTCGAATGCCTTCTTTATGACTATACCTTCTACTTTGAGAATGGCTTTGCTCTCACAGACCCCGACCTGACAGCGATACTCTCCAGAGTCCTCTGCACTCAAAGCTTGTATAATCAGCTGCACATTGGCATCCTTTTGCTTCATGCTGTACTTGCTAGAAGCCTCCAAAGCAGTTTGACCCTTAAACCACTGCACTTCTTTTGGTGGGGCAGAGAATTTGCAGCACAGTGTTGTGGAAGTCTTCTCCTTGGCTGACACATCTTTGAGAGGCTCAAGGACTTCAATGGGACGCTCTGTGAGGTTAAATGAACAGTTGAAAGCATAAACACAAAAGTTCACAAATCTACTATATATTACAACATTACATTTCATCAGTAGTAAACATATAGGGCCCTATTTTAACGATCTGAGTGCATGGTGCAGGTGCACTTGGGTGTGTCTGAAACCACTTTTGCTAGTTTAAGGATGAAAAAAAGGGTCTGCACGCCAGGTGCATGGTCCAAAAGGGTTGTACCTTGTCTCTTAATGAGTCATGGGTGTGTTTTGGGTGTAACGTACAATAAACCATCAGAGTCTCATCTCCCATTCCCTTTAAAACCCAGTTGCGCTTGTGCTATGGCAGATTCGCTATTTACATGGCAGAATTTGTGAGCGGAAAGACTGAACGCTTCTCCAGAGAGGAATTCTTTTATTTTTAATATTTAATGTTTATTTTATGTTTGTGTGCTGCTGTGCATCCCTGTGTGCGTAATAAGCAGAGTCTACGCAAACTGTGTACCCGCCTGTAGGCGCACATTACTAAAGCCCTTTAAATAACACAAAAAAATACTACACTATTGATTTTAGACCAGTTTTTTGTTTGTCAAAAGCACAGTTGTTTTCAGTTGACTCAAAATACCAACGTGCCAACAATGCACCTGATCACACCTCGTTTTCACACCAGGACGTCCACTGGCGAACAGATGTGCATTTTCTATTTAAACAACATAGCATTGGACATGAAAACGCCTGTCGTAGCATTGCACCAGGTGTATGATAGGGCCCAATAACAGAACAAAATACAGCTTTTTAAAGTTCTTCAAAGCACACAGCTTAAATATTTTTGTAGCAATTTCAATTCTACAATTGCTAAAATTTCTATAGCAATTTAATCATGCGTCATTATCAAAACCTATTTAATTGGAATTATTAGATTCAGATTAGATCACATTTTGCAAATCTTGGTTAAACCAAGTCCCTAACCTTTCACTTTGAGGTCGGCTGTAGACTTGCTTTTTCCGGCTGTGAACTGTACCGGGCCTGACATGGAGGCCTTGGTCTTCTTAAAAGTGAGGCGGTGCATGGTTCCCTCTTTCTCCATCTCAATATCTGCGCTCTCCTTCAGCTGTTCCCCATTCAGCATCCACTTCACTGGCTTGACTGTCTCCACGCTGACTTCCACTTCAAAGTGGGCGGCAAACGGCTCAGTCACCTCCACAGAACTCAGCTCCCGTACTATGCTGATAGCCTGCTCTGAAAGTTGTGATAATACAGTGTAGTGCTGTGTCAAAAATTTGCTATATAAAAAAGTTTATGTAGTAAAATTATTTAAAAACACTTTAGAAAAGTCAAACCTATGAAATTGCAAAGAAAAACAACAAAATGCATGTAAGCTACATTTACATAACAGAAATTTAAACTGTAAGCAAACATTAATTTGTCCCTGGTTAGAAGGGCAAATTAATTAGATAAGATTTTTAAATATGGTTAAAATCACATACAAGGCTCATACTTATCTGTTGCAGATCAATTAAAACTGATCTACAAACTGTTATCAAATTAACAACGTGCAATTACATTATGTCAACCCTTTTACAACCAACCCTTTACTAAAAGTTTTCTTCTTTAATAGTGTTTGGTTGTGCTTCATGAATTCTGTTGTGCTTTCATCCTAAATTTTATTATAATTTTTTTTAAAATCATAACTGAAAAGGTTTTTACCCTCTACTAGTAGCTGACATGAAGTCTTATCATCAATGGCGTCACACATGTATATGTCCTCATCATCATCGTCCACGTCGATGATGGTGAGCTTCCTGTAGATGTCCTCACTGGTGATCTGGTGCTTCTCGCTTGGTTTGAGCTCAGACTTGTTCTTAAACCATGTGACTTTAGCGCTGGCCCGTGACACCTGACACTCTAAGTATGCGCGGTGTTTGTACATGGCGATTTTGTCTCTCAGTTTCTTCACAAATCTGACAGGCAATTCTGTAATGATTATAAGGCAACTTGTTAGACAACTGTTTACTGTTAGACACAGAGCGTGTGTAGCATTACCGGTGGTCTTCAAGCGTGAGCTACAGACAAAACTAGGGTGATTTGTTAGACAACTGTAGAAACACTACACAGCCCAGGCTGTAGTTCATTAGTCTTAACACTAAATGCAAAATACATGCAGATATTATACACATGACCACGAACCTTTAACCTTCAATTTAGCAGTTGAAGAGGCCTTCTCAGCTGTGAACTTGATTTCACCAGCATCCTCAGCCTTTACAGACTTGAAGAGTAGAAAGTATGATCTTCCTGAGAGAGAGAGAGAGAGAGAGA
>JAGHMJ010002700.1:0-51413 GCA_018749465.1 Paracanthobrama guichenoti
AATGTTCTGAGCGCTACTTGAATGTTCTCTGCCATCACTGAATCGCTTCTGAGCTGCTACTTCTTGAACGTTTCGAGCGTTACTCTTTGAACGCTTCTCTTGAGCTGCTACTTTGAACGATCTCGAGCGTTACTTGAATATCATCGTGTTCGAACGCATTTGAATGTTCTCTGAGAGTTACTCTTGAATGCTCCCGAGAGTTACTTTGAACGTTTGTGGAGTATTTTGACAAATTTCTTCTGAGCGTTACTTCGAATGTTCTCTGAGCTGCTATTTGAATGTTTCTCCACTGCATTTTGAACGTCTTCCTGATACTTTTTGAATGCTGCTCTCTGAGGCTCCGGCATTTCCGAATGTTCTTCAGAGTTACTTGAATACACTCCGAGACATTTTGAACGCTCGTGAGTCGCATTTGAATGTTCTTCTGAGCGCATTTCTTGAATGTTTCTCTGAACGTTATTTGAATGTCTTCTGAAGAGTTGCATTTTGAACAATTTCTGAGCGCATCTCAACATACTTCAATGCATTTTGAATGTTTTCTGAACGTTACTTTGTAATACTCTTCTGAATCGTTACTCAGAATGTTTCGAACGTTAATGTTCTCTTCTGAGCGCATACGAATGTTCTCTCTGAGCGCTACTCTGAATGCGTTCTCTGAGCGCTACTTCTGAATGTTCTCTGAGCGCTACTCTGATCGCCTTCGTTGCGTTACTTCCATCGTTCTCCTTGAGCTGCTACTCTTATCGTTCTCTTCTGAGCTGCTTTGTAATGCTTCGGCGTACTTGAATGTTCTTCTGGAGAGTTACTTTGAATGTTCTCTCTGAATGCTCTCCGGCATTACTCTTGAACGCCTCTCTGAATGCTCTCCCGGCGCGATTCTTGAATCGTTCTCTGAATGTTACTTCAATGTTCCTGAGAGTTACTTCCTGAATGCTCTCCGGCATTACTCTTGAACGCCTCTTGAATGTCTTTTCCTCCGCGCATTTGAATGTCACAGTTATTTGAATGTTTCTCTCGTAGGCCAAGCATTTTGAATATTTCCTGAATACATTTTAGAATGCTTCGCTGAAGGCATTTTGAATATCTTGAAGCGCTGCTATTTGAATGTTCTCCGAGGGTTATTTCTGGAATACTGGCCGAAGGCATTTGAATGCCTTCTTCGAGGGTTACTTCTAATGCTTTCTGAACGCTACTCTTGAATGCTTCTTCTGAATGCTCCGGCGTTCATTTGCATGTTCTCTGAGCTGTTTCTTGAATGTTCTGAACGCTACTTTGAACGCCGATCGTTTCTCCGGCGCATTTCTTTAATACGTTTCGGCGTTACTCTTGAATCGTCTTCTGAATGCTTCGGCGGCACATTTAATGTTTCTAATGCTTCTCCGGCTATTCCTGAATGTCACCGTTCTCTGAGAGTTACTTTGAATGCTCTCTCGAGAGGTTACTTCTTGAACGTTTCAGGTGAGCTGCTACTCTGAACGTTTCTCTGAGCTGCCATTCTTTGAACGCTTCTTGAGCAAGCATTTTGAATGTTCTCTGGAACGCATTACTCGATCATCACCTCTTCTGAATCGTTACTCGAATGTTCTCTGACCGCATTTCGAATGTTCTCTGAACGTTACTCTCGCTGAATCGTTCTTCTGAACGTTACCTCCTCATGTTCTTCTGAACGTTACCTCTGAATGTTCTCCGAGGGTTACTTCCTTGAATGCTCTCTGATCGCCTTCCGCGCTGTTTCGAATGCTCTCCACAAGCATTAATTTGAACATTTCCTGAGGGTTACTTCGAATGCTTTCCTGAATTGCTCTCCTCCTAGCTAAGTCTTGAATGCTTCTCCGGCTGCTATTTGAATGTTCTCCGAGCTATTCTTGACTATTTCTGAGGTTACTTCTGAATGCTTCCTTTTGAATGTTTCTCCGCAAGCGTTATTTCCTTAATGTTTCTCCGTGGCATTTGAATGCTCTGAAGGTGTTTCTTGAATGCTTTTTCTCCGGCGTTGTTTCTGAATGTTCTCTGGAACACTTTGGAATGTTCTCCGAGGGTTACTTTTGAATGCTTCTGAATGCTTTTCTGGCGCTTATTTTGAATGCTTCTCTACAATTGTTTTAACTTTCTCTGAAAGGCATTTTTGAATAGTTTCTCTCGAGGGTTACTTTGAATGTTTTATGAATGGTTCCGAGCTACATTTTGAACGCTTCTTCCTAGGGTTACTTCGTAATGTTTCCTTGAATGTTTCCTCTGCAGCATTTTGAACAACGCTTTCCGAAGTGTTATTTCTGAACGCTTCGAGAGTTGTTTCTTGAACGTTTCTGTGAAAGGCTTTCTAATCGTTCTTCTGAAAGCTTCTTCAACGCTTTCTGAAATAACGTTTCTGAGCGCATTTTCGAACGCTTTTCTGAGCGTTATTTAACGTTTCTTTGCTGCTTCAACGTTTTTAAAGGCACTAAGCGTTATTTCGAGCGCTACTTCAATGCTCTGAGCGGCATTTAACGCTTTTCGAGCCGCATTTTTTGAACGTTTCTTCTGAGAAGCGCATTTCCTAATAAATGCTTCTCGAGTTACATTTCAATAACGCTCTTTCTGAGCATTTCTTTCAACGCTTTCTTCTGGAGCGCATTTTCGAAGCGTTTTTGAACAGCCTCGCTATTTTTTAACGCTTTCTGAGCATTCGTTATTTTCAAGCAAGCATTTCTTCAATGAGCAAGCATTTCGCACGTTTTCAATGCTTCTCCGGCATTACTTCTTGAATGTTCTTCTGAGAGTTACTCCAATGTTCTTCTGAATGCCTCCGAAGCGTTATTTTGGAATGTTTCTCTGAGAGTTAGCCTTTGAATGTTTTCTGAATGCTTCTCCTGGGCATTACTTCCTGAATGTTCTTCTGAACGCGATTTCGAATGTTCTCTGAACTGCTACTTCCTTGAATGCTTTCCGGCGCGCATTTTGAACGCTTCTCAAGAGCGCCATTTTCGAACGCCTTCAAGAGTTACTTTTGAACGCCTCTGAGCTGCATTTGAACGCTCAAGAGCGCATTTTGAACGCTTCAAGAGCGCATTTTGAACGCCTCGTTAGCTGAGCATTTTAGAACGCTTCTGAGCCGCATTTCCGAACGGCTTCAAGAGCGCGCATTTTTGAACGCCTTCTGAGCGCACTTATTTTCTGAACGCTTTCAAGAGCTGCATTTTCGAACGCTTGGTGAAGAGCGTTACTTGAACGCCTGGTGAGCGTTATTTGAACGCTTCCAGAGCGCATCTTGAACGCCTCATGAGCGCATTTAACGCCTTCTTGAGCGCAGGTATTCGAACGCTGATAGAAGGCATTTCTGAACGCTTCAAGAGCAAGTGCATTTGAACGCTCTCTAAGAGCCGTGTTATTTCTGAATTGCTCTACAAGAGCTGCTATTTTGAACGCTTCTAAGAGCTAAGTATTTGAACGCTCTAAGAGCGTTACTTTGAACGCTCTTCTGAATGTTTCTCTGGCAGCGCTTTTTGAACGCTTTCTGAATGTTTCTCCGGCTGTTCTTGAACGCCTTCTGAATGCTCTCCGGCGCATTTTGAATGCTTTCTGAATAAGTCGGCGCATTTTGAATACCCAAGAATGCTTCTCCGGCGACATTTTGAATATTTGAACGCCAAGTATTGAATGTTCTCCGAGGGTTATCATTTGAGCGTTTTGAACGCTACTTGAATGCCATTTCTGAATGCTTCATGGCGTTACTTGAATGCCTTCTCAAGAGCGTTATTTCTGGAATTCGCTTGAGAGCGTTATCATTTGAATGTTCTCTCCGAAAGCATTTTGAATGTTCTTCTGTAGGTTACTTCTTGAGCGCTTGTGCATGAACGCCTCAAGAGCATTTGAATGTTTCTCTGAATGTTTCTCAACGTATAGAGCATATATTTTAACGCTTCTCCGAGCGCATTTCTTGAATGTTCTAGCTGAGCGTTTTTTTGAATGTTCTCTGAGCTGGTTATTTGAGCGTTTTCTGAACGTTATTTGAACGCTTCTGAATGTTTCTCCGGCGTATTTGAACGCTTCTGAATGCTCCCGGCGCATTTAACGCTTCTCTAATGCTCCGAGCGGCATTTGAACGCTTCGATCGCTTCTCCGGCGCATTTGAATGCTTCCTCTGAATGCTTCTCCGGCGTTAGTTTTGAATGCTCTCCACGAATGCTTTCTCCGGCGCATTTCTGAATATTTCCTCAAAGCATTTTTGAATGCTTCTCCGAGGTTTGACTTTTGAGCGCTTATTTCGAATGCTCACGTTTCTAATGTTTCCTGGCGTTATATTTGAACATACCTGAGGCGCATTTCTGAATTGCGCCCGAGCGGCATTTTCTGAATGTTCTCCAGCAAGCATTTTGAATGTTTCGAGGGTTACTTGAGCGCTTCTTCTGAACGATACTCTTGAATGCTCTCTCAAGGCTATTTCTTGAATGTTTGAATCCTTTCTCAGTTGGCATTTTGAATGTTCTCCAGCTGCATTTCTGAATGTTCTCCGACATTTGAGTGGTTCCAACGTTTCCTTGAATGCTTCTGAACGTTTTGAGCTGCATCTTCTGAATGTTTCTCCGAAGAATGCATTTTAGAATGCTTTTCCGGCGGCATTTTGAATGTTTCTCGAAGCGCTATTTTGAATACGCTCCGGAATAAGCATTTGAATGTTTCTTCTCCGAGGGTTACTTGAATGTCGTTTCCGAGGGTTAGGCTGCTTTCTGAATGCTTCTCCGAGGGTATTTGAACGTTTCTCCGAGTTACTTGAACGCTTCTCCGATCATATTTGAACGCTTCTCCGAAGCGTTTTGAGCGCTTCTCCGAAGCTGCGCATAGCTCTTGAACGCCTTTCTTGAATGTTTTTTGAATGCTTCTCTCGGCGCGTATTTCTTGAATGTTCTCTCGAGAGTTACTTGAATGCTTCTCCGAGAGTTATTTCTGAACGCTTCTCAGAGTACATTTTGCATCGTTCCTTTCTGAGAGTTACTTCTGAATGCTTCATCTGAATAAGCTTCTCCGGCGCATTTCTTGAATGTTCTCTGAGAGCATTTCAAATCAAATTCTAAATCACTTTTTATTTATAGCGCTTTTTAATAAGTCCAATTGTTTAAAGTAGTTTTACATTGTTAAAAGTAAATAATGCAACATAATTTGTGGCAGCTGCTTCTGGTGAAATGTGATGCTATCCAGCTACCTTCAAGTGATCATATAGCATCAATGTGGCAGATCGGGTAATATAGAAGAAATTTCTCTAGTGTCCTCAACTGAGTAAAGCCAAAAGCCAGAGGCAACGTGTGGCAAGCGGAACCAAACCCTTCAGGGTCAGAATGAGAAAATCTGGGAGAAACTATAGCTCAGTCGGGTGCCAGTTTTCCTCTGGCCGGATTTGTAACAAACAGTGGTATGATTATACTTCAGCAACATAGTGGTAATTTTAATTCATATTAGGCAAATAGATATTTGTTGATTATTCGCAGATTGGAGTCGCCACGCTGAAGACGGCTTTAATGAGGATGTCGTCGATGCAGCATTTACGGGGAGTTTATTTGACATGTTCCTCTGCAGGCCACTTCAGGGATGCGTTGGTCATGTCCAGGCGCCCGGGTCCACTATCTGATTCTGGATACTGCCTGACTCATTGCTGACTGCAGTAAACCTCGGTATAAAACAGAGAGACTCAACATTAGCGATGCTATTTCTTTCTTAAGTGATGCAACGTAGTACATCAGGTGTTATGCGAAGTGTTTCGGTCTCGCTGACCTAGTTAATGCAGCTCTGGACAATCATTTATGTTATCGATTTGGAGTAATAGGAAATTGATAATGTTTTATGTGTGCTAGTAGTAAAGAGGATGCTGCTTTTAGTCTAGATTTAAACTGATATGAGTGTGTCTGCTTCAACAATGCGTGCTAGGGAAGGCTGTCTCCCAAAGTTTAGCGCTAAATAGGAGCAAAAGGATCGATCGCCTGCAGTTGGGATTTGATAATTTAGGTATTATCAACTGGGCTATGAGTTTTGAGATTCCAATAGATTTGGATGGGAGTATAATGCAAGAGTCTCGGCCAAACACTAGTCAGGGAGCTTAAATCTATTTATGTGCTTTGTAAGTAATAAGCAAGATTTTAAAATTTATCTGATGTTTAATAGGGAGCCAATGAATGTTGAGAAACTGGGCCAATATGGTCATACTTTGAGTTCTTGGTAGTAAGAGCTCCGAGCTGCCGCGCTTGGACCAGCTGGAGTTTGTTTATTAAGTGAGCAGGCAACTACCTGTGTGCAAAGTAATACAGTGCACCTTAGCCTTGAGGTCACAGAACGCATGAATTAATTGTTTCAGCATTTTGCATCGTAAAGCTGATGTGTCGTAGAATTAGATATATATATTTTTAAGTATTTCTAGAATGCAGTTTTACAGGATGTTAGAAACGTGGCTTTCAAATGAAAGATTGGTATCAAAGAGCACACCCAGCTTCTCACTGACTTACCGACGACTTGACAGGAGCAGCTTATCGAGTGTTAGGACAGCATTCTAGGTTACTACTTGGTATTTTTTTGTCCAATAATTAAAAATTCAGTTTTTCTGAATTAAGTTGGTATGGAAATTATTAGACATCCGTTTAATGTTCTATATCAGCTATGCATTCCTCGTTAATCTTGTGAACTGGTAAGTTTCCATCAGGGCGTAGAAGAAATAGCAGAGCTGAGTGACGTCAGCATAACAGTGAAAAACTAATGCCATAAGCCCTAATGATATCTCCCAGTGGTAGCATGTATAGGTGAGTAGCAACTAATTGAGCACTCGAGCCTCATGTGTATTCACACATTGAACTCCAGGGATCAGTGTGGACATCTCTTCATTTACTGCTACAAACTGATAACTGGCCGGGATAAGTATGATTTAAGCCATGCCAATGAAGTTCCACTAATGCCAAATATAATTTTCGAGTCAATTCAAAAAGAATGCTGTGGCTTCCATAGTATTTAATGCAAAAAGCTAAGATCGAGTAACACCAATAGAGAAATACAAATTCACGATTTGATGATAGTGAGAGTAACCATTTGTAACTTCTGATGAGAGCAGTCTCCAGTACTATGATGGCTTGCCCAACTCCTGGACACTGAAATCCTCACAGATACCATTTTCTTTCTAAAAGGAACATAATTGTGAAGACATCAGCCTTTTCCAGCATTTTTGACAGGAAGTGGGTAGATTTGAGATCGGCCTCCATAATTGATTAATTCTGTAGGATCAAAGTTGAGGTTTTTTATAAGGGTTTGATAATAGCCAACTTAAACGTTTTCTTTGCACATATCCTAATAATAACAAAGATGAGGTTAATTGAGATTAAGTAAGAGAGATTCTGACATCCTCTGTAGCATCTTCTTTTGGGCCAGTTTCAGTTTGGCATAGGGTCGGTGCATACATGTTGTTGATTTACGATGATTTAACGAAGTTTCAGCCAATTTCTCCTCTCCTATAGCAGGAATGGTAATAATTTTTTCAGTGACACACAAACACATGCTCTGGCCTCATGTGACACTATAGTAGATTTGGCTGCATGGTTATAATTTTCTTCCCAATATTATTTCCATCTTACACGTGAAAGAAGTTCATGTAAAGTCATTACTGCTGTGTTGTTTACAATCCATCAGAAGTGTATAAAGCTTTATTTTTGGTTAACTTGAAATACTGTATCAAAATAAATACTCAGGGTTGTGTTTCTGTTTCTTCAAGAGAGTCGCAGGAAACAAGCAGATCTATAGCAGTTTTACGTGCCTTTTCTGTATGCGGATCATGCTCTCTTCCAAGAATTGTTATGAAAAATCTCTAATTTTGTTTCTCCAGCTGCGCTCCAGCTTTCTGGCTACTGTTTTAAGGGCCCGTGTGCTCATATATTGTACCCACGGGCGTTGGACTATTTTCTTTAATCTTCTTATGCTGCTAGGGAGCAAACTGTGTCTAAAGTGCTGGAAAAAAGAGAGTCAATAGTTTCTGTTGCAAAATCGAGTTCCTCTAGGCTATCTGGGATGTGCTGGAGGAGATGAAACTGATGAGGAAGATTATTTAAAAGCACTTTTAGTGGCGTGCAGTGATAGTTCTGCCATGGGCTTACTTGAAGTTTTAGGACTAAGGCTTGCAGCCTTAGCTAAATTAACTATACATGATACTAGGTAATGATCTGAGATGTCGTCGCTCTGCTGCAGAATTTCAACGGTATCAACATTTATTCCATGTGACAATATTAGGTCCAACGTATGATTAAGGTACATGAGTGGGTCCTGACACATGCTTGCCTTTACTCCAATAGAGCTTAGTTTAGTTACTTCTTGAACGCTCTGTGAGCATTACTCCTTGAATGTCTCTCTGAGTTACTCTTTGAATGGCTCTCTTGAATGCTCTCCACCGGCATTTTGGAATGTTCTTCTGAGAGTTACTCTTGAATGTTTCTGAGCTGCTACTCTTTGAATGTTCTCTTTGAACGCTACTTTGAATGTTCTCCTCTGAGGGTTACTCTTGAATGTTCTTCTGAGAGTTACTTTATGAATGTTCTCCGAGCGTTACCTTTGAATGGTTCTCCTAGCTACATTTTGAATGTTCTCTGAGAGTTACTCTTGAATGCTCTCTGAATGCTCTCATGTTACTTCCTTGAATGTTCTCTGAGAGTTACTCTTGAATGCCTCTGAGCGTTACTTTTGAATGCTCTCTGAGCGTTACTTCCGAATGTACTCTTGAATGTTTCTCTGGAGCGTTACTCTTGAATGCTCTTCTGAACGTTACTCTTTGAATGTTCTCTGAGAAGTATTTGAATGCTCTCCGAGCTGCATTTTGAATGCTCTCCGAAGCAAGCATTTTGAATGTTCTCCGAACGCATTTTGAATGTTCTCTTCTGAGGGTTACTTCGAATGTTCTCTGAGAGTTACTTTTTGAATGTTTCTGAACGCTCTCTGGCGTTACTTTGAATGCTTCCGGCGCATTTGAATGCTTCTCCGGCAAGCATTTTAAGGCTCTCTCGGGCATTTTCTTTCTGAAGTATTTTTTAAGTGTTTCTCTGAAGCGCATTTTTGAAGGCTCTCTCTCGAGTTATTTTGAAGGCTTCTCCGAAGCAGCGAAGCTATCAGTTGCGCTTGAATGTGCTTTCTCGAATTTTGGAATGCTCTTGAACGCCTCGAGCGCATTTTGAACGCTTCCAGCATTTCTGAACGCTCGAAGCGTTATTTTGAACGCCCTAGTAGCGATTTGAACGCGAGTTGTTATTTGAACGCTTCCGAAGCGCATTTTTCTTGAACGCTCCGAAGGCATTTGAACGCTTCTCCGGTGCGCTTAATGTTTGTTTCCTTGAATGCTGCTCCTGAAAGTGTTTCTTGAATGCTCTCCTTGAATATTTCCTTCCGAACGCTCGAAGGCATTTTGAACGCATTCTGAACGTCGAGGGTTACTTTTGAATGCTCTCTGAGGGTTACTTTGAATGCTTCTGAATGCTCTGGCGCATACTTTGAATGCTCTGTTGCTACATTTGAATGCTCTCTGAATGTTTCTCCGTACATTACTTGAATGTTCTCTGAACGTTACTCTTGAATGTTCTCTGAATGTTACTTCTTAAATGTTCTCTGAGCGTTACTTTAAATGTTCTCTGAACGCTACTTTGGTCGTTTCTCTTGAGAGTTATTTTGAATGCTTCTCCCGAAATACATTATGAATACTTCCAGAAAGTTACATTTGAATGATTTCCTGAGAGAGTTACTTCTTGAACGTTTCTCCTTCGAGAGCATTTTGACTTCTTCGAATGCTCTTCTCGGCAAGTATTTTGAATGCTTTTGACATGTTTCCGAAGGCATTTTGAAGTTACTTCTCCGAAGCTTCTATTTGTCTCTGAACGCTAGCATTCCGAACGCTCTTCTGAGCGTTTGAATGCTCCCGAGGGTTACTTCTTGAATGTTTCTTCGAGGGCTACTTCTGAATGCTCTCTGAATGCTACTCCGGAACGTTATTTGAGGGTTATCGCTCTTCTGAGCGTTACTCTGAATGCTCTCTGAATGCTCTCCGGCATTACTCTGAATGTTCTCTGAGCGCTACTCTTGAATGTTCTCTGAATGCTACTCTGAATGTTCTCTGAGCGCACTTCTTGAATGTTCTCTGAACGCTACTTCCTTGAATGTTCTCTGAGCTGTTACTCTTGAATGTTCTCTGAGCGCATTTCTAGAATGTTCTCTGAGCGCTACTTTCCAGAATGTCACTCTGAGAGTTACTTGAATGTTCTCCAGAGTTAATACTCTTGAATGTTCTCTGAGCGTTACTCTTGAATGCTCTTTCTGAATGAGCTCCGGCGTTACTCTTGAATGTTCTCTGAACGTTACTCTTGAATGTTCTCTGAGAGAGTTACTTCTTGAATGTTCTCTGAATGCTCTTTGAATGTTCTCTCTGAATGCATTCTGAATGTTCTCTGCAGAGTTACTCTTAGAATGTTCTCTGAACGCTACTCTTGAATGTTCTCTGAGCTGCTACATTAGAATGCTTCTCTGAGCGTTACTTTGAATGCTTCAAGAGCGCTACTCCTGAATGCGCATCTCTGAACGCTGAGCAAGCATTTCCGAACGCTCTTCAAGAGCTCTGACATTGAATGCTTTCTGAATGCTCTCTGAGCGTTACTTCTGAATGTTCTCTGAACGCTACTTTGAATGTTCTCTGAATGTTCTCTGAACAGCACTTTGAATGTTCTCTGAATGTTACTTTGAATGTTCTTCTGAGCGCTACTCTTGAATGTTCTCTGAATGTTACTTTGAATGTTCTCTTCTGAGTTACTCTTGAATGTTCTTCTGAATGTTACTACTTGAACGCCTCTCGGAGCGAGCAATCTTGAACGTTTCTGAGCGAGCGCATTTTGAACGCTTCTCTGAGCTACTTCTTGAATGCTCTCTGAACGTTACTTTGAATGCTCTCTGAATGCTCTCCGGCATTACTTTGAACGTTTCTCTGAAGCGCATTTGAACGTTTCTCTCGAAGGCACTTTGAACGCTTCTCCGAGCGTGCATTTTTGAACGTTTCTCTGAGAAGCTACTCTTGAACGTTCTCTGAGCTGCTATTTTGAACGCTTTCTCTTGAGCGCATTTTGAACGTTCTCTGAGCGCTAAGTATTTCGAATTTTGAATGCGCATTCTTTGGACTGAGCGGTCGCTAGAGCATTACTTGAACGTTCTCAAGAAAGGGCATTTCTGAACGCTTCTGAGCGCATTTTGAACGTTCTCTGAGCGCATTTTGAATGTTCTCTGAATGCTACTCGGCGTATATTTGAACGCTTCTGGCGCACTTTTGAACGCTTCTCTGGCGCATTTTTGAACGCTTCTCTGAGCGTTACTTTGAACGTTCCTCTGAGCTGTTACTTCTTGAACGTTTCAAGAAAGGCATTTTTGAACGCTTCAAGAGCGCATTTGAACGTTTCTCAAGAGCGCTACTTGAACGTTTCTGAGCGCATTTTTGAACGTTTCTCAAGAGCATTACATTTGAACGTTCTCTGAGCGTTATTTGAATCGCTTCTGAGCGCATTTTGAATGTTCTCTGAGCTGCTACTTTTTGAATCTTGAACGCTTCTCAAGAGCTGCCATTTTGAATGTCTTCTGAGCTGCTACTCCTGAATGTTCTCTGAGCGCTAGCATTCTTGAATGTTCTCTGAGCGCTACTTGAATGTTCTCTGAGCTGCTTACTCTTGAATGTTCTCTGAGCTGCTCTCTGAATGTTCTTGAGCTGCTACTTTGAATGTTCTTCTGAATGCTGCTACTTTTGAATGTTCTCTGAGCGTTACTTAGAATGTTCTCTGAACGTTTCGAGCGTACATTGAATGTTTTCAGCTGCGCATTTTGAATGCTTCTCTGAGCTGCTACATTGAATGTTCTCTGCGAGCTGCGCATTTGAATGTGTGCCCTGAGCAGTTACATTTGAATGTTCTCTGAGCATTTCATTGAATGTTCTCTGAGCCGCTACTTTGAATGTTCTCCAGCCAAGCATTTTTAGAATGTTCTCTGAGCGTTACTACTTGAATACGTTCTCTGAGCGCGTACTCTTTGAATGTTCTCTGAGCGCGTAGCATTTTAGAATGTTCTCTGAGCTGCTACATTTGAACGTTCTCTGAGCTGCTACATTTGAATGTTCTTCTGAGCGTTACTTCTAGAATGTTCTCTCTGAGCTGCTAATTCTTGAATGTTCTCTAGTTACGTTAGGTGAATGTTCTCTGAGCTGCCACTTTGAATGTTCTTCTAGAGCGTACTCTTGAATGTTCTCTGAGCTACTCTGAATGTTCTGAGCGGTTTACATTAGATAATTCTGTATAGTCAGCTTTAGAGTAGAATCTCTGAGCTACATTTTTGAGTCAGCTTCGAAAGGCAGTAATGCTTGTAGAGCGTTACAGGGAGGGTCGTCTGAGAACATTTGTAGGTCTGAGCCAGCGTTACATTTTGAATGCTTCTGAGCGCGCTACTTGAATGTTCTCTGGAGAATACTTTAGAATGTTCTTCTGATGCATTACTTTATGAATATGTTCTCTGAGCTGCTATTCTAATGTTCTCTGAGCGTTGGCAGTAATGTTCTCGAGAATAGTTTGGTATGAGTTCATGCTATTAGAATATTCTCTAATGCGCATATATTGAATGTTCTCTGAGCGCTACTTTAGAATGCGTTCTCTGAGCGCTACTTGAATGTTCTTCTGAGCGTTACTTTTGAATGTTCTTCGAGCTGCATTTTAGAATGTTCTCTGAGCGCTACTTCTGAATGTTCCACCGAGCTGCTACTTTGAATCGTTCTCTGAGCGCGCTACTCTGGAATGTTCTCTGAGCTGCTACCTTTGAATGTTCTCTGAGCGCTACTCTAGAATGTTCTCTGAGCTGCTACATTGACCTCTCTGGAGCCGTTACTCGGAATGTTCTCTGAGCGCTACTTCTGGAATGTTCTCTGAGCTACACTCTTGAATGTTCTCTGAGCGCTACTTGTAGAATGTTCTCTTGAGCGCTACTTCGAATGTTGCTCTGAGCGTACTTTAGAATAATGCCTCTCCGAGTTGCTACTCTGAATGTTCTTCTGAGCGCTACTTTAGAATGTTCTCTGAGCGCATTCCTTGAATGTTCGCCCTCTTCGAGCGCTACTTTTAGAATGCATCGTTCTCTGAGCTGCCATTTCTTAGAATGTTTCTCTGAGCTGCTACATTCGAATCGTTCTCTGAGCGCACAACAGCTTGAGCGAAAGGCATTTCCTGAACGTTCAATCTTGAGCGCAGCTTTTAGAATGTTCTTCTCTGAGCTGCTTTTTGAATGTTCTCTGAGCTGCTATTTGAATGTTCTCTGAGCGTTACTTTGAATGTTCCTTCTGAGCTTTACTCTTGAATGTTCTCTGAGCGCTACTTCTGAATGTTCTCTGAGCTAGCCTTGAATGTTCTCTGCGCGTTACTTCTGAATGTTCCTCTGAGCATACTTAGAATGTTCTCTGAGCGTTACTCTTGAATGTTCTCTTCTCGAGCGCTACTCTTGAATGTCGATGCATCTTCTGAGCCAATACTTAGAATGTTCTCTGAGCTGCTACTCTTGAATATGTTCTCTCTGAGCTGCTACATTTTTGAATGTTCTCTGAGCGCTACTCTTGAATGTTCTCTGAGCGTTACTCTTGAATGTTCCTCTGAGCTGCTAATTTTGAATGTTCTCTGAGCCGCTATTCTTGAATGTTCTCTGAGCGCACTTTGAATGTTCTCTGAGCGCACTTAGAATGTTCTCTGAGCTGCTACTTTGAATGTTCTCTCTGAGCTGCTACTTCTTAGAATGTTCTCTGAGCTGCTACTCTTGAATGTTCTGAGCGTTACTCTTGAATGTTCTCTGAGCTGCTACTTTAGAATGTTCTCTGAGCGCTACTCTTGAATGTTCTCTGAGCGCATTTCTTGAATGTTCTCTGAGCGTTACTCTTGAATGTTCTCTGAGCTGCTACTTTGAATGTTCTCTGAGCGCTACTTTAGAATGTTCTCTGAGCCGCTACTCTTGGAATGTTCTCTGAGCGTTACTCCTGAATGTTCTCTGAGCGCATTTTTGAATGTTCTCTGAGCGCTACTCTGAATGTTCTCTGAGCGTTACTCTTGAATGTTCTCTGAGCTGCTACTTTAGAATGTTCTCTGAGCGTTACTCTGAATGTTCTCTGAGCTGCTACTCTTGAATGTTCTCTGAGCGCACTCTTGAATGTCTCTCTGAGCTGCCATACTTTGAATGTTCTCTCTGAGCTGCTACTCTTGAATGTTCTCTGAGCGCACTTTTAGAATGTTCTCTGAGCTGTTACTCTTGAATGTTCTCTGAGCTGCCACATTAGAATGTTCTCTGAGCGCTACTTCTGAATGTTCTCTGAGCTGCTACTCTTGAATGTTCTCTGAGCGCTACTCTTGAATGTTCTCTGAGCTGCATCTTTGAATGTTCTCTGAGCTGCTTTTGAATGTTCTCTGAGCGTTACTCTTGAATGTTCTCTGAGCGTTACTTTGAATGTTCTCTGAGCTGCTACATTTGAATGTTCTCTGAGCGCTACTCTTGAATGTTCTCTGAGCGCTACTTTAGAATGTTCTCTGAGCGCTACTCCTGAATGTTCTCTGAGCTGCTACTCTTGAATGTTCTCTGAGCTGCTACTTTTGAATGTTCTCTGAGCTGCTACTTTAGAATGTTCTCTGAGCGTTACTTCTTGAATGTTCTCTGAGCGCTACTTTTGAATGTTCTCTGAGCGCACTTTTGAATGTTCTCTGAGCTGCTACTCTGAATGTTCTCTGAGCGTTACTTTTGAATGTTCTCTGAGCGCTACTTTTGAATGTTCTCTGAGCTGCTACTTAGAATGTTCTCTGAGCGTTACTCTTGAATGTTCTCTGAGCTGCTACTTTTTGAATGTTCTCTGAGCGTTACTTTAGAATGTTCTCTGAGCTGCTACTTCTTGAATGTTCTCTGAGCGCTACTTTGAATGTTCTCTGAGCGCTACTTTTGAATGTTCTCTGAGCGTTACATTAGAATGTTCTCTGAGCGTTACTTTGAATGTTCTCTGAGCGCTACTTAGAATGTTCTCTGAGCGCTACTCTTGAATGTTCTCTGAGCGCTACTTTAGAATGTTCTCTGAGCGTTACTCTTGAATGTTCTCTGAGCGCATTTGAATGTTCTCTGAGCGCCATACTCTTGAATGTTCTCTGAGCGCTACTCTTGAATGTTCTCTGAGCTGCTACTTTTAGAATGTTCTCTGAGCGTTACTCTTTAGAATGTTCTCCTCTGAGCTGCTACATTGAATGTTCTCTGAGCGCTACTTTGAATGTTCTCTGAGCGCTACTCTTTGAATGTTCTCTGAGCGCTACTTTAGAATGTTCTCTGAGCGCTACTTTGAATGTTCTCTGAGCGTTACTTTAGAATGTTCTCTGAGCGCCACATTAGAATGTTCTCTGAGCTGCTACTCTTGAATGTTCTCTGAGCGCTACTTTAGAATGTTCTTCTGAGCGCTACTTGTTCTCTGAATGTTCTCTGAGCGTACTCTTGAATGTTCTCTGAGCGCCACTTTGAATGTTCTCTGAGCGCTACTCTTGAATGTTCTCTGAGCTGCTACTCTTGAATGTTCTCTGAGCTGCTACTTTAGAATGTTCTCTGAGCTGCTACTCTGAATGTTCTCTGAGCTGCTACTCTTGAATGTTCTCTGAGCGCTACTCTTAGAATGTTCTCTGAGCTGCCACTTTAGAATGTTCTCTGAGCGCTACTCTTGAATGTTCTCTGAGCGCTACTTTTGAATGTTCTCTCTGAGCGCACTTTTGAATGTTCTCTGAGCGCCATACTTTTGAATGTTCTCTGAGCTGCACTCTTGAATGTTCTCTGAGCGTTACTTTGAATGTTCTCTGAGCGCTACTTTAGAATGTTCTCTGAGCTGCTATTTAGAATGTTCTCTGAGCTGCTACTTTGAATGTTCTCTGAGCGTTACTCTTGAATGTTCTCTGAGCTGCACTCTTTGAATGTTCTCTGAGCTGCTACTCTTGAATGTTCTCTGAGCGCTACTTTAGAATGTTCTCTCTGAGCGCACATTTTGAATGTTCTCTGAGCTGCTACTCTTGAATGTTCTCTGAGCGCTACTCTTGAATGTTCTCTGAGCGCACTTTGAATGTTCTCTGAGCGCTACTCTTGAATGTTCTCTGAGCGCTACTCTTGAATGTTCTCTGAGCGCTACTTTGAATGTTCTCTGAGCGTTACTTAGAATGTTCTCTGAGCGCTACTCTGAATGTTCTCTGAGCTGCTACTCTTTGAATGTTCTCTGAGCTGCTACTCTTGAATGTTCTCTGAGCGCTACTCTTGAATGTTCTCTGAGCGTTACTCTTGAATGTTCTCTGAGCGCTACTTTGAATGTTCTCTGAGCTGCTACATTAGAATGTTCTCTGAGCGCACTCTTGAATGTTCTCTGAGCTGCATTTTGAATGTTCTCTGAGCTGCTATTTTTGAATGTTCTCTGAGCGTTACTTTGAATGTTCTCTGAGCGCTATTTTTGAATGTTCTCTGAGCGTTATTTTGAATGTTCTCTGAGCTGCACTCTTGAATGTTCTCTGAGCGCTACTTTGAATGTTCTCTGAGCGCTACTTTGAATGTTCTCTGAGCTGCTACTCTTGAATGTTCTCTGAGCTGCTAAGCATACTCTGAATGTTCTCTGAGCGTTACTTTAGAATGTTCTCTGAGCTGCTACTTGAATGTTCTCTGAGCTGCTACTCTGAATGTTCTCTGAGCGCATTTCTTGAATGTTCTCTGAGCCACTTCTGCTACTCTGAGCGCTATTAGAATGTTCTCTGAGCGCACTTGAATGTTCTCTGAGCTACATTAGACTCTTAGAATGTTCTCTCTGAGCGCACTTTCTGAATGTTCTCTGAGCGTTACTCTGAATGTTCTCTCTGAGCCGCTTTCTTGAATGTTCTCTGAGCGCATTTTGAATGTTCTCTGAGCGCTACTCTTGAATGTTCTCTGAGCGCTACTTTAGAATGTTCTCTGAGCGTTACTTTAGAATGTTCTCTGAGCGCTACTCTTGAATGTTCTCTGAGCTGCCATCTGCTATGTTCTGAATGTTCTCTGAGCGCTACTTTAGAATGTTCTCTGAGCGCTACTTTGAATGTTCTCTGAGCTGCTACTTTTGAATGTTCTCTGAGCTTCTGAATGTTCTAGCGTTACTTTGAATGTTCTCTCTGAGCGCTACTCTTGAATGTTCTCTGAGCGCTACTTTTGAATGTTCTCTGAGCGCACTTTGAATGTTCTCTGAGCTGCTACTTTGAATGTTCTACTCTTGAATGTTCTCTGAGCTTTGAATGTTCTCTCTGAGCGTTACTTCCTGAATGTTCTCTGAGCGCATACTTTGAATGTTCTCTGAGCGCCACTCTTGAATGTTCTCTGAGCGTTACTCTTGAATGTTCTCTGAGCTGTTACTCTTGAATGTTCTCTGAGCTACTTTGAATGTTCTCTGAGCGCACTCTGAATGTTCTCTGAGCGCTTACTCTTAGAATGTTCTCTGAGCGCTACTCTTGAATGTTCTCTGAGCTGCTACTCTTGAATGTTCTCTGAGCGCTACTCTAGAATGTTCTCTGAGCTGCTACTTTAGAATGTTCTCTGAGCTGCTACTTTGAATGTTCTCTGAGCGCTACTCTTGAATGTTCTCTGAGCGCGTTACTCTTGAATGTTCTCTGAGCTGCATTTCTTAGAATGTTCTCTGAGCGTTACTTTGAATGTTCTCTGAGCGTTACTCTGAAATGTTCTCTGAGCGCTACTTCTGAATGTTCTCTGAGCTGCATTTTGAATGTTCTCTGAGCGCTACTCTTGAATGTTCTCTGAGCGTTACTTTTGAATGTTCTCTGAGCGTTACTCTTAGAATGTTCTCTGAGCTGCACTTTAGAATGTTCTCTGAGCGCTACTTTGAATGTTCTCTGAGCTGCCATTCTTGAATGTTCTCTGAGCGCACTCTTGAATGTTCTCTGAGCTGCACTTTGAATGTTCTCTGAGCTGCTACTCTTGAATGCTTCTCTGAGCGTTACTCTTGAATGTTCTCTGAGCGCTACTTTGAATGTTCTCTGAGCGCTACTTTAGAATGTTCTCTGAGCGCTACTTTGAATGTTCTCTGAGCTGCTACTCTTGAATGTTCTCTGAGCGCTACTCTTGAATGTTCTCTGAGCGTTACTCTTGAATGTTCTCTGAGCGCTACTTTGAATGTTCTCTGAGCGTTACTCCTGAATGTTCTCTGAGCTGCTACTCTAGAATGTTCTCTGAGCTGCTACTTTTGAATGTTCTCTGAGCGCTACTTCTTGAATGTTCTCTGAGCTGCTACTTTGAGAATGTTCTCTGAGCTGCTACTTTTGAATGTTCTCTGAGCTGCTACTTTGAATGTTCTCTGAGCGCTTACTCTTGAATGTTCTTCTGAGCTGCTATTTTGAATGTTCTCTGAGCTGCTACTTTGAATGTTCTCTGAGCGTTACTCTTGAATGTTCTCTGAGCTGCTACTTAGAATGTTCTCTGAGCGCACTCTGAATGTTCTCTGAGCGCATTCTTGAATGTTCTCTGAGCTGCTACTCCTGAATGTTCTCTGAGCGTTACTCTTGAATGTTCTCTGAGCGCTACTCTTGAATGTTCTCTGAGCGCTACTCTTGAATGTTCTCTGAGCGTTACTCTGAATGTTCTCTGAGCTGCATTTCTTGAATGTTCTCTGAGCGTTACTCTTGAATGTTCTCTGAGCGTTACTTTTGAATGTTCTCTCTGAGCTGCTACTCTTGAATGTTCTCTGAGCTGCCATTGAATGTTCTCTGAGCGCTACTTTGAATGTTCTCTGAGCGCTACTCTTGAATGTTCTCTGAGCGCTACTTTTGAATGTTCTCTGAGCGTTACTACTCTTGAATGTTCTCTGAGCTGCCATACAGAATGTTCTCTGAGCGTTACTCTTGAATGTTCTCTGAGCGTTACTTTGAATGTTCTCTGAGCGCATACTTTGAATGTTCTCTGAGCTGAATGTTCTCTGAGCGTTACTTTTGAATGTTCTCTGAGCTGCTACTTTTGAATGTTCTCTGAGCTGCTACTTTAGAATGTTCTCTGAGCGTTACTCTTGAATGTTCTCTCTGAGCGCACTTTAGAATGTTCTCTGAGCGCTACTCTTGAATGTTCTCTGAGCTGCCACTCTGAATGTTCTCTGAGCGCCACTCTTGAATGTTCTCTGAGCGTCTCTGAGCGCTTTGAATGTTCTCTGAGCGCTACTTTAGAATGTTCTCTGAGCGCTACTCTTGAATGTTCTCTGAGCGTTACTTTAGAATGTTCTCTGAGCGCTACTTTTGAATGTTCTCTGAGCGCTACTTTTGAATGTTCTCTGAGCGCTACTCTTGAATGTTCTCTGAGCGCTACTTTAGAATGTTCTCTGAGCGTTACTCTTGAATGTTCTCTGAGCGCTACTTGAATGTTCTCTGAGCTGCTACTCTTGAATGTTCTCTGAGCTGCTACATTAGAATGTTCTCTGAGCGCTACTTTTGAATGTTCTCTGAGCGCTACTTTTGAATGTTCTCTGAGCTGCTACTCTTGAATGTTCTCTGAGCGCTACTCTTGAATGTTCTCTGAGCGCTACTTTTGAATGTTCTCTGAGCGCTACTTTTGAATGTTCTCTGAGCGCTACTTTGAATGTTCTCTGAGCGCTACTTTGAATGTTCTCTGAGCGTTACTTTGAATGTTCTCTGAGCGCTACTCTTGAATGTTCTTCTGAGCGTTACTCTTGAATGTTCTCTGAGCTTACATTTTGAATGTTCTCTGAGCGCACTTTGAATGTTCTCTGAGCTGCACATTAGAATGTTCTCTGAGCGCTACTCTGAATGTTCTCTGAGCGTTACTCTTGAATGTTCTCTGAGCGTTACTTAGAATGTTCTCTGAGCGTTACTTTGAATGTTCTCTGAGCTGCTTACTTTAGAATGTTCTCTGAGCGCTACTCTTGAATGTTCTCTGAGCGCTACTTTTGAATGTTCTTCTGAGCGTTACTTTAGAATGTTCTCTGAGCGCTACTTTGAATGTTCTCTGAGCGCTACTCTTGAATGTTCTCTGAGCTGCTACTCTTGAATGTTCTCTGAGCGCTACTTCTTTAGAATGTTCTCTGAGCTGCTACATTTGAATGTTCTCTGAGCGTTACTCCTGAATGTTCTCTGAGCGCTACTTCTTGAATGTTCTCTGAGCGCACTTTGAATGTTCTCTGAGCTGCTACTTTTGAATGTTCTCTGAGCGTTACTCTTTGAATGTTCTCTGAGCGCTACTTCTGAATGTTCTCTGAGCGCTACTTTGAATGTTCTCTGAGCTGCTACTTTGAATGTTCTCTGAGCGTTACTCTGAATGTTCTCTGAGCGTTACTTTAGAATGTTCTCTGAGCTGCTACTCTTGAATGTTCTCTGAGCGTTACTTTGAATGTTCTCTGAGCGCTACTTTGAATGTTCTCTGAGCGCTACTTTAGAATGTTCTCTGAGCGCTACTTTGAATGTTCTCTGAGCGCTACTTTTGAATGTTCTCTGAGCGTTACTCTTGAATGTTCTCTGAGCGCTACTCTTCTCTGAGCTGCTACTTTTGAATGTTCTCTGAGCTGCTACTTTAGAATGTTCTCTGAGCGCTTACATTTAGAATGTTCTCTGAGCTGCTACTCTGAATGTTCTCTGAGCGCTACTCTTGAATGTTCTCTGAGCGCTACTTTTGAATGTTCTCTGAGCGTTACTACTTTGAATGTTCTCTGAGCGTTACTTTTGAATGTTCTCTGAGCGTTACTTTTAGAATGTTCTCTGAGCGTTACTCTAGAATGTTCTCTGAGCGCTACTTTTGAATGTTCTCTGAGCGCTACTTTGAATGTTCTCTGAGCGCTACTTTTGAATGTTCTCTGAGCTGCTATTTTGAATGTTCTCTGAGCTGCTACTCTTTAGAATGTTCTCTGAGCGCTACTTTAGAATGTTCTCTGAGCTGCTACTCTTGAATGTTCTCTGAGCGCTACTTTGAATGTTCTCTGAGCGTTACTCTTGAATGTTCTCTGAGCGCTACTTTTGAATGTTCTCTGAGCGCTACTCTTGAATGTTCTCTGAGCTGCTACTCTTGAATGTTCTCTGAGCAAGCACTTTTGAATGTTCTCTGAGCGCTACTTTTGAATGTTCTCTGAGCGTTACTTTAGAATGTTCTCTGAGCGCTACTCTGAATGTTCTCTGAGCGCTACTTTTGAATGTTCTTCTGAGCGCTACTCTTGAATGTTCTCTGAGCGTTACTTTGAATGTTCTCTGAGCTGCACTCTTGAATGTTCTCTGAGCGTTACTTCTCTGAGCTGCTACTTCTGAATGTTCTCTGAGCGCTACTCTTGAATGTTCTCTGAGCGTTACTAATGTTCTCTGAGCGTTCTCTGAATGCTCTGAGCTACTCTTGAATGTTCTCTGAGCGTTACTCTGAATGTTCTCTGAGCGCTACTTTTGAATGTTCTCTGAGCTGCTACTTTGAATGTTCTCTGAGCTGCTTCTGAATGTTCTCTGAGCGCTACTCTTGAATGTTCTCTGAGCTTACTCTTTGAATGTTCTCTGAGCTGCTACTTTGAATGTTCTCTGAGCGCTACTCTTGAATGTTCTCTGAGCTGCTACTTTTGAATGTTCTGAGCGCTACTCTTGAATGTTCTCTGAGCTGCTTACTTTAGAATGTTCTCTGAGCGTTACTCTTGAATGTTCTCTGAGCGCTACTCTTGAATGTTCTCTGAGCTGCTACTCTAGAATGTTCTCTGAGCGCACTCTTGAATGTTCTCTGAGCGCACTTTTGAATGTTCTCTCTGAGCGCACTTCCTGAATGTTCTCTGAGCGTTACTCTAGAATGTTCTCTGAGCTGCTACTGAATGTTCTCTGAGCGCTACTTTTGAATGTTCTCTGAGCTGCTACTCTTAGAATGTTCTCTGAGCGTTACTCTTGAATGTTCTCTGAGCGCTACTCTTGAATGTTCTCTGAGCGCTACTTTGAATGTTCTCTGAGCGCTACTTTTGAATGTTCTCTGAGCGCTACTCTTGAATGTTCTCTGAGCGCACTTTGAATGTTCTCTGAGCGCATACTCTTGAATGTTCTCTCTGAGCGTTACATTAGAATGTTCTCTGAGCGCACTCTGAATGTTCTCTGAGCGCTACTCTGAATGTTCTCTGAGCGCACTTTGAATGTTCTCTGAGCGCTACTCTTGAATGTTCTCTGAGCGCTACTCTTGAATGTTCTCTGAGCGCTACTTTAGAATGTTCTCTGAGCGCTACTCTTGAATGTTCTCTGAGCGCTACTCTTGAATGTTCTCTGAGCGTTACTTTTGAATGTTCTCTGAGCTGCTACTCTTTGAATGTTCTCTGAGCGCTACTTTGAATGTTCTCTGAGCGCTACTTTAGAATGTTCTCTGAGCGCTACTTTTGAATGTTCTCTGAGCTGCTACTCTTGAATGTTCTCTGAGCGCACTTTGAATGTTCTCTGAGCGCTACTTTTGAATGTTCTCTGAGCTGCTACTTTAGAATGTTCTCTGAGCGTTACTCTTGAATGTTCTCTGAGCGCTACTCTTGAATGTTCTCTGAGCGTTACTTTGAATGTTCTCTGAGCGCTACTCTTGAATGTTCTCTGAGCGCTACTCTAGAATGTTCTCTGAGCGCTACTTTAGAATGTTCTCTGAGCTGCTACTCTTGAATGTTCTCTGAGCGCACTTTTAGAATGTTCTCTGAGCGCTACTCCTGAATGTTCTCTGAGCGCTACTCTTGAATGTTCTCTGAGCGCTTACATTAGAATGTTCTCTGAGCGCTACTTGAATGTTCTCTGAGCGTTATGAATGTTCTCTGAGCGCTACTTTAGAATGTTCTCTGAGCGCTACTTTAGAATGTTCTGAGCTTACTCTGAATGTTCTCTGAGCGCTACTTTGAATGTTCTCTGAGCGCTTACATTTGAATGTTCTCTGAGCTGCTACTTGAATGTTCTCTGAGCGCTACTCTTGAATGTTCTCTGAGCGCTACTTTGAATGTTCTCTGAGCGCTACTCTTGAATGTTCTCTGAGCGCTACTTTAGAATGTTCTCTGAGCGCTACTTTTGAATGTTCTCTGAGCTGCTACTTTGAATGTTCTCTGAGCGCACTCTTGAATGTTCTCTGAGCTGCTACTTTGAATGTTCTCTGAGCGCTACTCTTTGAATGTTTCTCTGAGCTGCTACTCTTGAATGTTCTCTGAGCGCTACTTTGAATGTTCTCTGAGCGCTACTTTGAATGTTCTCTGAGCTGCTACTCCTGAATGTTCTCTGAGCGCACTTTGAATGTTCTCTGAGCGCTACTTTTGAATGTTCTCTGAGCGCTACTTTAGAATGTTCTCTGAGCGCTACTTTGAATGTTCTCTGAGCGCTACTCTTGAATGTTCTCTGAGCGCTACTTTGAATGTTCTCTGAGCGCTACTCTTGAATGTTCTCTGAGCGCTACTTTAGAATGTTCTCTGAGCGCTACTCTTGAATGTTCTCTGAGCGCTACTTTGAATGTTCTCTGAGCGCACTTTAGAATGTTCTCTGAGCGTTACTTTTTGAATGTTCTCTGAGCTGCTACTTTTGAATGTTCTCTGAGCGTTACTGAATGTTCTCTGAGCGTGCTACTTTGAATGTTCTCTGAGCGCTACTTTTGAATGTTCTCTGAGCGCTACTCTAGAATGTTCTCTGAGCGCTACTTAGAATGTTCTCTGAGCGTTACTTTGAATGTTCTCTGAGCGCTACTCTTGAATGTTCTCTGAGCGCTACTTTTGAATGTTCTCTGAGCGCTACTTTGAATGTTCTCTGAGCTGCTACTCTTGAATGTTCTCTGAGCGTTACTCTTGAATGTTCTCTGAGCGCTACTCTTGAATGTTCTCTGAGCGCTACTCTAGAATGTTCTCTGAGCTGCTACTTTGAATGTTCTCTGAGCGCTACTTTAGAATGTTCTCTGAGCGCTACTCTTGAATGTTCTCTGAGCGCTACTCTTGAATGTTCTCTGAGCGTTACTTTTGAATGTTCTCTGAGCGCTACTTTGAATGTTCTCTGAGCGCTACTCTTGAATGTTCTCTGAGCGCTACTTTAGAATGTTCTCTGAGCTGCTACTTCTTGAATGTTCTCTGAGCTGCTACTCTTGAATGTTCTCTCTGAGCGCACTTTAGAATGTTCTCTGAGCGCTACTTTGAATGTTCTCTGAGCGCTACTTTGAATGTTCTCTGAGCGCTACATTTGAATGTTCTCTGAGCGCTACTTTTAGAATGTTCTCTGAGCGCTACTCTTGAATGTTCTCTGAGCGCTACTCTTGAATGTTCTCTGAGCTGCTACTTTGAATGTTCTCTGAGCGCTTACTTTTGAATGTTCTCTGAGCGCTACTTTGAATGTTCTCTGAGCGCTACTCTGAATGTTCTCTGAGCTGCTACTTTTGAATGTTCTCTGAGCTGCTACTTCTTGAATGTTCTCTGAGCGCTACTTAGAATGTTCTCTGAGCGCTACTCTAGAATGTTCTCTGAGCGCTATTTGAATGTTCTCTGAGCGCTACTTTAGAATGTTCTCTGAGCGCTACTTTAGAATGTTCTCTGAGCTGCATTTTGAATGTTCTCTGAGCGTTACTCTAGAATGTTCTCTGAGCTTACATTTTGAATGTTCTCTGAGCTGCACTTTTGAATGTTCTCTGAGCGCTACTCTGAATGTTCTCTGAGCTGCTACTTTGAATGTTCTCTCTGAGCGCTACTTTGAATGTTCTCTGAGCGCTACTTTGAATGTTCTCTGAGCGCTACTTTTGAATGTTCTCTGAGCTACTTTTGAATGTTCTCTGAGCGCTATCTTAGAATGTTCTCTGAGCGCTACTCTTGAATGTTCTCTGAGCGCTACTCTTGAATGTTCTCTGAGCGTTACTTTGAATGTTCTCTGAGCTGCATTTGAATGTTCTCTCTGAGCGCTACTCTTGAATGTTCTCTGAGCGTTACTCTTGAATGTTCTCTGAGCGTTACATTAGAATGTTCTCTGAGCGCTACTCTGAATGTTCTCTGAGCGTTACATTAGAATGTTCTCTGAGCGCTACTTTTGAATGTTCTCTGAGCGCACTCTTGAATGTTCTCTGAGCGCTACTCTGAATGTTCTCTGAGCGCATTTTAGAATGTTCTCTGAGCGCTACTTTGAATGTTCTCTGAGCTGCTACTTTTAGAATGTTCTCTGAGCTGCTATTTTGAATGTTCTCTGAGCGCTACTCTGAATGTTCTCTGAGCGCTACTCTGAATGTTCTCTGAGCGCTACTCTTGAATGTTCTCTGAGCGTTACTTTGAATGTTCTCTGAGCTTACTTTGAATGTTCTCTGAGCGCTACTTTGAATGTTCTCTGAGCGCACTCTGAATGTTCTCTGAGCGCTACTTTGAATGTTCTCTGAGCGCTACTTTGAATGTTCTCTGAGCGCTACTCTTGAATGTTCTCTGAGCGCATTTGAATGTTCTCTGAGCGCTACTTTAGAATGTTCTCTGAGCTGCTACTCTGAATGTTCTCTGAGCGCTACTTTGAATGTTCTCTGAGCGCTACTTTTGAATGTTCTCTGAGCTGCTACTTTGAATGTTCTCTGAGCTGCTACTTTAGAATGTTCTCTCTGAGCGCTACTCTGAATGTTCTCTGAGCGCTACTTTGAATGTTCTCTGAGCGCTACTCTTGAATGTTCTCTGAGCGTTACTTTTGAATGTTCTCTGAGCGCTACATTAGAATGTTCTCTGAGCTGCTACTTTGAATGTTCTCTGAGCTGCTACTTCTTGAATGTTCTCTGAGCGCTACTCTTGAATGTTCTCTGAGCGCTACTTTAGAATGTTCTCTGAGCTGCTACTCTTGAATGTTCTCTGAGCGCTACTTTTGAATGTTCTCTGAGCGCTACTCTTGAATGTTCTCTGAGCTGCCTTTTGAATGTTCTCTGAGCGTTACATTTAGAATGTTCTCTGAGCTGCTACTCTTGAATGTTCTCTGAGCGCTACTCTTGAATGTTCTCTGAGCGCTACTTTGAATGTTCTCTGAGCGCTACTTTGAGAATGTTCTCTGAGCGCTACTTTGAATGTTCTCTGAGCGTTACTTTGAATGTTCTCTGAGCTGCTACTTTGAATGTTCTCTGAGCGCTACTTTGAATGTTCTCTGAGCTGCTACTCTTGAATGTTCTCTGAGCTGCTACTTTGAATGTTCTCTGAGCGCTACTTTAGAATGTTCTCTGAGCTGCTACTCTTGAATGTTCTCTGAGCGCTACTCTTGAAATGTTCTCTGAGCGCTACTTTGAATGTTCTCTGAGCTTACTCTTGAATGTTCTCTGAGCGTTACATTTTGAATGTTCTCTGAGCGCTACTTGAATGTTCTCTGAGCGCTACTCTTGAATGTTCTCTGAGCGCACTTTAGAATGTTCTCTGAGCGCTACTCTTGAATGTTCTCTGAGCGTTACTTTAGAATGTTCTCTGAGCGCATACTTTAGAATGTTCTCTGAGCTGCTACTTTGAATGTTCTCTGAGCTGCTACTCTTGAATGTTCTCTGAGCGCTACTCTTGAATGTTCTCTGAGCTGCTACTCTGAATGTTCTCTGAGCGCTACTTTGAATGTTCTCTGAGCGCTACTCTTTAGAATGTTCTCTGAGCGCTACTTTGAATGTTCTCTGAGCTGCTACTTTAGAATGTTCTCTGAGCGCTACTTAGAATGTTCTCTGAGCGCTACTCTTGAATGTTCTCTGAGCGCTACTCTTGAATGTTCTCTGAGCGCTACTTTTGAATGTTCTCTGAGCTGCTACTCTGAATGTTCTCTGAGCTGCCATTAGAATGTTCTCTGAGCGCTACTCTTGAATGTTCTCTGAGCGCTACTTCTTGAATGTTCTCTGAGCGCTACTTTGAATGTTCTCTGAGCTGCTACTTGAATGTTCTCTGAGCGTTACTCTTGAATGTTCTCTGAGCTGCTACTTTGAATGTTCTCTGAGCGCTACTCTTGAATGTTCTCTGAGCGCTACTTTTGAATGTTCTCTGAGCGCTACTTAGAATGTTCTCTGAGCGCTACTTTGAATGTTCTCTGAGCGCTACTCTAGAATGTTCTCTGAGCGCTACTTTGAATGTTCTCTGAGCGCTACTTTAGAATGTTCTCTGAGCGCTACTCTGAATGTTCTCTGAGCGTTACTTTAGAATGTTCTCTGAGCTGCTACTCTTGAATGTTCTCTGAGCGCTACTTTGAATGTTCTCTGAGCGCTACTCTTGAATGTTCTCTGAGCGCTACTTTTGAATGTTCTCTGAGCGCTACTTTGAATGTTCTCTGAGCGCTACTTTGAATGTTCTCTGAGCGCTCTTCTGAGCGTTACTTTTGAATGTTCTCTGAGCGCTACTTCTTGAATGTTCTCTGAGCGCTACTCTTGAATGTTCTCTGAGCGTTACTTTTGAAATGTTCTCTGAGCGCTACTCTTTAATGTGTTCTCTGAGCGCTACTCTTGAATGTTCTCTGAGCGCTACTTTTGAATGTTCTCTGAGCTGCTACTCTTGAATGTTCTCTGAGCTGTTACTTCTTGAATGTTCTCTGAGCTGCTACTTTGTGTTCTCTGAGCGCTACATTAGAATGTTCTCTGAGCTCTCTGAATGTTCTGAGAGCTTACTTTGAATGTTCTCTGAGCTGCTACTCTTGAATGTTCTCTGAGCGCTACTTTGAATGTTCTCTGAGCGCTACTTTGAATGTTCTCTGAGCTTAGACTCTCTGAATGTTCTCTGAGCGCTACTTTGAATGTTCTGAGCTGCTACTGAGCTGAGCGCTTTGAATGTTCTCTGAGCTGCTACTCTTTAGAATGTTCTCTGAGCGCTACTCTTGAATGTTCTCTGAGCGCTACTCTTGAATGTTCTCTGAGCGCTACTTTTGAATGTTCTCTGAGCGTTACTCTTGAATGTTCTCTGAGCGCTACTCTTGAATGTTCTCTGAGCGTTACTCTGAATGTTCTCTGAGCGTTACTCTGAATGTTCTCTGAGCTGCTACTTTGAATGTTCTCTGAGCTGCTACTCTGAATGTTCTCTGAGCGTTACTCTTGAATGTTCTCTGAGCGCTACTCTTGAATGTTCTCTGAGCTGCTACTCTAGAATGTTCTCTGAGCGCTACTCTTGAATGTTCTCTGAGCTGCTACTTTTGAATGTTCTCTGAGCGCTACTCTGAATGTTCTCTGAGCGCTACTCTTGAATGTTCTCTGAGCGTTACTTTTGAATGTTCTGAGCGCTACTTTTGAATGTTCTCTGAGCGCTACTCTTGAATGTTCTCTGAGCGCTACTTTTGAATGTTCTCTGAGCGCTACTTTGAATGTTCTCTTGAGCTGCTACATTTGAATGTTCTCTGAGCGCTACTCTTGAATGTTCTCTGAGCGCTACATTTTAGAATGTTCTCTGAGCGTTACTCTTGAATGTTCTCTGAGCGCTACTTTGAATGTTCTCTGAGCGTTACTTTTGAATGTTCTCTCTGAGCTGCTACTTTAGAATGTTCTCTGAGCGCTACTCTTGAATGTTCTCTGAGCGCTACTTTGAATGTTCTCTGAGCGCTACTCTGAATGTTCTCTGAGCGCTACTCTTGAATGTTCTCTGAGCGCTACTTCTTGAATGTTCTCTGAGCGCTACTCTTGAATGTTCTCTGAGCGCTACTCTTGAATGTTCTCTGAGCGCTACTTTGAATGTTCTCTGAGCGCTACTCTTGAATGTTCTCTGAGCTGCTACTTTGAATGTTCTCTGAGCGCTACTCTTGAATGTTCTCTGAGCGCCACTTAGAATGTTCTCTGAGCGTTACTCTTGAATGTTCTCTGAGCGCTACTCTGAATGTTCTCTGAGCGTTACTTTGAATGTTCTCTGAGCGTTACTCTTGAATGTTCTCTGAGCGCTACTTTTGAATGTTCTCTGAGCGCTACTTTGAATGTTCTCTGAGCGCTACATTTTGAATGTTCTCTGAGCTGCTACTCTTGAATGTTCTCTGAGCGCTACTTTGAATGTTCTCTGAGCGCTACTCTTGAATGTTCTCTGAGCTGCTACTCTTGAATGTTCTCTGAGCGTTACATTTGAATGTTCTCTGAGCGCTACTCTTGAATGTTCTCTGAGCGCTACTTAGAATGTTCTCTGAGCTGCTATTTTGAATGTTCTCTGAGCGCTACTTTGAATGTTCTCTGAGCTGCTACTTTGAATGTTCTCTGAGCGCTACTTGAATGTTCTCTGAGCGCTACTTTGAATGTTCTCTGAGCGCTACTTTTGAATGTTCTCTGAGCTGCTACTTTTGAATGTTCTCTGAGCTGCTACTCTTGAATGTTCTCTGAGCTGCTACTTTGAATGTTCTCTGAGCGCTACTTTGAATGTTCTCTGAGCGTTACTCTTGAATGTTCTCTGAGCGTTACATTTTGAATGTTCTCTGAGCGCTACTTTTGAATGTTCTCTGAGCGCTACTCTTGAATGTTCTCTGAGCGCTACTTGAATGTTCTCTGAGCTGCGCATTTAGAATGTTCTCTGAGCGCATTTTGAATGTTCTCTGAGCTGCTACTTGAATGTTCTCTGAGCGCTACTTTTGAATGTTCTCTGAGCTGCTACTCTTGAATGTTCTCTGAGCTGCTACTTTTGAATGTTCTCTGAGCGCTACTCTTGAATGTTCTCTGAGCGCTACTTTGAATGTTCTCTGAGCTGCTACTTTAGAATGTTCTCTGAGCGTTACTCTGAATGTTCTCTGAGCTGCTACTTTGAATGTTCTCTGAGCGTTACTTTGAATGTTCTCTGAGCGTTACTCTTGAATGTTCTCTGAGCGCTACTTTAGAATGTTCTCTGAGCGCTACTCTTGAATGTTCTCTGAGCGCTACTTGAATGTTCTCTGAGCGCTACTCTGAATGTTCTCTGAGCGCTACTCTTGAATGTTCTCTGAGCGCTACTTTGAATGTTCTCTGAGCTGCTACTCTTGAATGTTCTCTGAGCGTGCTACATTTTTGAATGTTCTCTGAGCGCTACTTTGAATGTTCTCTGAGCGCTACTCTTGAATGTTCTCTGAGCGCTACTCTTGAATGTTCTCTGAGCGCTACTCTTGAATGTTCTCTGAGCGCTACTTTTGAATGTTCTCTGAGCGTTACTTTGAATGTTCTCTGAGCGCTACTTTTGAATGTTCTCTGAGCGTTACTCTTGAATGTTCTCTGAGCTGCTACTTTGAATGTTCTCTGAGCGCTACTTTGAATGTTCTCTGAGCGTTACTCTTTGAATGTTCTCTGAGCGCTAATGTTCTCTGAGCTGAATGTTCTCTGAGCGCTACTTTGAATGTTCTCTGAGCGCTTACTCTGAGCTGCTAAATGTTCTCTGAGCGCTACTTTGAATGTTCTCTGAGCGCACTCTTGAATGTTCTCTGAGCGCTACTCTTGAATGTTCTCTGAGCGCTACTTTGAATGTTCTCTGAGCTGCTACTTTTGAATGTTCTCTGAGCTGCTACTTTGAATGTTCTCTGAGCGCTACTTGAATGTTCTCTGAGCTGCTACTCTTGAATGTTCTCTGAGCGCACTTTTGAATGTTCTCTGAGCGTTACTTTTGAATGTTCTCTGAGCGCTACTTTGAATGTTCTCTGAGCGCTACTTTTGAATGTTCTCTGAGCGCTACTTTGAATGTTCTCTGAGCTGCTACTTTGAATGTTCTCTGAGCGCTACTTTTGAATGTTCTCTGAGCGCTACTCTTGAATGTTCTCTGAGCGCTACTCTGAATGTTCTCTGAGCTGCACTTTGAATGTTCTCTGAGCGCTACTTTAGAATGTTCTCTGAGCGCACTTTGAATGTTCTCTGAGCGCTACTTTGAATGTTCTCTGAGCGTTACTCTTGAATGTTCTCTGAGCGCACTTTAGAATGTTCTCTGAGCGCATTTTGAATGTTCTCTGAGCGCATTTGAATGTTCTCTGAGCGCTACTTTTGAATGTTCTCTGAGCGCTACTTTGAATGTTCTCTGAGCTGCTACTTTGAATGTTCTCTGAGCGCTACTCTTGAATGTTCTCTGAGCTACTACTTTGAATGTTCTCTGAGCTACTTTTTGAATGTTCTCTGAGCTTTTGAATGTTCTCTGAGCGCTACTCTGAATGTTCTCTGAGCGCTACTCTTGAATGTTCTCTGAGCGCTACTCTTGAATGTTCTCTGAGCTGCTACTCTTGAATGTTCTCTGAGCGCTACTCTGAATGTTCTCTGAGCGCTACTCTTGAATGTTCTCTGAGCGCTACTTTGAATGTTCTCTGAGCGCTACTTTGAATGTTCTCTGAGCTGCTACTTTTGAATGTTCTCTGAGCGCTACTTTTGAATGTTCTCTGAGCGCACTTTGAATGTTCTCTGAGCTGCTACTTTTGAATGTTCTCTGAGCTGCTACTTTAGAATGTTCTCTGAGCGCTACTTTGAATGTTCTCTGAGCGCTACTTTAGAATGTTCTCTGAGCGCTACTTTGAATGTTCTCTGAGCGCTACTTTGAATGTTCTCTGAGCGCTACTTTTGAATGTTCTCTGAGCGCTACTCTTGAATGTTCTCTGAGCTGCATTTTTGAATGTTCTCTGAGCGCTACTTTGAATGTTCTCTGAGCGCTACTCTTGAATGTTCTCTGAGCGCTACTTTGAATGTTCTCTGAGCGTTACATTTTTGAATGTTCTCTGAGCGCTACTCTTGAATGTTCTCTGAGCGCTACTTTTGAATGTTCTCTGAGCGCTACTTTGAATGTTCTCTGAGCGCTACTACTCTTTTAGAATGTTCTCTGAGCGCTACTCTTGAATGTTCTCTGAGCTGCTACTCTTGAATGTTCTCTGAGCTGCTACTTTTGAATGTTCTCTGAGCGCTACTTTTGAATGTTCTCTGAGCGCTACTCTGAATGTTCTCTGAGCGCTACTTTGAATGTTCTCTGAGCTGCTACTTTTGAATGTTCTCTGAGCGCCACTTTGAATGTTCTCTGAGCGTTACTCTGAATGTTCTCTGAGCTGCTACTCTTGAATGTTCTCTGAGCGCTACTCTTGAATGTTCTCTGAGCGCTACTCTAGAATGTTCTCTGAGCGTTACACTTTGAATGTTCTCTGAGCTGCTACTCTGAATGTTCTCTGAGCGCTACTTTGAATGTTCTCTGAGCGCTACTCTTGAATGTTCTCTGAGCTCTCTCTGAGCGCTACTTTTGAATGTTCTCTGAGCGTTACTATTTGAATGTTCTCTGAGCGTTCTGAGCGCTATTCTTGAATGTTCTCTGAGCGCTACTTTTGAATGTTCTCTGAGCGCTACTTTGAATGTTCTCTGAGCTACTACTTTGAATGTTCTCTGAGCGCTACTCTTGAATGTTCTCTGAGCGCTACTTTGAATGTTCTCTGAGCGCTACTTTGAATGTTCTCTGAGCGCTACTTTTGAATGTTCTCTGAGCGCTACTTTAGAATGTTCTCTGAGCGCTACTCTTGAATGTTCTCTGAGCGCACTTTTTGAATGTTCTCTGAGCGCTACTCTTGAATGTTCTCTGAGCGCTACTCTGAATGTTCTCTGAGCTGCGTTACTCTTGAATGTTCTCTGAGCGCTACTTTGAATGTTCTCTGAGCGCTACTTTAGAATGTTCTCTGAGCGCTACTTTGAATGTTCTCTGAGCGTTACTTTGAATGTTCTCTGAGCTGCTACTTTAGAATGTTCTCTGAGCGTTACTCTTGAATGTTCTCTGAGCGCTACTTTAGAATGTTCTCTGAGCGCTACTTTGAATGTTCTCTGAGCGCTACTTTTGAATGTTCTCTGAGCGCTACTTTGAATGTTCTCTGAGCGCTACTTTGAATGTTCTCTGAGCGCTACTCTTGAATGTTCTCTGAGCGCTACTCTTGAATGTTCTCTGAGCGCTACTCTGAATGTTCTCTGAGCGTTACTCTTGAATGTTCTCTGAGCGCACTCTTGAATGTTCTCTGAGCTGCTACTTTTGAATGTTCTCTGAGCGCTACTCTTGAATGTTCTCTGAGCGCTACTTTTGAATGTTCTCTGAGCGCTACTCTTGAATGTTCTCTGAGCGCTACTTTTGAATGTTCTCTGAGCGCTACTTTGAATGTTCTCTGAGCTGCTACTCTGAATGTTCTCTGAGCTGCGTTACTTTTGAATGTTCTCTGAGCGCTACTTTTGAATGTTCTCTGAGCTGCTACTTTGAATGTTCTCTGAGCTGCTTCTGTTCTCTGAGCGCTACTTTGAATGTTCTCTGAGCGCTACTTTGAATGTTCTCTGAGCTGCTACTTTTGAATGTTCTCTGAGCGCTACTTTTGAATGTTCTCTGAGCGCTACTTTGAATGTTCTCTGAGCGCTACTTTTGAGAATGTTCTCTGAGCGCTACTCTGAGCGTTAGAATGTTCTCTGAGCGCTACTCTTGAATGTTCTCTGAGCGCTACTTTGAATGTTCTCTGAGCTGCTTACTTTTGAATTACTTACTTTGAATGTTCTCTGAGCGCTACTTTTGAATGTTCTCTGAGCGCTACTCTGAATGTTCTCTGAGCGTTGTTCTGAGCTGCTACTTTAGAATGTTCTCTGAGCGCTACTCTTGAATGTTCTCTGAGCTGCTACTTTGAATGTTCTCTGAGCGCTACTTTGAATGTTCTCTGAGCGCTACTTTAGAATGTTCTCTGAGCTGCTACTTGAATGTTCTCTGAGCGCTACTTTGAATGTTCTCTGAGCGCACTTTGAATGTTCTCTGAGCGCTACTTTTGAATGTTCTCTGAGCGCTACTCTTGAATGTTCTCTGAGCGCTACTTTGAATGTTCTCTGAGCGCTACTTTTGAATGTTCTCTGAGCGCTACTTTTGAATGTTCTCTGAGCGCTACTCTTGAATGTTCTCTGAATGTTGTTCTGAGCGCTACTTTTGAATGTTCTCTGAGCGCTTACTTTGAATGTTCTCTGAGCGCTACTTTGAATGTTCTCTGAGCGCTACTCTTGAATGTTCTCTGAGCGCTACTCTTGAATGTTCTCTGAGCGCTACTCTTGAATGTTCTCTGAGCTGCTACTCTTGAATGTTCTCTGAGCGCTGAATGTTCTCTGAGCTTACTTTGAATGTTCTCTGAGCGCTACTCTTGAATGTTCTCTGAGCGCTACTCCTGAATGTTCTCTGAGCGCTACTCTTGAATGTTCTCTGAGCGCTACTCTTGAATGTTCTCTGAGCTGCTACTTTAGAATGTTCTCTGAGCGCTACTCTTGAATGTTCTCTGAGCGCTACTTTTGAATGTTCTCTGAGCTGCTACTCTTGAATGTTCTCTGAGCGCTACTTTTGAATGTTCTCTGAGCTGCTACTTTGAATGTTCTCTGAGCTGCTACTTTAGAATGTTCTCTGAGCGCTACTCTTGAATGTTCTCTGAGCGCTACTCTGAATGTTCTCTGAGCGCTACTTTGAATGTTCTCTGAGCGCTACTCTTGAATGTTCTCTCTGAGCGCTACTCTTGAATGTTCTCTGAGCGCTACTTTAGAATGTTCTCTGAGCTGCTACTTTTGAATGTTCTCTGAGCGCTACTTTAGAATGTTCTCTGAGCTGCTACATTTCTGAATGTTCTCTGAGCGCTACTCTTGAATGTTCTCTGAGCGTTACTTTGAATGTTCTCTGAGCGCTACTCTAGAATGTTCTCTGAGCGCTACTTTTGAATGTTCTCTGAGCTGCTACTTTTGAATGTTCTCTGAGCGCTACTTTTGAATGTTCTCTGAGCGCTACTTGAATGTTCTCTGAGCTGCTACTTCTGAATGTTCTCTGAGCGCTACTTTGAATGTTCTCTGAGCGCTACTTTAGAATGTTCTCTGAGCGCTACTCTTGAATGTTCTCTGAGCGCTACTCTTGAATGTTCTCTGAGCTGCTACTTTTGAATGTTCTCTCTGAGCGTTACTTTGAATGTTCTCTGAGCGTTACTCTGAATGTTCTCTGAGCTGCTACTTTGAATGTTCTCTGAGCTGCTACTCTTGAATGTTCTCTGAGCTGCTACTTTGAATGTTCTCTGAGCTGCTACTTTGAATGTTCTCTGAGCGCTACTTTGAATGTTCTCTGAGCGCTACTCTTGAATGTTCTCTGAGCTGCTACTTTGAATGTTCTCTGAGCGCTACTCTAGAATGTTCTCTGAGCGCTACTCTTGAATGTTCTCTGAGCTGCTACTCTGAATGTTCTCTGAGCGCTACTCTTGAATGTTCTCTGAGCGCTACTTTGAATGTTCTCTGAGCTGCTACTTGAATGTTCTCTGAGCTGCTACTCTTTTGAATGTTCTCTGAGCTGCTACTCTTGAATGTTCTCTGAGCGCTACTCTTGAATGTTCTCTGAGCGCTACATTAGAATGTTCTCTGAGCGCTACTCTTGAATGTTCTCTGAGCGCTACTCTTGAATGTTCTCTGAGCGCTACTTTGAATGTTCTCTGAGCGCTTACTTTGAATGTTCTCTGAGCGCTACTTTTGAATGTTCTCTCTGAGCGCTACTTTGAATGTTCTCTGAGCGCTACTCTTGAATGTTCTCTGAGCGCTACTTTAGAATGTTCTCTGAGCTGCTACTCTTGAATGTTCTCTGAGCGCATTTTGAATGTTCTCTGAGCGCTACTTTGAATGTTCTCTGAGCGCTACTCTGAATGTTCTCTGAGCGCTACTTTAGAATGTTCTCTGAGCGTTACTCTTGAATGTTCTCTGAGCTGCTAGCTGAATGTTCTCTGAGCGTGCTACTTTGAATGTTCTCTGAGCTGCTACTCTTGAATGTTCTCTGAGCTGCTACTCTTGAATGTTCTCTCTGAGCGTTCTCTGAGAATGTTCTCTGAGCGCTACTTTGAATGTTCTCTGAGCGCTACTTTGAATGTTCTCTGAGCGCTACTTTTGAATGTTCTCTGAGCTGCTACTCTTGAATGTTCTCTGAGCGCTACTTTTGAATGTTCTCTGAGCTGCGTACTCTGAATGTTCTCTGAGCGCTACTTTGAATGTTCTCTGAGCGCTACTTTTGAATGTTCTCTGAGCGCTACTCTTGAATGTTCTCTGAGCGCTACTTTGAATGTTCTCTGAGCGCTACTCTTGAATGTTCTCTGAGCGCTACTTTGAATGTTCTCTGAGCTGCTACTTGAATGTTCTCTGAGCGCTCTTGAATGTTCTCTGAGCGCTACTTTGAATGTTCTCTGAGCGCTACTTTTAGAATGTTCTCTGAGCGCTACTTTGAATGTTCTCTGAGCGCACTTTGAATGTTCTCTGAGCTGCTACTCTAGAATGTTCTCTGAGCTGCTACTTTTGAATGTTCTCTGAGCGCTACTTTTGAATGTTCTCTGAGCGCTACTCTGAATGTTCTCTGAGCGCTACTCTTGAATGTTCTCTGAGCTGCTACTTTTGAATGTTCTCTGAGCGCTACTTTGAATGTTCTCTGAGCGCTACTTCTTGAATGTTCTCTGAGCGCACTTTTGAATGTTCTCTGAGCGCTACTTTGAATGTTCTCTGAGCGCTACTTTTGAATGTTCTCTGAGCGCTACTCTTGAATGTTCTCTGAGCGTTACTCTTGAATGTTCTCTGAGCGCTACTCTTGAATGTTCTCTGAGCTGCTACTTTTGAATGTTCTCTGAGCGTTACTTTGAATGTTCTCTGAGCTGCTACTTTGAATGTTCTCTGAGCGCTACTTTTGAATGTTCTCTGAGCTGCTACTTTTGAATGTTCTCTGAGCGCTACTTTGAATGTTCTCTGAGCGCACTTTGAATGTTCTCTGAGCGCTACTCTTGAATGTTCTCTGAGCGCTACTCTTGAATGTTCTCTGAGCTGCTACTTCTTGAATGTTCTCTGAGCGCTACTCTGAATGTTCTCTGAGCGCTACTTTGAATGTTCTCTGAGCGCTACTCTTGAATGTTCTCTGAGCGCTACTCTTGAATGTTCTCTGAGCGTTACTCTTGAATGTTCTCTGAGCGCTACTCTTGAATGTTCTCTGAGCGTTACTTTGAATGTTCTCTGAGCGCTACTTTGAATGTTCTCTGAGCTGCACTTTTGAATGTTCTCTGAGCGCTACTTTTGAATGTTCTCTGAGCGTTACTTTGAATGTTCTCTGAGCGCTACTCTTGAATGTTCTCTGAGCGCTACTCTTGAATGTTCTCTGAGCTGCTACTCTTGAATGTTCTCTGAGCGCTACTTTAGAATGTTCTGAGCTGCTACTCTAGAATGTTCTCTGAGCTGCTTACTCTGAATGTTCTCTGAGCGCTACTCTAGAATGTTCTCTGAGCGCTACTTTGAATGTTCTCTGAGCGCTACTTTAGAATGTTCTCTGAGCGCTACTCTTGAATGTTCTCTGAGCGTTACTTTGAATGTTCTCTGAGCGCTACTTTGAATGTTCTCTGAGCGCTACTTTAGAATGTTCTCTGAGCGCTACTTTTGAATGTTCTTCTGAGCGTTAAATGTTCTCTGAGCGCTACTTTGAATGTTCTCTGAGCGCACTTTGAATGTTCTGAGCGCTACTTTAGAATGTTCTCTGAGCTGCTACTCTTGAATGTTCTCTGAGCTGCTACTTTTGAATGTTCTCTGAGCTGCTACTCTTGAATGTTCTCTGAGCGTTACTTAGCATTTGAATGTTCTCTGAGCGCTACTTTAGAATGTTCTCTGAGCGCTTTTGAATGTTCTCTGAGCGCTACTCTTGAATGTTCTCTGAGCGCTACTTTAGAATGTTCTCTGAGCGCTACTTTTGAATGTTCTCTGAGCGCTACTCTTGAATGTTCTCTGAGCGCTACTTTAGAATGTTCTCTGAGCGCACTTTGAATGTTCTCTGAGCGCTACTCTTGAATGTTCTCTGAGCGCTACTTAGAATGTTCTCTGAGCTTACTTTGAATGTTCTCTGAGCTGCTACTTTTGAATGTTCTCTGAGCTGCTATTTGAATGTTCTCTGAGCGCACTTTGAATGTTCTCTGAGCGCTACTCTTGAATGTTCTCTGAGCGCTACTTTTGAATGTTCTCTGAGCGCTACTCTTGAATGTTCTCTGAGCGCTACTCTTAGAATGTTCTCTGAGCGCTACTTTGAATGTTCTCTGAGCGCTACTTTAGAATGTTCTCTGAGCGCTACTTTGAATGTCTCTCTGAGCGCTACATTAGAATGTTCTCTGAGCGCTACTCTTTGAATGTTCTCTGAGCGCTACTCTGAATGTTCTCTGAGCTGCTACTTTGAATGTTCTCTGAGCGCTTACTCTGAATGTTCTCTGAGCGCTACTTTGAATGTTCTCTGAGCGCTACTCTTGAATGTTCTCTGAGCGTTACTCTTGAATGTTCTCTGAGCGCTACTCTTTGAATGTTCTCTGAGCTGCTACTTTGAATGTTCTCTGAGCGTTACTACTCTTGAATGTTCTCTGAGCGCTACTCTGAATGTTCTCTGAGCGTTACTCTTGAATGTTCTCTGAGCGCTACTTTTGAATGTTCTCTGAGCGCTACTTTGAATGTTCTCTGAGCTGCTACTTTTGAATGTTCTCTGAGCGCTACTTCTGAATGTTCTCTGAGCTGCTACTTTGAATGTTCTCTGAGCGCTACTTTGAATGTTCTCTGAGCGCATTTTGAATGTTCTCTGAGCGCTACTTTTGAATGTTCTCTGAGCGCTACTTTTGAATGTTCTCTGAGCGCATACTCTTGAATGTTCTCTGAGCGCACTCTTTGAATGTTCTCTGAGCTGCTACTTTTGAATGTTCTCTGAGCGCTACTCTTGAATGTTCTCTGAGCTGCTCTCTTTTGAATGTTCTCTGAGCGCTACTTTGAATGTTCTCTGAGCGCTACTCTTGAATGTTCTCTGAGCGCTATGAATGTTCTCTGAGCTGCTACTTTGAATGTTCTCTGAGCGCTACTTTTGAATGTTCTCTGAGCGCTACTTTTGAATGTTCTCTGAGCTGCTACTCTTGAATGTTCTCTGAGCGCTACTCTTGAATGTTCTCTGAGCTGCTACTTTTGAATGTTCTCTGAGCGTTACTCCTGAATGTTCTCTGAGCGCTACTCTTGAATGTTCTCTCGAGCGCTACTTGAATGTTCTCTGAGCGCTACTTTGAATGTTCTCTGAGCGCTACTTTTGAATGTTCTCTGAGCGCTACTTTGAATGTTCTCTGAGCGCTACTTTAGAATGTTCTCTGAGCGCTACTTTGTGAATGTTCTCTGAGCGCTACTTTGAATGTTCTCTGAGCGCTACTTTTGAATGTTCTCTGAGCGCTACTTTAGAATGTTCTCTGAGCTGCTACTCTTGAATGTTCTCTGAGCGTTACTCTGAATGTTCTCTGAGCGCTACTTTGAATGTTCTCTGAGCTGCACTTTTGAATGTTCTCTGAGCTGCTACTTGAATGTTCTCTGAGCGCTACTTTTGAATGTTCTCTGAGCTGCTACTTTGAATGTTCTCTGAGCGCTACTCTTGAATGTTCTCTGAGCTGCTACTTTTGAATGTTCTCTGAGCGCTACTCTTGAATGTTCTCTGAGCGCACTTTGAATGTTCTCTGAGCGTTACTTTGAATGTTCTCTGAGCGCCACTTTGAATGTTCTCTGAGCGCTACTTCTTGAATGTTCTCTGAGCGCTACTCTTGAATGTTCTCTGAGCGTTACTCTGAATGTTCTCTGAGCGCTACTTTAGAATGTTCTCTGAGCGCTACTCTTGAATGTTCTCTGAGCTGCTACTTTTGAATGTTCTCTGAGCGCTATCTGTTCTCTGAGCGTTACTTTTGAATGTTCTCTGAGCTGCTACTTTGAATGTTCTCTGAGCGCTACTTTGAATGTTCTCTGAGCGCTACTTTTGAATGTTCTCTGAGCGCTACTCTTGAATGTTCTCTGAGCGCTACTTTTGAATGTTCTCTGAGCGCTACTTTTGAATGTTCTCTGAGCGCATTTTGAATGTTCTCTGAGCGTTACTTTGAATGTTCTCTGAGCGCTACTCTTGAATGTTCTCTGAGCGCTACTCTTGAATGTTCTCTGAGCTGCTACTTTGAATGTTCTCTGAGCTGCTACTCTTGAATGTTCTCTGAGCGCTACTTTTGAATGTTCTCTGAGCGCTACTTTTGAATGTTCTCTGAGCGCTACTCTTGAATGTTCTCTGAGCGCACTTTAGAATGTTCTGAGCGCTACTTAGAATGTTCTCTGAGCGCACTTTGAATGTTCTCTGAGCTGCTACTCTTGAATGTTCTCTGAGCGCATTTTTGAATGTTCTTCTGAGCGCTACTCTTGAATGTTCTCTGAGCGCTACTCTTGAATGTTCTCTGAGCGCTACTTTGAATGTTCTCTGAGCGCTACTCTTTGAATGTTCTCTGAGCGCTATTTAGAATGTTCTCTGAGCTGCTACTCTTGAATGTTCTCTGAGCGCTACTTTAGAATGTTCTCTGAGCGCTACTTTGAATGTTCTCTGAGCGTTACTCTGAATGTTCTCTGAGCGCTACTTTTGAATGTTCTCTGAGCTTTTGCTACTTTACTGAATGTTCTCTGAGCGCAGCATAATGTTCTCTGAGAATGTTCTCTGAGCTGCTACTTTGAATGTTCTCTGAGCGTTACTTTGAATGTTCTCTGAGCGTTACTCTTGAATGTTCTCTGAGCGCTACTCTTGAATGTTCTCTGAGCTGCTACTTTTGAATGTTCTCTGAGCGCTACTTTTGAATGTTCTCTGAGCGCTACTCTTGAATGTTCTCTGAGCGTTACTCTTAGAATGTTCTCTGAGCTGCTACTCTTGAATGTTCTGAGCGAGCTTTGAATGTTCTGAGCTGCTACTCTCTCTGAGCGCTACTTTGAATGTTCTCTGAGCTGCTATTTAGAATGTTCTCTGAGCGCTACTTTGAATGTTCTCTGAGCGCTACTTTAGAATGTTCTCTGAGCGTTACTCTTGAATGTTCTCTGAGCGCTACTTTAGAATGTTCTCTGAGCTGCTACTTTGAATGTTCTCTGAGCTTACTCTTTGAATGTTCTCTGAGCTGCTACTCTTGAATGTTCTCTGAGCGTTACTTTTGAATGTTCTCTGAGCGCATTTTGAATGTTCTCTGAGCGCTACTCTTGAATGTTCTCTGAGCGCACTTTTGAATGTTCTCTGAGCGCTACTCTTGAATGTTCTCTGAGCGCTACTTTGAATGTTCTCTGAGCGTTACTTTGAATGTTCTCTCTGAGCGCTACTTTGAATGTTCTCTGAGCGCTACTCCTGAATGTTCTCTGAGCGCTACTCTTGAATGTTCTCTGAGCGCTACTCTTGAATGTTCTCTGAGCGCTACTTTAGAATGTTCTCTGAGCGCTACTTTGAATGTTCTCTGAGCGCTACTCTTGAATGTTCTCTGAGCGTTACTTTAGAATGTTCTCTGAGCTGCACTTCTGAATGTTCTCTGAGCGCTACTCTTGAATGTTCTCTCTGAGCGCTACTCTTGAAATGTTCTCTGAGCGCTACTTTTGAATGTTCTCTGAGCGCTACTTTTGAATGTTCTCTGAGCGCACTTTGAATGTTCTCTGAGCGCTACTTTAGAATGTTCTCTGAGCGCTACTTTGAATGTTCTCTGAGCGCTATTTCTGAATGTTCTCTGAGCTGCTACTTTAGAATGTTCTCTGAGCGCTACTCTTGAATGTTCTCTGAGCGCTACTCTTGAATGTTCTCTGAGCGCTACTTTAGAATGTTCTCTGAGCTACTCTTGAATGTTCTCTGAGCGCATTTTAGAATGTTCTCTGAGCGTTATTCTGAATGTTCTCTGAGCTGCTACTCTTGAATGTTCTCTGAGCTGCTACTCTTGAATGTTCTCTGAGCGCTACTTTTGAATGTTCTCTGAGCTGCACTTTAGAATGTTCTCTGAGCGCTACTCTTGAATGTTCTCTGAGCGCCACTTTTGAATGTTCTCTGAGCGTTACTCTTGAATGTTCTCTGAGCTGCTACTTAGAATGTTCTCTGAGCGCTACTTCTTGAATGTTCTCTGAGCGTTACTCTTGAATGTTCTCTGAGCGCTACTCTGAATGTTCTCTGAGCGCTACTTTGAATGTTCTCTGAGCTGCTACTTTAATGTTCTCTGAGCGCTACTTTGAATGTTCTCTGAGCTGCTATTTGAATGTTCTCTGAGCGCTACTCTTGAATGTTCTCTGAGCTGCTACATGTCTTGAATGTTCTCTGAGCGTTGACTTTTGAATGTTCTCTGAGCGTTACTTTTGAATGTTCTCTGAGCGCTACTTTTGAATGTTCTCTGAGCTACTACTCTGAATGTTCTCTGAGCGCACTCTTGAATGTTCTCTGAGCTGCCACTTTTTGAATGTTCTCTGAGCGTTACTCTGAGAATGTTCTGAGGTTACTACTACTTGAATGTTCTCTGAGCGCTACTTTGAATGTTCTCTCTGAGCGCTACTTTGAATGTTCTCTGAGCGCTACTTTGAATGTTCTCTGAGCGTTCTGAATGTTCTCTGAGCTGCACATTTTGAATGTTCTCTGAGCTTACTTTGAATGTTTCTGAGCGCACTCTGAATGTTCTCTGAGCGCTACATTTTGAATGTTCTCTGAGCGCTACTTTTGAATGTTCTCTGAGCGCTACTCCTTGAATGTTCTCTGAGCGCTACTTCTGAATGTTCTCTGAGCTGCTACTTTTGAATGTTCTCTGAGCGCTACTTTGAATGTTCTCTGAGCTGCTACTTTTGAATGTTCTCTCTGAGCTGCTACTTTGAATGTTCTCTGAGCTGCTACTCTTGAATGTTCTCTGAGCGTTACTTTAGAATGTTCTCTGAGCGCTACTTGAATGTTCTCTGAGCTACATTTTGAATGTTCTCTGAGCGCATTTCTGAATGTTCTCTGAGCGCTACTTCTTGAATGTTCTCTGAGCTGCATTTGAATGTTCTCTGAGCTGCTACTTTGAATGTTCTCTGAGCGTTACTCTTTGAATGTTCTCTGAGCGTTACTCTTGAATGTTCTCTGAGCGTTACACTTAGAATGTTCTCTGAGCGCATCACTTTGAATGTTCTCTGAGCGCTACTCTTGAATGTTCTCTGAGCGCTACTTAGAATGTTCTCTGAGCGCTACTTTAGAATGTTCTCTGAGCTGCTACTTTTGAATGTTCTCTGAGCGCTACTTTTGAATGTTCTCTTGAGCTGCCACTTTGAATGTTCTCTGAGCGCTACTTTGAATGTTCTCTGAGCGCTACTCTGAATGTTCTCTGAGCGCTACTTTGAATGTTCTCTGAGCGCTACTTTGAATGTTCTCTGAGCGTTACTTTTGAATGTTCTCTGAGCGTTACTCTTGAATGTTCTCTGAGCGTTACTCTTGAATGTTCTCTGAGCGCATTTACTCTTCTCTGATGTTCTCTCTGAGCGCTACTTTGAATGTTCTCTGAGCGCTACATCTCTGAATGTTCTCTGAGCGTTACATTAGAATGTTCTCTGAGCGCTACTCTTGAATGTTCTCTGAGCGTTACTTTAGAATGTTCTCTGAGCGTTACTCTTGAATGTTCTCTGAGCATTACATTAGAATGTTCTCTGAGCTGCTACTCTGAATGTTCTCTGAGCCACTTTGAACTGTTCTCTGAGCGCTACTTTGAACTCTGAGCTGCTACTCTTGAATGTTCTCTGAGCGCTACTCTTGAATGTTCTCTGAGCGCTACTTTAGAATGTTCTCTGAGCTGCTACTTTTGAATGTTCTCTGAGCTGCTATTTGAATGTTCTCTGAGCGCTACTTCTAGAATGTTCTCTGAGCTGCTACTTTAGAATGTTCTCTGAGCTGCTATTCTTGAATGTTCTCTCTGAGCGCTACTTGAATGTTCTCTGAGCTGCTACTTTAGAATGTTCTCTGAGCGCTACTTTGAATGTTCTCTGAGCGTTACTTTTGAATGTTCTCTGAGCGCATTTGAATGTTCTCTGAGCGTTACTTTGAATGTTCTCTGAGCTGCGCACTTTGAATGTTCTCTGAGCGCTACTCTGAATGTTCTCTGAGCGTTACTTTTGAATGTTCTCTGAGCGTTACTACTTGAATGTTCTCTGAGCGCACTTTTGAATGTTCTCTGAGCGCTACTCCTTGAATGTTCTCTGAGCGTTACATTTGAATGTTCTCTGAGCTGCTACTCTGAATGTTCTCTGAGCGCACTTTTGAATGTTCTCTGAGCTGCTACTCTTGAATGTTCTTCTGAGCGCACTTTGAATGTTCTCTGAGCTGCTACTTTTGAATGTTCTCTGAGCTGCTACTCTTGAATGTTCTCTGAGCGCTACTTTTGAATGTTCTCTGAGCGCTACTTTTGAATGTTCTCTGAGCGCATACTTGAATGTTCTTCTGAGCGCCACTCTTGAATGTTCTCTGAGCGTTACTTCTTGAATGTTCTCTGAGCTTACTCTTTGAATGTTCTCTGAGCGCTACTTTAGAATGTTCTCTGAGCTGCTACTTTGAATGTTCTCTGAGCTGCTACTCTGAATGTTCTCTGAGCGCTACTTGAATGTTCTCTGAGCTGCTACTTTTAGAATGTTCTCTGAGCGCTACTCTTGAATGTTCTCTGAGCGCTACTTTTAGAATGTTCTCTGAGCTGCTACTTCTTGAATGTTCTCTCTGAGCGTTACTTTGAATGTTGTTCTCGTTACTTTGAGCGTTACTCTTGAATGTTCTCTGAGCGCTACTCTTGAATGTTCTCTGAGCTGCTACTTTAGAATGTTCTCTGAGCGCGCTACTCTTGAATGTTCTCTGAGCGCTACTCTTGAATGTTCTCTGAGCGCACTTCTTGAATGTTCTCTGAGCGCTACTTTTGAATGTTCTCTGAGCTGCTACTTGAATGTTCTCTGAGCTGCTACTCTTGAATGTTCTCTGAGCGTTACTTTTGAATGTTCTCTGAGCGCCACTTGTATCGTTCTCTGAGCGTTACATTAGAATGTTCTCTGAGCTGCTACTTTTTGAATGTTCTCTGAGCTGCATCTTGAATGTTCTCTGAGCGCTACTTTGAATGTTCTCTGAGCGCTACTTTAGAATGTTCTCTGAGCTGCTACTTTGAATGTTCTCTGAGCGCACTTCTTAGAATGTTCTCTGAGCTGCTACTTTTGAATGTTCTCTGAGCTGCCATTTAGAATGTTCTCTGAGCGCTACTTTGAATGTTTCTGAGCGTTACTCTTTAGAATGTTCTCTGAGCGTTACTCTTGAATGTTCTCTGAGCTGCTACTTTTGAATGTTCTCTGAGCGCTACTCTTGAATGTTCTCTGAGCGCTACATTAGAATGTTCTCTGAGCTGCTACTCCTGAATGTTCTCTGAGCGCTACTCTGAATGTTCTCTGAGCGCACTCCTGAATGTTCTCTGAGCGCTACTCTTGAATGTTCTCTGAGCGTTACTTTAGAATGTTCTCTGAGCGTTACTCTTGAATGTTCTCTGAGCGCACTCTTGAATGTTCTCTGAGCATTACATTTTGAATGTTCTCTGAGCGTTACTCTTGAATGTTCTCTGAGCGTTACTTTAGAATGTTCTCTGAGCTGCTACTTTGAATGTTCTCTGAGCGCTACTCTGAATGTTCTCTGAGCGTTACTCTTGAATGTTCTCTGAGCGCTACTTTAGAATGTTCTTCTGAGCGCTACTCTTGAATGTTCTCTCTGAGCGCTACTTCTTGAATGTTCTCTGAGCGCTATTTTGAATGTTCTCTGAGCGCTACTTTTGAATGTTCTCTGAGCGCTACTTTGAATCGTTTCTGAGCGCTACTCTTGAATGTTCTCTGAGCGCATTTTGAATGTTCTCTGAGCGCTACTCTTGAATGCTTCTCTGAGCTGCTACTTTGAATGTTCTCTGAGCGCCACTCTTGAATGTTCTCTGAGCGCTACTTTGAATGTTCTCTGAGCGCTACTCTTGAATGTTCTCTGAGCGCATTTAGAATGTCTCTGAGCGCGCATTTTTAGAATGTTCTCTGAGCGCTACTCTTGAATGTTCTCTGAGCTGCTACTTTTGAATGTTCTCTGAGCGTTACTCTTGAATGTTCTCTGAGCGTTACTTTGAATGTTCTCTGAGCGCATTACTTGAATGTTCTTCTGAGCGTACTCTAGAATGTTCTCTGAGCGCTACTTTAGAATGTTCCTCTGAGCTGCGTACTCCTGAATGTTCTCTGAGCGCTACTTTTGAATGTTCTCTGAGCTGCTATTCTTTAGAATGTTCTCTGAGCTCGCTTTGAATGAATGTTCTCTGAGCGCTACATTAGAATGTTCTCTGAGCGCTACCTGAATGTTCTCTGAGCGCTACTTTAGAATGTTCTTCTGAGCGTGCCATTTTGAATGTTCTCTGAGCTGCCATTTTAGAATGTTCTCTGAGCTGCTACTCTTGAATGTTCTCTGAGCTGCTACTCTGAATGTTCTCTGAGCGCCATACATTAGAATGTTCTCTGAGCGCTACTCTGAATGTTCTCTGAGCGCATTTCTTGAATGTTCTCTGAGCGTTACTTCCTGAATGTTCCTCTGAGCTGCTACTCTTGAATGTTCTCTGAGCCGCATTTGAATGTTCTCTGAGCGCTACATTCTGAATGTTCTCTGAGCGCTACTCCTTGAATGTTCTCTGAGCTGTTACTTAGAATGTTCTCTCTGTTGCTACTCCTGAATGTTCTCTGAGCTGCTACTTTAGAATGTTCTCTGAGCTGCCATTTGAATGTTCTCTGAGCTGCACTTTGAATGTTCTCTGAGCTGTTACTCTTGAATGTTCTCTGAGCGTTACTTCTGAATGCCTTCTGAGCGTGCATTTAGAATGTTCTCTGAGCTGCTACATCTGAATGTTCTTCTGAGCGTTACTCTGAATGTTCTGAGCTGCTACTTTGAATGTTCTCTGAGCGTTACCTTTTGAATGTTCTCTGAGCTGCCACTTTTGAATGTTCTCTGAGCGTTACATTTTTGAATGTTCTCTGAGCTGCTACTTCCTGAATGTTCTCTGAGCTGCATTTCCTGAATGCTCTCTAAGCCTGCTACTTTGAAAGTTCTCTGAGCGTTACTCTTGAATGTTCTGTTACTTGAATGCTCTGAGCATACTCTGAATGTTCTCTGAGCGTTACTGCTGAATGTTCTCTGAGCGTTACTTTAGAATGTTCTCTGAGCGTTACTCTAGAATGTTCTCTGAGCTGCTACTCTTGGAATGTTCTCTGAGCGTTACATTTAGAATGTTCTCTGAGCGCTACTTTTGAATGTTCTCTGAGCGTTACTTTTGAATGTTCTCTGAGCGCTACTTTAGAATGTTCTCTGAGCGCTAGCATTTTGAATGTTCTCTGAGCTGCTACTCTGAATGTTCTCTGAGCTGCTACTTTAGAATGTTCTCTGAGCGCATTTTGAATGTTCTCAGCGAGCTGCCATTTTGAATGTTCATCGAGCTGCTACTTTGAATGTTCACTGAGCGTTACTTTGAATGTTCTCTGAGCGCCATTAGAATGTTCTCTGAGCTTACTCTGAATGTTTCTCTGAGCTACATTTCCTGAATGTTCTCGAGCTGCTACTTTGGAATGTTCTCTGAGCGCTACTTTTGAATGTTCTCTGAGCGCATACTTTGAATGTTCTCTTCTGAGCTGCTACTCTTGAATGTTCTCTCTGAGCGTTACTCTGAATGTTCTTCTGAGCGCACTTAGAATGTTCTCTGAGCTGCATTCTTAGAATGTTCTCGAGCTGCCATTCTGAATGTTCACATCTGAGCTGCCACTTTGAATGTTCTCTGACCGCTACAATGCTTACTCTTGAATGTTCTCTGAGCTGTTACATTAGAATGTTCTCTGAGCGTTACTTTGAATGTTCTCGAGCGCGCTACTTTGAATGTTCTCTGAGCGCTACTTTGAATGTTCTCTGAGCTACTACTACTTCTGAGCTGCCATTTTGAATGTTCTCTGAGCGTTACTTTTGAATGTTCTCTGAGCGTTACTTTGAATGTTCTCTGAGCTGCTACATTAGAATGTTCTCTGAGCTGCTACTTCAATCATGTTCTCTGAGCTGCTACATTAGTTCACCAGCTCTGAGCTGCTACTCTGAATTCTTCTCTGAGCGTTACTCTTGAATGTTCTCTGAGCGTTACTCTTAGAATGTTCTGGAGCTTACTCTGAATGTTCAGCTGAGCTGCTCTTGTGAATGTTCTCTGAGCCGCTACTCTTGAATGTTCTCTGAGCTGCCACTTAGAATGTTCTCTGAGCGCTACTTTGAATGTTCTGAGCTGCTACTCTTGAATGCGCTCTGAGCGCCACTTTTGAATGTTCTCTGAGCGCCATTTTAGAATGTTCTCTGAGCTGCCACTTTGAATGTTCTCTGAGCTGCTACTTCTGAATGTTCTCTGAGCTGCTACTTTGAATGTTCTCTGAGCGTTACATTAGGAATGTTCTCTGAGCGCTACTTTAATGTTCTCTGAGCTGCTACTCTAATGAATTACTTCTGAGCTGCCACTTGAATGTTCTGAGTGTTACATTTTAGAATGTTCTCTGAGCGCACTTTGAATGTTCTCTGAGCTGCACATCTTGAATGTTCTCTGAGCAACTTACTGAACGTTCTCTGAGCAAGTTACTTTAGAATGTTCTCTGAGCTACTCTTGAATGTTCTGAGCAACGCTACTCTGAGCGTTCACTGAGCGCGTTACTTAGAATGCCTTCTCTGAGCTACATTTTAGAATGTTCTCTGAGCTGCTACTTTAGAATGTTCATCTGAGCAAGCACATTGAATGTTCTCTGAGCGTTACCTGAATGTTCTCTGAGCGTTACAGACTGGAATGTTCTCTGAGCGCTACTTTGTGAATGTTCTCTGAGCTGCTACTTTTGAATGTTCTCTGAGCGCTACTCTTGAATGTTCAGCTGCACTTTTGAATGTTCTCTGAGCTGCTACTCTTCGAATGTTCTCTGAGCTGCACTCTTGAATGTTCTTCTGAGCGCATTTTGAATGTCTCTTCTGAGCTGCTACTCTTGAATGTTCTCTGAGCCGCTAATTTTGAATGTTCTCTGAGCGCTACTTTGAATGTTCTTCTGAGCTGCCATTTCTTGAATGTTCTCTGAGCGCTACTCCTCTGAATGTTCTCTGAGCGTTACTCTGAATGTTCTCTGAGCTGTTACTTTAGAATGTTCTCTGAGCTGCTACTCTTCTGAATGTTCTCTGAGCGTTACTCCTAGAATGTTCTCTGAGCTGCCATTTTGAATGTTTCTGAGCTGCTACTTGAATGTTCTCTGAGCTTTACTTGAATGTTCTCTGAGCTGCCCTACTTCTTGAATGTTCTCTGAGCGCTACATTCTGAATGTTCTCTGAGCGTTACTCTGAATGCTCTCTGAGCTGTGTACTAGAATGTTCTCTGAGCGCTACTTGAATGTTCTCTGAGCGCTACTTTGAATGTTCTCTGAGCCGCCACTTTTGAATGTTCTCCGTGAGCGCTACTTTTGAATGTTCTCTTTCTGAGCGCTACTCTAGAATGTTCTCTGAGCTGCCATTTCTAGAATGTTCTCTGAGCGCATTTGAATGTTTCTGAGCGCTACTTCCTGAATGTTCTCTGAGCGTTACATTAGAATGTTCTCTGAGCTGCTACTTTGAATGTTCTCTGAGCGTTACATCAGAATGTTCTCAGAGCGTTACTTCCTGAATGTTCTCTGAGCGTTACTCTGAATGTTCTCTGAGCGTTACTTAGGAATGTTCTCTGAGCGTTACATTAGAATGTTCTCTGAGCTTACTTTGAATGTTCTCTGAGCTGCATTTTGAATGTTCTCTGAGCGCTACTTTTGAATGTTCTCTGAGCTGCTACTTCTGAATGTTCTCTGAGCTGCTACTCTGTTCTGAGCCGCTACTTTGAATGTTCTCTGAGCGTTACTTTAGAATGTTCTTCTGAGCTGCATTACTTGTGAATGTCTTCTGAGCTGCACTTGAATGTTTCTGAGCTGCTACTTGAATGCTCTCTGAGCGCTACTCTGAATGTTCTGGAGCTGCTACTTCTTGAATGTTCTTCTGAGCTGCTACTTAGAATGTTCTCTGAGCGTGCTTTTGAATGTTCTCTGAGCTGCACTCTTGAATGTTCTCTGAGCGCTACATTAGATGTTTTCTGAGCTGCTACTCTGGAATGTTCTCTGAGCGCTTACAGAATGTTCTCTGAGCTGCCATTTCCTGAACGTTCTCTGAGCTGCCATTCCTTTGAATTCTCTGAGCGCTACTCTTGGAATGCTCTCTGAGCTACTTGAATGTTCCTCTGAGCTGCTACTTTGAATGTTCTCTGAGCTACTTGAATGCCTCTGAATACTGAATGTTCTCTGAGCTGCTACTCCTGAATGTTCTCTTCTGAGCGTTACTCTTGAATGTTCTGAGCGCTACTCCATTAGAATGTTCTCTCGGAGCTGTTACTTTAATGTTCACCTCTGAGCGTTACCTTTGAATGTTCTCTGAGCGCTATACTCTTGAATGTTCTCTGGAGCGTTACTCTTGAATGTTCCTCTGAGCGCATTTAGAATGTTCTCTGAGCTGCTACATTTGAATGTTCTCTGAGCTGCCACATTAGAATGTTCTCTGAGCGTTACATTAGAATGTTGTTCTGAGCTACTCTCTGAATGTTCTCTGAGCTGTTACTCTTGAATGTCTCCTCTGAGCGCTACTCTTGAATGTTCTCTGAGTGCTACTTGAATGTTCTCTCTGAGCGTTACTTCTTGAATGTTCTCTGAGCGCTACTCTGAATGTCTTCTGAGAGCATTTCCTTGAATGTTCTCTGAGCTGCTACTCTTCAGAATGTTCTCTGAGCTAAGTATTTTGAATGTTCTCTGAGCATATTTCTTAGAATGTTCTCTGAGCTGCTACATCTAGGAATTCCTCTGAGCGTTACTCTTGAATGTTCTTCTGAGCTGCCACTTTAGAATGTTCTCTGAGCGTTACACCTTGAATGTTCTCTGAGCGCTACATTAGAATGTTCTCTGAGCGTTACTCTGAATGTTCTCTCTGAGCGTTACTCTAGAATGTTCTCTGAGCTGCTACTCTGAATGCTCTCTGAGCTGCTACTTTGAATGTTCTCTGAGCCAAGCACTTTAGAATGTTCTCTGAGCTGCTACTCCTGAATGTTCTCTTGGAGCGTTACTTAGAATGTTCTCTGAGCTGCTACTTCCTGAATGTTCTCTCTGAGCGCTACTTCTGAATGTTCTCTCTGAGCGTTACTCTTGAATGTTCTCTGAGCTGCTACTCTTGAATGTCTCTCTGAGCTGCTACTCTTTGAATGTTCTCTGAGCGCCATTTTTGAATGTTCTCTGAGCCGCTCACTCTAGAATGTTCTCTGAGCTACCTTTGAATGTTCTCTGAGCATACTTTGAGAATGTTCTCTGAGCGTTACTCTTGAATGTTCTCTGAGCGCTACTTTAGAATGTTCTCTGAGCGTTACTCTTGAATGTTCTCTGAGCGTTACTCTCTGAATGTTCTTCTGCTGAGCTACTTTCTTGAATGTTCTCTGAGCTGTTACTCTTGAATGTTCTCTGAGCTGCTACTGGTGAATGTTCTCTGAGCAAAATATACTTGAATGTTCTGAGCAAGCATACCTGAATGTTCTCTGAGCGCATTAGAATTCTCTGAGCGCATTTCCCCTGAATGCTCTCTGAGCGTTACTCCTGAATGTTCTCTGAGCGCACTT